>VWZY01004179.1:270825-293157 GCA_013399075.1 Chloroceryle aenea
AAAAAAAAAGACATTTGTGCAGAATAATAGAGAGTTGCAACTGCTAGCGTTGATTTTAAGCTGTAATGGTAACATATGCCCTCCGAGGATTAGGTGGCGGGTTCAGCACACATTGCAATACAACAACAAAAATACACTTACTCTAGACTGGGGGAGCCAAGCTGTGGTAATGTGGATCATCACTGGTTTGTAGAGCTTGGTTTCACCACTGCCAACTACTTGCTGCTGAATGAAAAGTATTTGTCAAAGACTGAACCAGACCAGTACAAATTGGTGTGAACTAACCATGGGTGCCACACTGCTCAGTCAGCAGAATCATGTTTCTGCAAAGTAACATAGCATCCCATGTTTCAGAGAGAGCTCTCCCAACAGTGCTTCATCTGCCAGTAAAAATGAAGGTGATGGCAGGACCAGAACTACTGCAGGGTCACTGTTAGAGAGATTGTGGTTTTGTGGGTTTTTTTGTTTGTTTGGTTGGTTTGGTTTGTTGTTTTTTTTTTTTCTAAGTCCCACACTTACAAGCATAGGAACACCAGGCCCCACAGGAGAAGAAATCTGCTCCTCTCCCCCTGCCTCATTCCCTGCTCCCTAGCACTACCACATAATGCAAGAGCTGGACAATTCAGCTGTTCATTCTCTTACATATCACAAGCCAGCAGAGATGGTTATAGAAATATAACCTTTTAGTAAAAGTAAATAATAACAAGCTATTCTATCCAGAGACATTTTTGGAAACAATCTCTTTGCTTCTTAATTAGGAAACTCAACACCCTCTGAAGTCAACAGCAAAGCTTATTGCCACTAATTCCCAGCTCTGGCAAAGGACATGAGGTTCATATTTCTAATCAGGTCCACCACCAATTTTGTTTTTTAGTGCCTCATTTGGACGCAGCAAGGAACCTCAGAGGAGAATCTAGGCATGGAGATTCCATAACATCAGTATCATTTTTTTTAAAAAAAGAATTTAACTTGCTCTCACCCAAACCTTTTCCTGCTTTAAATAAAACTTTTCAGCAGTTTAATTCCAGCTCCAGCTCCTCTTACCATCTCTTTTGGGGCCCTCTTGAAAGTCGTGGACTCGCCAACATTAGGGATTAGACCGTACATGGCTGTCTTAGCACAGAACAGAGAGAACATCATGTAATTTCCATTTTTCTCCTGGTTGTGCTCTTTCAAAGCCCCACACTACTTATGGTTTCCACGCCACATATTCTTCTGTCCGTTGCCATGGTTCAGCCACTGGTTTGTCATTAATATTGTGGGTAACTTCAGATCCTTGACCTCAGGGCTTTCAGAGCTTTTCATGGTGTATTTTCCTCTTGATTGAATTGCTCTGCATTCCCAAGCACAGCTAAAACAAAAATAAAACACTGCTGCTTTTGAATGGGGAAAATTCATTCCACAAAGACAGGCTAGCAAAGGCTGAAACCCATTGAGGAGCAGCAGATTAAAAGGAAAACAGTCATTCTCTGCAGACGTAGTGACTGTGGCATGGATTTAAATTTACCTACAGCATCTGAGTCAAGCTGTGGCCTCCAGAGTCCACATATGAAATCAGTCCCTGGCTCAGTTCTGACTCTAATAATATGCCACCCCACTACCAGAGGTCCTCAAATCATTCTATAAATTCTCATTCATGAATTTTCACAACAGTTTTAAGAAGTGCAGACAGGAAGGCAGAGGTACAGAAACAGTAAGGTAAATGATGGATGCAGCTCATGGCTTCCCATGCATTTGCCCTACCTTGACTTGTGTTCTTGCCTTGGGGGGTTGCATGGGTACCTTGCTTCCACAGTAGAACTGTGCAAATGTTTTTGTGTCTACAATTTTTGCTCAGTGGTATTACCTAGACAACTATTAGTGAGTCAAATGCTATCCAACATTCTTTATATTCAAACTTGGAATTTACTGAGAGCAGAATCTAATCTTAAGCATTTTTTAATTTAATTTGTCCCTTCAGAAAGCAGTCCATTTTTAAAGTGTTAGAAATCAGTAAGTTCACATACACTAGACTGAGTCTGTGGTATTCCTGCTTAACAGAAGTATGATTTTTTTTTTCAGTCTGAAGAAAACAGCCATTACTATGGAAAATGTGTTAATTGTCATAACAACAGCTAAATGCCAAAGCTAAACTACCCCTCAAGTTAACAGATTTAAAAAATGTCTGCACTTAAAGGTGTTGCTTTCATACCAGCTCTCTCTGTTAAATGAGCTCTCAGAAACATGGATTTGCATTAAAAAGGCCAGAACCATCAAATTTCTGAAAGTCCAACCCTCCCACCCAGCCTGGCAATAGTTTATTTGGTGAGGGGCCATTCAGGAGATACAAACCCAAGGAAACAGCATCACTAATATTTCCTTCTTTCTTTAAGGTACTATTTGTTTAAAGGGAAAAATGCATTAATTGAATTTTTGGAGAAGATGCTTCAAAAGCTGCGAACAAAGCTCCTGAATCTATGTGCAAAAGAAGGCTGTGTGCATCAGGCAGGCAGTTTTATTTGCTTAAAAATGCCTAATAGCAAGTCTGGGGATAACAATAAACACTTGATTTTATCAGGATCAAACACAAACACCTGCCTGGAAAAATAAAAAGCAACAAATGGACAGTAAGACTCAAAGCCCGAGGGTTTTTCTGAAAATGCTGGGAGCATAAAGAACAAGTAAAAGAGAGAGGAAAAGTAGCATTAAAGATATATCTATCCTCCTCAGATTTGGGGCCTGGTTGAGCTGGTGTTGCCACTGAAGCAATTTTAGGACTGCTCTCACTTCAAGTTTGCGTCCCCTAGTTCCCTTACAGGGCCAGAAAGCCATTTCCTGATGACAGAGTGTAGCCGTATTTAGGGACAAAATCCTCTCCCTGCCACGGACACATCCCTCTTGCCAGAGGCTGGGAGTAAAGCCAATCCCACAACTTCTTCCCAGCAGAATAAGCACTCCCTTTACGATTTGCTCAGTCGAGAGGACACTCCAGCTGGCTTTGCTTCCTCTAGAGGCCTTTGCTCCCGTGTTTTGGCCTTGCCTGGCCAGTTATATCAGAGTTTCTCTTTTACTACTGCATTGAGGGTGAGTTTGCTGTAAGATCCCCCAGGCAGACCATTTGAAAGCCTCTCATTGGGAAGGCTGGTCACATTCCACTTTAGACAAAAACGCTGCCTGACAAACATCCTTGTTCCTCAGATCCCTGGCTGGAATAAGGAGGAGAAAAAAAAAAAGGTGGGAGGGGTGGATCACAACTGTGAAATCCCATAGTTCCTCAAGGAAAAGTGTCTCTGTGTGTGTCAGTGTGCCTCATGACTCACAGAGGAAGGCATTAAAAAAAAAAAAACACAAAAATATTATGCTGAGGAGTACAGTAAAAAAGGGGAAATGCCAGATATCTTTTCCTGGGTTAAATCCTTTGAAATTATGAATGTTGCCACATCCTTATGAATGCAGCCGTTAAACCCCAAGAACATAACTATTTAGTTTTGCTCATATTATCAGCCCCACACTCACATTCAAGATGTTCTCTTTTGATCCATGTACCTGATTTCTGCCCCCCAGTATCAGAGGTGGTTGTTTACTGGGTTTTTGTTATTTAGGTTTTCTGTGTGTGTGTTTTTTGGTTTTACTTGCTTTTTTGTTTGTGGGGTTTTTTGTTTGTTTTATGCATTTATGAACAAAATAGTGCTGCAGATGGGATCTTTGTCTACATATTGCAAAAAGCCACATCTGTTCCCACACAGTGAATCATGCAGGATTAGACTAATAAGCTTTTCTATAAATCAGACTCAAAGCATCTGTGCTACGCTTAGCTAGAGCAAAATGCAAGATACCTACAGAAACCAAGCTGCCTGGCCTTTACCAGGCCCAAATCCATCCATCCATCTCAGAGCAGAATCAGTGCTATCATGAAGCATATAGGGGCTTTTCCTCTCCAGTACTAAGGCTGTGTCAGTGTCCAGAACAGGGACCTGATGTGACTCTTGAGTCCAAGAGAGAACAGACCTGAACACAAATCTTCATTTACTGTGCCAACACACCTCAGCAAACTCATTCTTCTGTCTTTTCAATATACTGACATGATTTTAAGAGATGAATGCAACTGATAGCATTGCATGGAAAAGTTATTGCAGATGCCTGTTAACACCCTCAAGGAGCTGTTGTATCCAAAGTTAGGTGTGGCTCCTAAACATAAGCAAATGAGAACTTAATATGTATTTTATTTCCACATTGTCTGTATTTTTGATACCATCTGTGCTCTAGAGGGGTCAGGATTCAGCATGGACATAGAAGTGTACCTCCTTACCACAGAGGAAAGAGATTAATGAGCCTCAAAACAGAATTTTTCATTTGGAAGCATTTCATTAGACAAGCTTTCTCACACATGAATAACACGGTGCTGGAATGGAAATAGCTTAACCCATTTTATAAATTGACATTAATCAAGGTAAACAGCCAGCACTGAACGGATCCCACTTGTGGTGTTGCATGCTTCACTTACTGGATGATGATATAGTTTCATCACTGTTGATTAGCTAATTTTGTTAGCATCTACAGCAGTCATCTATGAGTGTCTCGAGGTCTCAAATTATTTCTCAACCAGAGTTACAACCTACTTATACATCATCCACTTACTTAACAGTGACAATAAAAATGACACCTGGTAGTTAAGGTGTAATACTGGAAGTCAGGAAATAAGAGTTTTGTCCAAGCTCTGTTACTCACTGTTTGTGGACAATTTACTTAAGTCACAGGTTCCTCATATCCCCTAATTTGTGGAATCCTGTTTCAGTTAATCAAGATCTCCCTCTGACATGAAGAGAAAATACAGATACTCAACAAATCAATTCCTCAGTGCCTCCGAGTGAGCCCTCAAATGCAGTAGAGTCCTAGAATCCAACTCTGTAACAATTCTTTAGCTGTTCAATCAGATACACAAGCTGATTCTTGCCTGATGTTCCCAAAAAGGTGTCTGAAACACTTGCAGTGAAGATCCTCTCTCCTGATCCAGCATCCCACATTAAATACACTGTGACAGCCACTCACCTACATTTCTTATGTAGAATCAAGGGGGAGAGGTCATAGCTTTTGTGTGAACATTGCTTTCAATGTATTCTACCTCTCACCCTGCTTAGGGTTGGGCCACTTAACAGCCCTTGGGCCAGAGAAGCCCCCCCAGATGCATTTGTATGGTAAAGAACCCCACAGCCTGCTGCCTGGGGGGGTTGGCATCAGGGAAGAGCTCTGCAAAACCAGGGCAACCAATATGTACATTTACCTCAGACAGACACCAGCAGATCTAAGGAATACAAACAGATTTTCTCTCCTATATGTAAAGCAACAGCACAACAATCCATTCTTTTGCTGTTCTCTAGTGCAGCATAGCAAGACAAAATGTTCTTATAGGTTGTTTTCAATCCTGTAGCCTGGTTAAAAGGATACACTGTTCCACCAAAAAAAATGAATATGCTCTTCACAGCAAAGTTAAAAACAGAACTTGGTGCTGAAGCTAGAACATGGTGAATACTTTATGCAGTGGCACCTACCTATGGTATAATGTTCAATCATGAAAAATTAAAACAGTCAAGTTTTGCACAAAGCTGTTGTGTGTGTCTGTGTCTGATGTGCTCTGTAAATCTTTTGTCACAGCTCTAAGTGCTGTGCCCAGAGAGACACAATTTTTTCCCCTTCCCTCAACTGCGTTTTATGGTTTTATTCTAATTTTACAACACAACCTGTGACAACTGGTCACACAGTGTGTCTGGGTTGAATAAAGCCCAGGGACCCTTTGCCAAGCCTCTACACAATGTGCTGAGTTTAATGAAATGTGTCAGCTCTGCTATGAATTGTGCATTCACAGAACTGAATGAATCTGAGTTTTCAAGGAAAATGTAAGGGATACATAACTGCACACAGCAGCCCACGGAGGGGGGGCTTGGAGGGGAGGGGTGTGGATGGAGAGGGGAGAGGAATCCCAGAGAAACACTCAGCAGCTCTACTAATAGCTAAATAGATCCTGATAGCTGGAATTTAATCAACCTCCTTCAGCAATGATTTAAAACTATCAGTCACTGCTGAGGCCTCAGGGGAGAACAAGTACAGTTCTGTGGCTGAGCTAAAATGCTAGGTCCCATTGGCCTAGGTGCAACTCTGCCACGTACATCCAGCACAATTCCAAATCACATAATTTTGGGGCCTCTCTCTCCCATTTATGTAATGGGAACAAAAGTGCTTCCTTCTGGCTCAGTTTGCTCCTCTTACCTATAGAGGTTATCAGCCCAGGAGGATGCTGACCAGTCTTGAACACACAACACTGTCTAGTTGGTACCTGAAGTTATCATCACCTTTGGGAGAGGATAACCATCTGTGAGAGTCCTGGACCTGCAACATAACATTACAAGGTACACAAAGCAAAGTGCATAGTGTAAACTGAATTCACCTTATTTTTTCTTCCACACAATGCTGCAGAACAAAGAAGATGCTGATAAACATGAAAAGCACTAATTTTATCAGAAAAAGATGTCTTAAAAAGGTTTCAAATATCCCTGCATCATGTCAATCTGTGAAAGTTGTGATCCCATTGCATTTCTCTTCCTTGTACTTTCTTGCTAGAAGTCAGTCCCTCCAAATTAATGGCTTGATTATTCATTGGAAACAAAAGGAAACATGAGTGCTCAGCCATCCTTGACAATCACATAGCACATGTTCTGGGAATTTTTCTGACATAAGAGATCCACAGGGGGAATGGTTAAATTGTTACCCTAACTGCTGTAAAGGAGTTGCTCTGTTTTCCTTTTCCTCTGTGTGTTTCATTACCTGTCAGCTGAACTGCCACAAATCCAGACATGTCTGTGTCATACGTGAGCACTCCGCTACAAAGCAGGGAAATGTGCACCAAGGCACCTGGTGTCCATGGTTGGGCCCCGCTTGCAGTTTGCTGTCAAAGTCCGTTTGAAGTTTCTGGATCAGCCAAGAAGCCATCTTATCTTGTCACATAAGTCAACCAGGAGAACAGCAAGCACAACAGTTGCACAGACATTGTAAAACAGGATGCCAAAATGTGGATGTCTTTTGGGATAGAGTTAAAAGTCAAAGACAGAACTCCCGGATGTGTGAACATTGCTTTCAATGTATTCTACCTCTCACCAGGTTTTTCCTCAGAAGTACTTTACTAAGGAATTAAGATTTAAAATACCCTTCTAGATAAGAGGCTACTGTTTTGTCTTGCATTAAGGCAAATGTAAGGTTATGTGGCTCCTGTGAACCTTTCACCTATGTTGGGATCAGAAATAAAACCCCAGCTATCTTTGCTCTGCTCCTTGGCCTTAGTCCAAGACCAGATTTTTCCACCACCTAACACAAGACCTGCAAGAAACGTTCTCAAGATGAGAATCTTCTCCTTCAACAAAAATCCCCAGCTGGAAGCACAGCTCTGAACTGTGCCAGCCTACCACATGTGCTAACAATAAAAAAAAAAGAAAAAAAAAAAAAAGGCCAGGGCTATTGGAGTATCACACTTTCAAATGTGGCCCAGAACCTGCCACCCTCTAGCAACCTTCTTTTTGCACCTGAACCAATCACACCATCCTCCTTGTCCCTGAACTGTCCTTCTCCTTCCACATCTGTTGCCTGCAAATCTTCCTGTCACCACCTCCCTTTTTAAATGCCAATGCCTGGACTGCATCCCTGTTCCTTCAGGTCATGATCGCTTCTGGTCATGGAGAACAGCAAACTCTTCTACTCTCATGGACCACACCAGCTTCCCATGACACTGATCCCACCAGGTGCAGCATATAATCTCCCACCTCAGCCCATTCAAAAAGATAAAACAAGGATCAGCCACAGCCTGATCAGAGCAGACACATAGTCTTGTAGATTCAACTGCATCAGAGCTGTGAGATCCCTCACGTCATGGAATGGCATCTAATGCATTGCCAGTGGGATCCAGGCCAGGACTCACTGCCCCCTGATTTCACCAGTAAATTTTTGATCCAAGACATGCCTTGTCTACAGTACCTTTATTACACCCCCTTTTTACTGGGATCCAGTTCAAAATAATCCTTTTGGATTTTCTACTTCTCTCCCTCTCTCTCATCACTCCCTCTGTTTCCAGTTCTACTGTCATGATGCAAATGCACTGCTGGTGCGAGACCCTTCCATTGTCCAGAAAGCCACAGGGTCTTTCTCTCATATCCTGCTAATGAGTTTGTGAATATCCAAATATATTCTATGTATTTTTAACCAAAGCTTTATATAATTACCAGCATTTATTCTCTGCCATTCTGTACATCATTCTGGAAAAGGTTTGTGGGTTAGACTTCTTATAGGCCACTGTAGTGTGCTCTTTGTTGAGCCAAATGAAAACAGGGTTTACCCAAGAGAAAGGATTCATTTAAGTGTCCTGTATCTCAGCTCCAGCAGTTCTTTTAATCCATATGTTTGTAGACAAGCCAACCTGTTCAATTCTAAAGACCTGTACAAGAAATCCATTTTTCAAACAAATTCTCAGCAGGATACTTTTCTTCATCATCTCTGGCTAGAAGGGGCTAAGTGAGGTGATGGAGTTCTAAATCATATGTCTTACTCTGGAAGCGCCCTTAATGATGGTTGAGTTCTAAGTTTGTAGAAGTGTTTTTAATTACTAAGGGAAAAAAAAAAAAAAGTCAAAGCTGTGCCAGCTGCCAGAGCTTCCAGAGGACTGACTACATTCACAAATCTTGTAATCTTTTTATGTTCATTATGAGAATACTGCAATATAAGGGCAATCAGATCTTGGCCAACAAATCAATGCTTATTCAAGGATTAATTCCCATCATCTGTACTCGATTAGATGTTCTCTTTTGCCAGGGAATATAATGCAATATTTTCAGGGGGAATAGTTGCTGCTATTGCCAAGAGCTTACAATTTACTGGTTCCTGCAGCATTGACATGGGAGTCACTGAGCTACGGGCACAGCTAGAGCAGATAGTGTAGCATTCTACAGTATGAAACACGTGGAGCAAATCTGATTCATTCTGGTGTTAAAAAGTATAGATCATGACTCTGAGATACAGCCAAGTGACAAGGGGGAAGAAAACCCATCAACCAATAAAAGTTTATCTTTTGTTGTATCATGAATAGAACAATTTATTGCTGCTGCATTTGTTTTGTGATCGTGTGTCGTTCCCTTCCTCCCCCCAACTAAAAAAACACTGAGTTTTCATTTGGAAATCAGAAGATATGGCTGAGAGAAGTGTGACTTAATTTTGATTGATCTAACCTGAAATATCATGACAAGGCAACCTTTCCAAGAATAAATGCACAGTACTGCTAAGGGCAGATCTCCAGAATAAAGATTTAAAAAAAAAAAAAAAGATCTTCCCTAATCAATCTGTGATTCCTTTCAGAACAAAAAGTGCCGGAATGCAGTTCTACTATACTGGCTATTTTTACATTTGCTAAACATGAAGATTTTACCTTTGTTTCCCCACACCAAAGGCCAGTGCTGTACCGCCTGCATTTGAGGACATGATGGGTAAGTATTAAATGGCTGCATATACAAGAGTGAGATTCATAAAAGCCACTGTGCTTCAGTGGAGAATTACCTACATTAGCACATAGGAAATCATAACTGCTTCATTTTTTCCCCTTAGGGAGCTGTTAATACTGTATTTAAATACTTATAAGGATAATTACACAATGCAAAGGTGTTTGCACCTTAACTGTATTTAGCTCTTGATCCCTTTTCTGTGCAAACACATCTAGAGACATCATAGCAATAAATATCCCCAAATAGTGGTTAAATATCCAAGTCTCAATATTTTCACCGGTTTTTGTTTTTAGCTTTGCATCCAGGGTTCCTCACATAGGAAGCACAAAGAACTCAGAGAAATAAGTCTTTTGTGTAAAAACTGATGGCATCTAAATGACAAAGATAGTACTGCAAAAGTATCCAGAGAGCACATCTGTGAGAACAGGCAGATAATTCCAGCTGCTAAACTGATCTTGAGAATTCAGTTGATGAGATGTAGGCTGGCTGATACACTGCAGCCCAGATTGGGGTAGACAAGTCTTGCTAGTGGAAATCAAAACCAAATGGCATCCTTCTGTTGGCTTCCCTGGGTACTGAAAACAACCCCACTTGAATTTGGCTCCCTGTGGAAGGAAGCCTTTGCTGTGAAGTGGCCATTTTAAATGGTTGAAGGGCAGAACTAAGTAACAGAAAGTTGATTTTTCCTGTAGAAGCTATACAAGGTCTGGGTTACCTAGCCAGGATTAGATATGGAAGTAAATATGCAGTTTATTCCCAAAACAGTTTTGCAAAACCTGTTACTTTCTGATAGATCGATGAAGAATTAACCTCTAACTCCCCACTGCGATGCACATTGCCTGCATCTCTCACTAGACTCTCAGAAGTAAAGAGGGGAAAAGCAATTTCTCTGTTTAATAAGCTGCTATTATTCTCATTATGAACCCCAATAAAAATTAAGTTTTTATTTTCCTGAGCTCTTTCCTTCAGGAAATGTCAGCCAAACATAACCCAGCAAAAGCAAACATCATGTTTGCCTTGGCTTCTGGGGTGTACCAGGTTTCCCAGAACAAGGGCAGAACAAAATACAGGGGCCTAGGCACACAGCCTGGCTTGAAAATTGGCCACTGTCCAAAGCTAGTTTGCAGCTATTGGAAGGTAAACCTGTATTCTGGGCTTTGCCAAGTCTGGTGCTTTTCCTTCACTTTCCCAAGCCCATGGCAGTCACATAAATATATGTATCTGAGAAAGGTTTGAGCGCAACCAAGGTGTTATCCAAATATCCTCTCCTATGTTCTGCTGCAAATACATGTATTGAAATAACCTCTTGTAAAGGCTTTACAGATGTCAACATTTTCGGATTAATTACCAAGGAAAAGCCAACAATTTTCCTGCCTTACTATACATTAATATAACCAACTAGCAGTATCTATTTGTCAAGCAGCATCAAAAATAGGGTGCCATGACAAGTTTGTGAAAAACAGTTTGGACAACATGCTCTCTGCTTTTGGTCCATGTATTGTAAACAAGAGGACACCCTTACTTCTTTAAATGTGCCCCTGATGGAATGGGTTCATACTAAAAAGTACTCCAATTTAAATTATGTGGGTTTATTTTCTGCATGAAAAATTTGAGAACCTGATTCATCCTCTTGTCACTATGATTTGAGATGAATATAACTCCTCCACAATCAATGGAGTCACACCAAACTAGGGTGTGGCTCCAAATCAGGTCAGGGTTGGAGATTCTTACTTTGTTCTGAGTGTATTTCCCAGCGTCCCTGTACATTATCACTCTAGATGGGAAAATTTTCAGCATAATTACTCCTTCCTAACAGTATTGCTGTATCAGACTACTTTTACCATATGCCTCTTTTTAATGCAGATATGTTCTCATTAGCACAATACTAAAATGAAACATGCTCGGCCTCTGGAAGGAAACTATAAGGGGAGAGAAAAACAGAGGGAAGAAAATTCCTCTTTCCTCTAACAGGTTACCTTATAAGTAACCAGCTTTCTGTAGCTGCCCAGGATTCTGGCAGACTGGGAGCTATTCCAGGGGAGAGAAGCAGATGCTGAGACCTGCATGCAAAATGCAGTCTGTCACGTGGCAGTGCTGTTTATCATTTGCATTCCACTCCTGTACCATTGGTAACAAGCACAGACAGCAAAGTTAGACTTCATCAACACGTTTTTATTCCTACACATTCAGCCATCATCAGAGAGCTTTGCCAACAGCTGAAACACCAAACAAGAAAAGACTAATATTGCTGGTCTCTGTAGTTTTCTCTTAAACAGCTTTGACAGGACTTGTTCCACAGTCAAGAGAGCCCTGAAACTTTCAAGATAAAAGAAAAAATACGAGCATAACAGTCAGACTTCATTTGAGTTAACACCTCTAACACTGTGACCAGAAATACTTTGCTAGAGAAATAGAGGCAGAAGACTAAATATGCAGGTGAAAGACATTGCTCCTGGACTGCAACCCCAGCTCCACCACTGACTTGTTCAGTGATTTCATTTGGGGTATTTAACCCCTGGTTACACAGCCTTCCGCACTTGCAAATGAACAAAAGGATATTGGACTTCCAGTGCGAGGCTAAGCTAAGTACATATGTTCTGCCATGGATTTCCAAGGCAAATACTGTATTCACTTAAAATATTCTATATGTCACCCATATATTCACTCCTGCCTGTATTTTGCTAGTGATGGCAGCTCTGCTATTTATTTCACGTAAGAAGCCTCACATTCCTTTTTTCCTGGGATGCACAAACTATACTACACTTCATGGAAGCTGCTCCTACTCTAAATATACCTCATTCTTGGGTGAAATTCTTACTTAAAACTAACTCTGCCATGAAATCACCCTAAAACATGACAATGACAAGGCAAGCCCATAAGCTGAAACCTTCTCATATTATGCCAAGTGTGTGTCTTCACTGCAATGGAGACATAAAAGGGAGATGTCTGATTTATCACTGCTCCATATTTGCATGAGCTGGTGTGTTCCCATGTTCATGTACACTACCACATGGAGAAAGAAGCCTGGGTCCAAGTAAACTGACAGCAGGTTTGAAAAAAAAAAATCAGAGGATAAGATTTTCCATGCTATAGAAACTCTAGAGATTGTGACCACGTGGTACAAGTTTGAAATGGGATTAAACAGAGAGTCACAGTCTGTTTAATCTCCAACTTGGGATATGGCTAACCTGCCAGTCGGTGTTTTGTCAGGGGCCAGACCACTCAGCACAAGCTCTGCTCCTGAATCTCTTCCTTCCAGCTTTTGTTACCAGTCGTTGTCAGATAGGATGTCAGTCTGGATAAACCCTTGCTCTCACCTAGTAGTATATCCTTTAAATTTTTAGGTAAACTTGTAAGACCTGCATTTCAGCAAGAGCTTATTATCTCTGGCACAAGAGCACGTTATGTTGCTTCTAGCAGTGTGATAGCCTTCATGGAGCTTGATAACCCTGCATGCTGTCTTCTTATGTTCCCGTGTTTCTTGTCCCCACTTACTTGCTGATGTATTTTGATTAGCGCGCACATTATAGGAAGTAGGACACTTGTTTGGTCCTATGTTTACTGAATGGTCAATATGTATAAAACTTATGCACAGGAGGCACTGAAATAAGCTGTGAGAAAGCCCCTGTGGAGAGAACACATTCAGGCCCAGCTTCCAGTCCCCTTAATCCATCACACCATGCTAGCTGATATGATAAACACTGTAAATAGAAACGGCTTGTTCTGAGCAATAGCTGTTAAACCAATAAACATCCACAACTTTGGAGAAAAACTACTATTTTTCCTCTTTTATCAAACAAGACTCTGTATCTATTTTTTTTTTCCTACCCCTTTTTAAACAAGTTCAGTTTGTGAAGACTGAAGAAAAACAAGACGTCCTTTCAAATCCCTTCTCTGGATCAAACCTCATTAGGTTTTGATGTCAATGGTGCATAGAAAGCTGACCGCTGCCAGCAGAAGTATTTGGCAGCCGGACTGTTACATAATAATCCCGTCTTTCACAGAAGAGAGATCTCTGTGCTACTAAATGTGCTAAAATTTAACCCGCTGCTTTGCTCCATCCAGCCAAAACAAGTCTGTACATTTTCCGTAGTACTAAACTGTGATTAGAAAAGGAAGTAAAGCTTCTGCTTAAGAAACAAAACCCCTAGAAATACAAAAAACACATATAGGTATTTACTGAAGGAAGTCGACATTTCCCTTTCCCCACCTCTGACTGAAATCTGCTCTGATCAGGGAGATGTTTGTCCCTAAAAACAAGAAGAGTATTTTAAAAAACTTGTACATCTATTACAAAAAAAATACTAATGAATAGAAGAGAAGTGTTGCTCTCAAACTGTGTCACTGCTTCATGGAAATGTCTGGATTTAGAACTGTGGAAACATAAAATGTTTTCCAAGGCTGTTTACAGTAAGCTTGAGTTTTTAGCTCCCATGAGTAGGAAGAAAATGTCTAACTTCAACTTTTTTTCCAGAATGGCTTTTTTTTTTTTTCTGTGCCTGTGTATCCTGTGATGCTAAAAAAAAATAAACACAGTATCACTTTGAGTGGTGTAAATCAGGGGCACTTTTAGTCCAATTCATAGTTTCTGCCAACAGACTGACAAGGCAATTTACAGTGCCAGATGCTGACAGGTGATATTCTCACTGAATCCAAGTTTTAAAAAACAAATTATCTTCTCTGAGCCCTAGTATACAACAGCCCATATAATTTCACCCAGCCATCCCTGGACCAGCCCCAATATCTTGCATTCAGCTAATGAATACCCTCCAGCAAAAGCGATATTGCCAAATCTGGGAAAGAGGAATCAGAGTTCTGGGACTGACTGAAACTGGAAGAAAGACCTTCAGGATTTGCCCTGTAGGGAACCCAATGGAAAGATCCCAGGAGTCCCAGCTCTACTCAATCAATTTACAATCTCCAGTAAAGATTAGCCAATGGGCACCTCTCAGGGAGCTGGAGAAATACCTTGGAGATAGACATCCATACTCAAGCATAGAGTTAAGGTGAACTGTGGGGTAGAGCAGTAGGGAGGGTTGTGCACCCAGTCCCACACTGAAGACAACAAGCATGGAGTGACCAACCATGTCTCTACTCTCTGGATAGTGTCAGGAAGACCAAATTCTTCTCTAGAAAGCCCTGATGTCAGCTGCTGCTGAAAGACAGGTTCAAGTTACAGGCATTTCTTTAAGCGACATGGACGCAGGTACTGATGCAGGCACCCAACACATTGAACATACTAGAATTGGTTGCATCCCCTGCCCTGGGCTCCTACAACAGCAAAGAATGATGCTGAGGGAGGGGAGATATTCACTGAGGCAGATAAGGAAACTGCTTTCTGAAGGATCTTCTGATAGGAAAGTCAATAGAGGACAATGATTTAATTATTCTGAATTATCCACTGGAGGAACCTCTCCATCCACTGAGAGCAGAAGGCTAGAGACTATGCAGACCAGAGTCCTAAGGCTCAAGCACATCTGTCAGACCATACCAGCCTGAATGCCCCCGTCTTGGCAAACAGGACATGCAAAGCACCATCTCACATGGGACAGTGACCAAACTGACCTGTGTCACTAGAAAGTTCCCATTTAGAGATGGTGTTAACATAGTGTCCAGCAAAATTCTCTTCAGCGCAGCCTGAAGACCACCTCTTGGTGCTTCTTCAAGCCCCAGTTAAGCTGCATCTTTCATGGGTGGCCATTTTATCATACAGACAGAGGAGCACAAGAGGAGAGAAAGCAAGTGGCAAGAGTTACTTAGCTTTAGGAAAGTTTCATTTACTTAGGAATTTATCTTTTGTTTCCCTGAATCAGGACTTAATTAGCCCACATTACTCTCTTTGTTTAGATGTATTTTGCTTTGCTAGGCAGATAGCGGCCTAGAGCAAGCACTACATAAACAAACAGTTGTTAATGGAGACTTGGAACATGATGGAAAACCTGTGGATACAAACCAACTAAAGACAGACAGACCAGTCCCGAGCTGGTGAATAGGTATTATACACATGCCCAAAACCCTCAATAGTCCCCTTTCACATACCATGATCCCCACCACTGAGATCCCAAATGACAGATCATCCTTGAAGCACCTTCTCATGGCCCCATGCTGCAAAGGCTGCCAGCACAGCCTCCTCCAACAGGAGGGTTTGGGGAGAGGGCATCCCTCTCAGCTCCAGGAACTGAGTAGCCCCTGTAAGCCCCAAACCTGGCCCTTTCTCCTGCCTGCCCAGTCCCTCAGAGGGATGATACAGCAAAAACCTGGCTCCCACCAACTGTTGTTACAGCCAGAGAGCTCAGAGGTTTCTCTTGGCTTGCTGACTGACTTGTGTAACCAGGGTGAGGTGGTGTGGGGAGCATGAAGGATGAGAGACTGGATCCGCAGTATTAGGGGGAATGGAGGGGAACTTTACTGCATTTTACTGGGTGTGAAACATATAACAGTTTGGAGTCGCTATGGCTATGCATGGACAAAGGCTAGGTTATTCAAAAACAGTGACTATACAGAGAGAGACAGGGATTGCCTCTGTGGTCAAGGACATAAGGAAACCTTGAACCAACAACCCTTGTGCAAGCTCCCTTCCTTTTCTTACTTTACACCAGAGCAGCACATTTCTCCCTCATCTTCATCATTTTCTAATGGTTTAAAGTCCAAGTCCTTGTGCAGGTCCCCACTGGGACATTATGAGTATTTTGAATAATCATAATTTCAGTGTCATCTGTATGGGATTTTCTTATAATCACAGACAAGAGTCAAACTGCTTTTATTTTTTTAACATGTAGGCATTTGGGTAGATTGACAGAGATAGGCACCGCTTACTCCGACAAAGAACACCAGCCGCTCATGACATGTGCATCTCCTAGGAACTATACTGCCTGCCAGAATTTACCAAAATCTTTGTCTTTTTACTATTGCAACACCAGTTCATCCTCACTCTTTGTAATGTCAGGTTCAGCAGAAGCATAATTGCATGTTATTCATGCTTGAATATTATTAAACTTCTGTTATCAAACATAGTAAGTCTTCATGACTACACATCTAAAAGGGGAACTATTTCAAACCATACAATATTTTCCTGTGCAAACAATACAATCTACATGCACCACTCAAGGTTAAAGCATACTGAAGAGTATCTGAAAGCCTTTGGTACCTAAATCTCTTAAAAATCACTGGGTGATTTTAAGTCTCGCTGAAAACTAATCTCTTTCAGACCCTCTTTTTTCCTGCTAATACCACATCCCATACTGTTTTAGTCTATGGACATGTTAACCTTGAACTTAAAGACATGACAAATAAAACTCTGATCTACTTATGAACATCTATGACCACACAAGAGGATTTTATGTATGTAAAGCATTGTTTTCTGGCTGAATTTATCAACATCTGAAACCTTTGGGCCACAAACTTAGTCCTCAGCCATACACCAGAAAAAGTATGGCTTCAGACTGCATTTAAAAAGCATACAACACCTTTGGTACTCACATTGCAGTTTGGCTTCCTTGCCCTTGCCTGCAATCACACATGAGGTTAAACTCAAGACATCCATCTAAACCCTCTGACTTCCCTCTGCTTTGGGGTGTAATGAATGAACAACTTAACCTACAGAAATATTAGCTGAGCATGAAGGCTCTATAGAAGCAAGCACGTTGTTACTGCTGCTTAGTACAGAATTGCTTTCCAGGTAAACAAGTGGATAGCAATGACTAGAGAAAAGCATTTTTTAACTACTTTCCCATTATATTACCTGAGTACTTCAGAAGCACTTCCATTAATCACCAATTCATTCATTGCATCTTTGAATTTGGAGTCCTTCTGTAAACATATCTCCTTATAATTAATCTTCTTTGCAAATTGCATGTTCAATTGTGTACACATCAAATAAAGCTAAATTCATAACTCAAGAAATCTACCCAGAGAGATGGACTTTGACTCTATCAGATCTCTCAGAAATAAGAAAATAGGCTTTTAGCTTGTCCAAAGGCACCATAATTTACAGACTCCTTACTTGCAAAAATTATTCTCCTCCTATTGTATCCTCAAACGAAACTATCTGATTTCATCTTTGTTTTGGGGGGTTAAAATAAAAAAAAATAATAAAAAAAAAAACCACACCAAAATGAAGCTTAACTTTGTGGGTTTCAGGCTGGAGGCAGATTTGAACTGCGCAGGAGCAGAGATTTCTACATACATTTTAGGGGAAATTATTGGCAATACATTCAGTTTGACCAACATATTGCTGGTCAAAAGAAGATCATTAAAGCTTAAGTCATTGGTCACTACAACTCAAGCTGGAAGTACAGTTTCTTTGATCTGGGCCTATAACAGTCAGTCTCTAGAGGCTGAAGAGAGATCTCTATACTGTGTGCTCAGCAGATGACACATACTGCCAGGACTCAGCCCCTCAGCCTACATAGAGAATTCCCTTTTCCACCCACAGAGAGAAAAAGATGTCTCATTAATTCATGAGTTTTAAAAATAAAGTAAAAATTAAAAGTTTACTAGGTTGCAACATTTTGTGCTACAATGCCACCCAATTGACTCCATTTAAAAAATTCCTATTACTATTTTTATTTACTTATTTTTTATTAGAAGCTTCATTTGGCAAACCAGCCCACTTGCCAACATGGACCAGGCACCCTGTGTTACTTCACAGAAGATGCAAACAAACCAGATTTTTCAGATTTGCAAATTAGCTACTGCACACATACCCGTAATATTTGCAGAACAATTTCCCAACACGTACATTTGTACTAAGAGTCTCAATGTCCCCATGGTGCAGAGTGATTTACATCTGAGGTGGGTGTGACAGGTTCACATTATCTGTCCAAAGAGGCTATGGTATACACCATGTATCAATTCTTGGGCTCATTTTCTTTTAAATCTCTCCATTAAAAAAATTAAAGAAAATTAATCGTGGAATTAAGAAATAAAATTTGCCAGTCTCACAGATTTTTCACAATGGTTTAAATATATCAGATCAAGCTTATAAAGGGCCAAAGACCAAGAATAACTATTGCATTAAAGAACATTGTTCTGAATCTGGAGTGACTAACAGAATAACCTTGTATCTTGACTCTTTCCTTTGAATACAAGCTATACATGAGCATGGTTCAAGAAATAAACACAAACAGAGAATTAAACTCCTGAAAATGTATTATGGACCAACTTTTTTATATAACAGCTGGATATTTACAGCTTTGGAAAGACACTACTGTGAGCCACACTGTCTCTGGCCCTTCCATGGCTGGGAAAAAGGACGACAAAAGGAGATGGCACTATTATACATCTTGTTTAAAGTCCAAAGATGATTGCAATCCCCTTGCAAACTTATGCTTGGGAACATTCGCATCAGCCCTCTGCCTACATGGCACGTTCAAAATCAACTCACACACATGTACGTCCAAGCATTGTATTTTTCTCACCAAAGAGAAGCCAGATTAAAACACGCCTGAGTTTTGAGGAGGAGGTCTGGATGAAAAACCACACGGCATGGGTCCATTTTTCACTGGAGCCAAGTGCCCAGTCCTGATCTCATTGAAAACAACAGTGAAACTCCTGGAGAACAATCCTGCTCATAACTAGCCAACTTTCTATCTAATTTTTCTCACTACGTAAGCTCTTATTTTTACTGTTATACCTGACTAGGATCTCCAGGCTGTGTTTTTTTTCCCACCCTGATCTCCACTGAATGATGTCAGAGAGGGGGTCAGTGAGAGAAATACAGAAATGGGGTAAATGCCAAAGCTGGAACCAGGACATCCAAGAAATAAATATAATAATAATAAGTAGATATAGTGCCAAGGCTCGATACAGCAGCTGAGGAAAAAGGGAAATGTAAAACTTTCTTGGCAAGGGCACATGGATTCAACCAGCTGAAAGAGGCACATTCCAGCCCACACCATTGTAAGCAATAATCTGTGTCTCCCTCGAGAAAATACAGATGTTTGTAATTTTTTTGAGTTTTTTTAACTGCTCATATGAAATAACCTTGTTGTCTTGAAAAATTCCTCTAGGACTTGCCATTGCAAATGTTACTTCTGTACAAACTGTAAACTGCTGACTCAAACCACACACAATTACATACAGGACTGTTTTGAAATACATTCTAATAATAAAAATGTACTTGAAGATTGACTGAGGCTAGTGAATTAAAAAATCATTATTAATTGCATCTTATCGAGCCTGAATACTAAGAATAAACAAGATGCAATCAGGTCTTTTCTTGTCTGCAATACTGTCCTCCTCCTCCTCTACATCATGTATTTCAGAATTTTCTTCTCAGAAATCATACCATTGTAAGCTGAAAAATATTCTAATTCTCTTATTCCTGTTGAGCTGATACTGCACTAACTTCATTGTCTTTTAATCAGATGTTGCTGATTTACAGGAGTGTAAATGGTCAAAGAGTACAGTCATCCCATTCTTAGAGAGGCTTACTGAATTTGGCACCCAGTCCTTTCCTGGCAACTCCTGTCATCTGGGCCAGAGAAATATTTTAACTGAATATGTCTGATTCTTCTCTGTTTTCCACTTGCATATTTACATCTGCACATGGTGACTGTCAAGTGCAGCTTTTCTAATTTTCACAAAATCTTGTGGGTGTGAACAGCTGTGAGCTCTTAAGCACACAGGTGAAAAAGTTCAATGTGCAAACACATTTAATACACAAAGTTTTCCTTTTTCATAATTATTCTTTCTCTACATTAACCAGAAGCCTGTTTTGATTTTTTTTTTCTTTCTGGTTTACAAGTGCCATAGCTTCAGTCAGCCTCCTGGCTGAAAGTCAGCCTTTAGTTTTTTTTGTCTAGCTCTAGGGAAAGTGATGAATTGGAGAATTTAAAATATCTTTTCACAGAAGGGCCCAAGAGCATAAGAGTCACCACTCAATCTGTCAAGCTTAGAATTGAACCCCAAGGCAGTCGCTGGGGAGAAGTGTCAAATCTGCAGCTGCTGTAAATCCTCTTGGCTTTGTTTAACACTATTTACATTAGCAGAGACTCCAGTCCAAAACCTGAAAAATGTCCAGGATGGACATACATGTGCTCATTTGTGCAGTTAGAATGCTTAGGGAAGGATGAATCTTTGAGTCCTTGGAGCTGATAAATGCCTTCTACAGATCAGATCATGGATATCAAAAGTAACATGTCAGCTTCTGTATGGAAATTAGTACCCAGCACTGAGAGCACACACTCCTACTGAGTGGTGCCTTCATCCTCTTCTACAAGCATTGACAAGTGACAACAAATAGCTTCCAGTCATTTCTTTGAGTGAGCCCTAAATGGGATGAAGTGGCAGGGAATTTCCCAGATAGCTTACAGGTGCTTTGTATAATATTTCTTTTCTGTATTCCATATGGTATTTTTACTTGCAGCAAGTATCTCCTTAGCCATAGCAAGTCAGACCAGGAGGATTCAGGTGAGCAGAAAAGTGGTTTTCCACAATGTCCTTCATTATCCTGCTACCTCAAGCAGATTTTAAGTGTGTGATCATTTCAGCCTGAACACTTCTCTGACAAGCCCTTGGTGACCTCCTTGGTAAACAATTCTGTTGTCTACTTGATAATTGAGTTAAAAAACTTCTCAGATTTTCTCATTTAAATCTACTTGTGCTTAGTTTCACAATGCAAGTCTTTGTATGCATCACCTATGTCTCTCAGACATCTTCCCCTCTCAGTTATTTATATCCTAGGCTCCCTCCTAAACCTTGTAGGAAATTAAAATTGGCCATTTAAGATGCACTATAAAAATGGGACCAATCCTTCCTGCTAAGAGGACACATGGGTTATTGTTTTCCAAGCTCTACCGTGTCAGCAGCTTCAACCAGCAATCATAAAAATGAAGCCGCCAACACTGGTAAAGCTCACTTTCTTGCTAGCATCTAATTATCCACCAGTAAATCTGGGTCCAGTCTTCAGTGCCATTGCACATATTTGATACTGGCTGTGGCAAGTGGAAAAATTTATGGTTTCATTTTTAAAGAGTCTTGTGAATAGAAATGGAGAAAGAGTTGGAAAACTCAAGGAAAACAATTAAAAACCTGATGCAAACTTTTTGTGTTGCCAGAACCCACCCCCTTCATTTCATTTCACTCCATAGATCATTCACTATGTTTGACAGACTTACTTTTCATGCAAGCTGCATGTGTCCCACTGGTGTAGGCTGCCTAAGCTGAGGGTGT
Organism: Chloroceryle aenea; assembly: GCA_013399075.1. Classification (NCBI taxonomy): domain Eukaryota; kingdom Metazoa; phylum Chordata; class Aves; order Coraciiformes; family Cerylidae; genus Chloroceryle; species Chloroceryle aenea. Next base: position 292,512 of record VWZY01004179.1, read on the forward strand.
TTTTGAGAGTGGAGATGTATCATGTCTTTCCTTCACCTGTAAAAGTGGAATCAGCAAGAAAGTGATCAGACTAGAGCTCAACCTAGCTACGGCTGTGAAGGATAATAAAAAATGTTTCTATAAATTCATTAATAACAAAATGAGAATTAGGGAAAATCTCCATCCTTTATTGGATGCAGAGGGAAATTTAGTAACAAAGGATGAGGAAAAGGTTGAGGTGCTTAACTCCTACTTTGACTCAGTCTTCAGCAGTGGAACAAGCTATCCTCTGGTCATCCAGCCTCATGAGCTGGGAGACAGGGAGGGAAAGCAGAATGAGGTTATCATGATTAAAGAGGAGGTGGTCAGGGACCTTCTATGCCACTTGGATGCACAGAAATCTATGGGACCAGATGGGTTACACCCCAGGGTGCTGAAAGAGCTTGTGGGTGTGATTGCCAAGCCACTTTCCATTATTTATATGAAGTCCTGGCTAACTGGGGAGGTCCCAATGGACTGGAGGGTAACAAATGTGACACCCATCTACAAGAAAGGCAGAAAGGAGGACCAAGGTAACTATAGACCTGTTAGTCTGACCTCGGTACCAGGGAAGGTCATGGAGCAGATCATCTTGAGTGCTCTTACAAGCCATATAGAGGACAACCAG
>VWZY01004179.1:293235-319197 GCA_013399075.1 Chloroceryle aenea
GCTGGAGTGAGTACAGAGGAGGGCAACAAAGCTGGTCAAGGGACTGGAGAATAAATCCTATGAGGACCATTTGAAGGAGATAGGTCTGTCTAATTTGAGGAAGAGGAGGCTGAGAGGAGACCTCATCACTCTCTACAACTACCTGAAAGGACATTGTAGAGAGGCTGGTGCTGGTCTCTTCTCTCAGGTAATTAGTGATGGAATCAGAAGGAATGGCTTCAAGCTGAAACAAGGTAGGTTTAGATTAGACACTAGGAAACAATTCTTCACAGAAAGAGTGGTGGGATATTGGAATAGGCTGCCCAGGGGGGGGGTTGAATCACCGTCCCTGGATGTGTTTAAGAATCGCTTAGATGTAGTGTTGGGGGATATGGTCTAGGGGTTGACTTGTAGAGTAGGGTGAATGGTTGAACGTGCTGATCCCATGGGTCTTTTCCAATCTAGATGATTCTGTGACTGTTTTCCCAACAGTATCTCCCAAAATACACTTCTGACCTGACATAACAGATACATGTGTTACCTCTGAAGAAGACAGACTCCAGTTCAGCACAGAGGGTATGTGGCTCCTCACGCAACAGGTAACTGGCCTGTGTGATTCCCTGCCAAATCAAGTTATGAATGCAAAAAGTTTACATAGGCTCAATGGAAGCAATTTACTTAGGAAAAACATTCATTGAGGGCTACTAATTAGACTATCCACAGAAGGCTCTTGAGACCTTCTCAGTGAAAAGAGTTGAATGTTGAAAGACTACCTTGGTGAGAATATTGTGTATGGTTGCCCTGTTCCTGATCTTCCCTGAGTATGCACTTGGGCACCATTAGAGATAGAGCATTGGGCTGGAGAGACCCTTGGCTTGTTCCCAGCACAGCCATTTTTATGTTTTTAAAATTGTGATGTACTTCAGGAGAAACTAGATACAGTGGCTACATTTCAGGTATATATTGTCCTCCTCTGGCCCAACACTGATCTATTACCTAGGCCTCACATCTGGAAAGGAAACACCATTCTTGACAATTTGGCTTCAGAAGCAAGCAGATGACAGGACAAGTGGCATTCAGTTTTTCAGCTCTTGCAAGAGCCTTGGAGACCCAACCTTCAAAACAATATGTTTTCAGGCAGGTATATCAGGACACCATCCACACAATGTTACTAACTTTGAGCCATACCTCAAGGTCTGAACCTTCTCTGGCTTCCTCCATCCTGAAGTCAAACTACCCACAGAGTCACAAAGCAATGTTCTTACCTCTCTCCCTCCCCATTCCATTTCTCTGCAGTTTCTTGTTCATGCTCTTCTGACATCCTCATATTAATAAGCCCTAAGATGATCTGTTTTATTGGAGCAGATCTTCAGGGCAAGGCACAAAAACTAAAGAAAAGAATGTGAACAGACATTTCTGAAATCCATCACTTTTGCCCTTGAAACATGCAGATATCATAGATTTTCTAGACAAAGTAAATGCCTGTCTATTCATTCTTTGACATTTTCAGGACCTTTTGTTAATCCAGAGACCTACTTCATACCTCCCATTACAAGTGCATGGTTAATGAGCAGGAGAGGGGAAAGCTTTCACTGTTATCAAACTGTTTTTCAATGTTAAACTCAGCTAAGATTAGCTAGAGATGCCCTGTTTGTCTGAAACCCCAGTCAACAGATAGATCTCTACCTTCAAGGAAAATCTTAACTCTGAAGGCAGACACTTTTCCTTTGGGAACTATCACAGTGACAATCACAGTGTGTGAAGTAGGATGGAGCACAAAGAAAATGGACTTCCTCTTATTTTCTACATTCCCATGACAACCCTCTCCAAGGCTTGTCTTTTGTAAAGCCTTGTAGACCTTCTCACACACTTTCTCCTGTACAGGGCATCCACTCTAACTCAGCACTCAAGTGCTGAGGGAGCATGCAGAAAACTGCAAACACACAGGTTTGTACTAAGAATCTGCATGAGTATAGGCCTAGGAGGTCCTTCCTGGTTCTGGTTTCCTCCCAGCCTGGTAGAGCAATGGTTTCCAAATGGGACAAATGAGATTACCAGGGTATCACCAAATAAGGGAGCAACTTCAAACTCAACATGAAAACACAGCAGCAGTTTTTCCTCTCTCTAGCACACTTGCTCAGCCAGATCTGGGAAGCCCAGAATATGATGGGAAGCCCTGTCTCAGAAATCAGAATGACAGTACAGGGACACCTCTGCGCTATCAGGTTGATTTGCTTTGTTGCTTCTAGTTTTTCTCTACTAAGGGGTATCAAAGAGCCAGTTCTTCAGACAGGGAAAGAAGAAAAGCTTCAGATAGACTGTCAGAGCACTCTGCCCATCTATATACACTAGTGTTTCTTAAAGGTCATTTCTGTCGCTGAAGTCCAGTAGCACCTTAGGTTGTTAACACCTCCATAGTTCTAGAATGTCCACCAGGGAAAAAAGGACTAACCCGAACTCCTTTGAAGTTGATAGTAAGCCTTGTAAAGGGACTTTGAAACAAGCCCTTAGCCCACCTTCAATCAGTCCTCATGAAGTGATGCCATGCTGGCAGACCACTGTGGAGCTGTGTCCATTTCCTTCATAGGTTTAACACTTTCAGATCATAACTCAAGAGCAGAAAACTAAGAATTAAAAAAAAATAAAAATCAACCAATCAAGTAGATAGTGAATCACCATGGTAATAGGTAACTTGGAGTATGTTGCTTCAAAGTCAATATAGAGTACTCAAAACGATGTTTTAATAACATGAATAAATTCACATAAAATCATGTTCTCTCGGTGTACTGAGAGCTCAGCCATTTAACAAACAGGGTTCTTCTCTGATTACAAGTAACTAGTAGCTGTTAGGACCTTTTTTTTTTTTTTTTCTGGGGGGGATTCAAGACACACAGTTTAGATCCAGATCCATATTCAGGGAGCTTGGATCGAAGATTTGAATTCAATCCTTTCTTTTTAATTTCCTTATATTTTGGTCTATCTTTTTAAGCATTACCAGGGCCAGAATAACTATTTCCAGGAACAAATTCAAAAGGAAGCTCAATTCAAAAGTTGCTAAGAAAGAGGTTTGCCACTAAATTACCTTTTCATCTTCCAATTTTGCTGCCAAATGAAATCTAGGCAGCTGTTAGCAGTTTCTCCAGAGTTCTGATTTGTAGAGTTACAAACTGAACAACATGTAGCTTGTACATGACTGTTGTATCTGAATGCTTGTCAGACACAGCTCTTATTTAAGGCTGGTTAGCTATCAAAAAAAGAGTGAGATATTTTCCTTCCTCAGCATGAGGAAACTTGTTTTTCTGTTCTGAATTTGTTATGTCAAAAAGCCTGGCCAGCAATTGTAAAAGCTTAAGTCTCCAAGGATGATGAAAATCATCTACTTATTACTTTGTAATTATCTGAAAGTTTTGGATGAAAATGCTTAGACTCCACTATCCACATTTCATCCTGGCTGACAATGCTGGCAGATGGTCTAGCACCAAGAACAGAAGAGTAGGAAACAATTTGGAAACTTGCTAAAACTGGAAGATAATCCCTTGAAACCACAAAGGAGCCTCTGATTAAGTGGTCACTCCGAGAATTCATGACTGATTCACGTTAGAAGAAATAGAACACAGAGCCATATCACGTGGGACTTTACTTCAAGCTGAACTAAACCCAGAGTAGAGAATTGTCCTCATCCTGAGGGTGCCTTAGCAAGGCTGGATCTGTGAGGACAAAGGGAAATAGGAAAGCCAAATATATAAAAATTCCTCTTTTCAGAGAGGAACAGAAGATTTAATCTTACTGTTTTAAATTGTCTCCATTTTATATCCTTGCACCTCTGGATTAAGATCTCACAACCACTGACTATCACACCTATGCAGGGGTTCATATTACTCACATCCCATAGTAATCTATTGTGGGTAAAGGAAGAACAGTGCAGTAGGTAGGTCTCTTCTCTTGAAGTGGAACATGAATATTGTTTAAGACCTTGAACATACCCTGGAGTTCAGAGGGGAGGGACAAGGTCTGTCTCATCTTCCTCTCCACTTTTCCCTTCTATTCCCCATGTCAGACCAAAACCGAAACTAGGTCAGGCCAGGTATGAAGGAGGGGAAGCTTGGAGGGGCCACAGCTCATTCCCAAGCCCCTACCCACTGATTAGCACGTCACACTTTGCTGTGTGATGTGGTAGCAGCTATGTGGTTTTTCAGTCTCACTCCAGTTCCCAGTGCAGTTGCTGCTGCCACCACTCAGGCAACTTGTCTCAGCAAGTTACATGGACACCCATCACAGCTCAATACAAGCACTGAGAACAAGCCCACAAACTGCCTTGGAGACTCTTTCTTCCTTGTTCAGCAGACATTTCTCAAGTGGCTTTGTTCTGTTGTTCCCCTTTAATCTAAGGTTTCCCACATATCAGCGCTCTTGAACAAAGCCATCTCTTTCAGTGCTCTCCATCCAGGCTCACTGCCTCTGCAGTGCCCACAGGACTGTATGACTCAAAGCACATTTTTACAGGGATATTTATTTGGATGTGAATGCGTTCTGCCTCTGCTCTGCATTTCCTCTCTTTCCAATGACAGGGGCAGCATCTTGTGAAACAGCCCTCCAATACACTAGCAAGAAGCATTGTACCTAATAATCCTGAACTGCCATCCTGGAGCCAGAGACTGCGATGGGATGCACAAATTAGAAATTAGACTTTTACACGTACACATTCGCACATACCATAACATCTCATTTAAAGAAATACACTTCTTTGCAAGCAACTTAAGCATCCTATTAAATTAATCCAAGTTGTTCCTATGTTATGAATAAACTGAGAGAAACTTAAACTCTCAAAAATCTTAACTGGAAAAAAAACTGAAGTTCTGTCCCTAACTTCCTTTCCTATCTCAGATTATCATAGTAATAAACAAAGCAGGGTTAATCTTACAGTTAAAATGGCACTTTAACAGATATTATATATATACATTTTTATAAGCAAATTAACTAAAAAAAAAATCTCATTTCAGAATTTAATTGGCTGGTGTCTCCCCATGGCAATGTAGAAACACATTCATGACATGACATTCATTTATCTTCAAACCATTCACTTGCATTCAGTGCCATGGAATATGGATCTCATTGAGCAGGGTGGAAAACAACCCAAGTATCTTTTGGAAAGAACCATTTTATTACAATTACAAGTTTTCAGACCAGGCTGAAATCTGATGATTTCTGAGCAAAAGGACACAAAAGCATTTCCCTCCAGGGAATTAACTTTTGTTTAGGGACATTCCAGGAAAACAGTCTGAACAGATATAGTCTCTTGGCTGTAGCTTTTTTGCAGACTTGGTTCTGAATGTCATTACTTAAGTGAAGGGGCCCCAAAAGAAAGCCTAATACACATGAAAGCAGCAGCACACCAGAAGACATGCAGCTCAGAGCTCTCTAGTAAAACTCCTAACACTCAAGTTGTTCCTGTCCTGTTCCATTTTGCACCTTCCATATCCACCATATTTCACTGCTGTACAGAACAAGAGATTTTTCCTAAATAAAATCAAAGCTCACTTGTTCTAATTTTACTTCCCGCTCAACCACACTGAGTCAGCCACCCCACTGTAACCTTTGGCAACCACATCTATCATAGAAGCTTTCTTCTACGTGCAACATTTGCTTCTCAGAAGTCACCTTCAAAAGAAACAGAACAGTGTCTCAGACCTATTTTAGATCCTTCAAGTGACCATCCTAGACAACACACTGAACGTTCTGCACCTCACTATTAGAAACGGCTCTGGAGGTTGTTTCGTCCACCAGTCTTGAACACATGAGCACTATGGACCGATAGGTGTGGTAGCTATAAGTCATCTGGCCCTTTAACACACAGGAAAAGTAAGTTGTCTCAAAACCAGACTATTCCCTTGACAGAAGCATTTATACTTTCTCCCAGTGGTACAGAGTGCTTAGATCAATAAGCAAAAGTAGTAAAACCCCTTTCTCTTCCATGTCTCATAATCCCCCCTTTGTACCACCTCCAGTCTGCCTTGCTTGGACTAAGGGTGTGTGAACATATGTTTTCCTGTGAGAAGGTGTATCTGTCTATCAGCCTTGCTGACAGCCAGACTCACTGCACTGCCCCTTTCCTTTTGTAGGCTTGGTTATAAAACAGCTTACTGCTTAATTTCTTGCTTTTCAATTTAAGCAAACCAATTTTGCCAAGTCTAAAGCTAAGAGGTTTCTTCTTCTCAGCTATTTAATCCAGTTACTAGACACAGACAACAATGCTGCTGAACTCATCTATTTCTCCTTTCTGATTTCTTCTGAACTCAAAATACACAGTAATTAGTTACAAACTCACAGATACATGCTACCTATTCAGAGGCGAGACCCCCACCCAAAAGAATTTAAAAAAACCAACAAAACACAACACTAATAGTGTCACAAATTATATTACACTATCCTTCCAATATACTATTATCTCACTTCAAAATGTGTGAGTTGACCCTAACTGCTCATTAGCTGACTTAAAAACTGCATCTGCTCCAGAAGATCAAGAGCAAGTTTGCAAACACCAGCATAAACCATGATTGGCCCAGACCAAGTTTTATTTCACATGGTGGTGGTTTCTCTTTGATGGGGCAGTACAATGGGCTCTCTGTGCAGCCAATATGTTCTGCTTTTCTGGAGATAGCTGTGTCTCCAATAATTGGGGGGGGGGACGACACACACAACAGCTGAAATCCAGATGACTTGAGTAATAAAGAAAGATTGTTGGAGGCTAAATGAGACAGATCCTTTCTCAGAAGAGCTACAGACAAATAAGTACTGCATAATTAAATGCTAGATTAAATTAGGATTCAAATGAAGATTTCTATATAGATCAGAAATCAAATGTTGCAGTGGAAAGGGTTTGTAGAAGAGCATAGCAGATGTGAAGCATCTATTCTATTAGGCCTCTTCTAAGATTCTGGTTTCTGGGTTGAGGGATGAAGTAAAATTTGGAGTTATTGTTAAGATAGTGGCAGCTTTATGAAGGGCTGTGAACAAGAAGATGGGAAATTATATTTTACATTTTTCTCCTTCTATTGGATGCAGACACATCTTAGTCAAAGCCTACAGCCTCAGTCTCCACTTCATTCTGGGCAGTCCAGATGAGTTCTGCTTCCCTGAATTTCCTCCCTCCAACACTGATTTCGACCCTGAATGCAAAGTCATGTGAGAGTGGTGTAAGTCTGATCTGGAACAGAGGCAAACCCACACATGAGGTCTCACATGGGAGAGGCACATGCCTCGTGTTTGGGGTTGAGGGATGCTGTAACAGGAAACTGTTGCCTAAGGCTTCAAGCAGGGAAGATGCAGTAGGCCTCCATCACAAGTCCATTTCTTGACAGTCTGGGCATAACAACCAAAGTTAAAAGAGCTTATCAGACATCCCTCTTCCACTAGGTAAGAGGGGCTTTTAGCTGCAGGACCAAAGGTTCCTCCCTCAGCAGATAACTATGGTGTTTCTTTGAGATCAGTACATAAATAAAGATGAAGGTAAACCAAATCATATACTGGTGTTTTTTTTTTTAAATAGGACTTAACTACACAAACCCAGAACCACAGTCTGAAACTTAGACTTCAATCTCCCAAATCACAGGCCTCTAATACAAGGGAATCATCCCTTGGCTCTATCAGTACCAAGCTCTCCTCATTAGGCTTCCAGACTCAAGAGGGCATGTTTGTCCCACATACTTCAGTAGCCCTCCTTTCCAGCTGCCAGTTGCAGCTGTAGGCGCTGTCTCCTGATATGCACTTGCTGCACTAGATATGTAAAACATAAACTTTCGGCTATGTTTACCAATAAATAGGTGGGAGGGTGTCCCTTCCTCAAAAAAAACAAAACAATGTTATGCTAAGATGGCAAAGTTGCTCGCGTGAATCGAACTTCATATTCTTGTGCATATACAAGAAAAATTGGTTTGCTATCATGTGGTCCCATTAATATTTTTCTCAGGAGATCTGTGTGTAGGGAATGGTTGGAACCCACCACCTTTTGGGCACTTGATATTTTGCGAAGTTCTCCCATCAAAACCTTCCTTCCATAAGGTGCCACTCACACACCCCAGAAGTAAGCCAGTGTCCTTTCTCCCTAGACCACATCAATTAGCAGGGAAGTATTTGTCCTCAGCTAATGTCATTTTCATAGGGCCCCTTAATTCTCTGACAGAAATATATCTGCTAACAAGCCACAGCCCTTGCTGAGAGACAGGGTTTATGAGCACAGGCTCAATCCTGTCATAACACGGCAATGCATCATCAAGCCAGCTCAGGATGTGGGCACAGCTTACTCAGCTTCCAGCCAAAGATCTTTTGGATGGAGTGTCCAAATTTCTATGTAAAAATTACAGCTTCTCTGGTCTTTGGGGTCATAACTGCCAGTCCAGCACCAGTGCCTTGAACTGACCAACCCATGAAGCAAGGAATATGCCAGTAGAGGCCATCCACAAGAAATCTGTCTCAAATAACTTCCCTAATGACAATCAAGAGTTTTGGGGGCAACGGCTGACATAGACTCCAGCACAGCAAGGTACTATTCAGCTGCCTTCATGAGGGAACCTTCCTGTATCATCTGTACCCACTGACCTTGTTCCAGCTCACAACATGCTTCTGCTTCTCTTCCCACAACATGCTTCTGTCTCTCTGCCCAACACAAATTCTACCTGAGTATAACCACCTTGTGCTTTGAATGAAGCAGAGATCTCAGGAGATGCAAAGAAAGGAAACTGAACAACAAAGGACCATCTTACCTACTTATTCAGAAAGGTTCCAAATTAACCTTTCCTGTCCTAAGGAGTACATGCCCTTGATGAAAAGGCTTTAATTTGTCCCATACATCAGTCAGAAACAGTAAAGATAAATGTAAAAATAGGTAAAAAAGTCACATATATTAAGACAAGACTTTGAAAATCCATCAGTAGACCCACTACAACATGAATTTGACAGGACATCTCTTTTTGGTTTTGGTTTGTTGTTTGGGGTTTTTTTTGTACTTTTTTTGGTGTGGTTTTGTTGTTGTTGGTGGTTGTGGGTTTTGTTTGTGTTTTTTTGTTGTTTGGGTTTTTTTTTCAAATAGCCACATACGTGGCTTCAATATTCCTGTGGAGACAAATACATCTTTATTTTAGTTACTGGAGTCCTTTCAAAAATGCGCTTATAAATCCTCTGGGAGCAAGGAGGAGTCACAGTGGAAAGACTGATGGATCTGCAACACTGCAGTGGCTCACACGGTTCAATTGCCATAACTGTTCCTTTGCAGCCACAGCATTAGCTGTGTGTCACTGAGAGTTAAATACACATTTTGAACTGTCATACCCAATATAGTGGGCCCTGGTGGACAGTTAAAGATAAAAGAGAAAAATAGAGCAGTATGGAAATGTGAAAAGTCTCACCTTTTAAACAAGAGAATAGGAGCTGTTGTTGAACATGGCACCTGATGCCTGGTATATTCTGCTGGCCTTGAGAAGATAAAGGATTTAGTAACACAGCCTTTATAGGTTTAATTAGTTGTACACACTGAATCAAGTACTGACAGTATTCGGAGGATTTCCTTGTTCCTTTTTTTTGTGTACTCAATAGCAGAATATTCTCCAGCAATTCAATTTTCTGCTGACCTATCCCAAGGCCAAATAGAGTTTAACGGACTAGGAAACTTTGAAGAGAACAATATCATGATCTTGGATCTTGGGATGAACTGGAACATGCAAATTGTAATAATCTTAGGAAAAAAAAACACAAAACAACAAAACAGTTCTGTGCACAGAAACCTTTTCCACAGCTTATTTAGCAATGAGTGTGAAAGGAATACGTGCCTGACTGTTTTGACTTAACATTTTCTGGCTATAAACAATGATTTTGAAATACCATGAGTCAATCTTATTTTTCTTAAGACATGACACAAGGTCTAAAAGCCAAGTTCTCTTCTGGGTGAGGCTGATACCAGTGTGATCAAGAGCAGAATTGTGTTGATTGCACTTGGCACCTGGTGATGCTCACACATGAGACACAGAGACAAGAAGGACTCTATGAATGAATGTTTCTGATCTGAAAACAGCAATGGGTTATTCCAAGAGGAAATGTGCTTTTATTATCAGTACCGAATAACTCCATGGTAAATAATTCATTTGTATTGCAACTGAAATATTACTCCATTATACATCAAGGATGCACGCAACCTTTCCACTTTTTTTTTTTTTGTTTCATTCTTATGTTTTTTTTCAAGCTTAAATACCTCCCCAAGAATCTATTGATTGGCAGCAAAAGGCTGGGGTGGGGGGAGGAGGCAAACCAGAAAAATTCTAAGTAGTATTCATATTATACAGAAATACATCCAAGTCACACTAAAACAACACTTATGGAAACACTCTAACTAAGCAACTTGTCTTTCAGCCTCTGCCTTCCATTGCATTCACAAAAATCCAGCCTTACAAAGCATCTGTGAGGGAAGGTATCCTTATCAGAAGGCAACCAAATCTAAGACCAGGTTATCTAAGATAGGAAATGTTTCAAGAGTCTGTCTGTCAAGTTCTTCCATGACTTCTGGAACAAGCCATCACAGCTTTCTATAGCATTGAATCCTAATGGTGGATCCCTTGTCATTTAAAAATCATTTATGACACACATCTTTTCTGGTATCTCTCATAGGGTCTTCTCATGCAACTTCTCTGACATCTTTCTAGAGGTGTCAGAGACTTGCCTTTCTCTCTTTTTCATAGCTGCTTGCTTTTCTCTAAAGGAAGTAGAAAGACAACAAATTACCACCTCTCTGTACAGAACTGCTAAATCAACAAAAAGCTCCTAGCAGGAGGATCAAGCCTGACAAAGACTGGTGCCTAAATCATATTTCTTCTGAAACCGAGGTTAAAAACACTGTAAGGGAGGTTGTATGCAAGGTTTCTCAGCATGAATAATTACACTTATACTGCATGTGCAACAAGGAGATAAAGATCTTAAAGTATTTAAGATTGGAAACGCTCCTGGAAATCTCTGAAGTCAGAACAGTTTTTGAGTTTTTTGTTGCTCATATGTTCTTTACATCACTTCTCATTCAAAGCATTAATGAAAACAGAAACATGGGTAAGAGAAGATCCCAAGTGAAAACAAAAATCTGGGCCAGATGCTGATAACCAGCTGTTGATGCCTTCTGAAAGCAACTGAAATCTAGTGCACTCCCCTTTGTCTGAAACAGAGAGATCATCCTTTCTGATGTTCTACCTGCATCTTCCAAGTCCACCAGGTTGTGTCAACTTTATCTAGATGAAGCATGAGCCAGTTTACCATTAACAAGGTGCTGGAAAGATACCAGTGTTATCCTTCCACTGCACCTGTTATGTTTGCATAATAGGGTTCAAGGCTTTTACGTACTTTTCTACCGGCCTTGTATTCATGCTAAGAGACTCAGAATGTCTCTCAGTAATGCCTTTAGGGAGCCAGTGGGTTAGGCAGTCAAGTTGCCTTTAAGAATTCCCTAAGAACAATCAACTCCCAAACACAACTTGATTCACTTCTACCATGGTGTCCTGGAGAGCCCTTTGTAGTCAACATATCAAAGCTGACTAACAGATGAAATGAAAGGAGCAGAATCATTATCTTCATTTATTCCCAGGAGAAATCAGATGATCTGGTATCATCAGTGACATATCTGCTTTGCCCAGCTGAGAAGGATTTAGGAAATTTAGAGGATTTCAGAAGTGTCCCAATTGCATCTGCTATTATTTTGATGACCTACTTCCTATTACCAAGCAAAGATGTAAGTGGGTCAGAACAAAGAGGAACTTGCTATGTGTCACGAGTAGAGGATGTAGTTCTACTGTTTTTACTTTTTTGATAGATTAAGTCTCAGGGCTGTTTTGCATGCAATAAAATAGGAGATAATAGTTCCCTTCATCCATGCCCAAGCATCTCCACATCCATAATCAGCCACTATATGCAAAAAATGAAAAATAAGTGGGTAGAAATTAATCCAGCTTGTCAGAGACATACAAACAAATTTAGCACAGACAGCTACAGAACATCTTGAATGCTTAAACATTCTTATGCTGGTATGTACTGTATGAAATAGACAACTGTTCAAGGAAGTGATCTGTCTTCTGAAGAATGAGCAAGCAGAACTAGAGTCAGAAGCAAAGGAAATGGCAAAAATGTCAGACATTTATCTTGCATCTGTCTGCCCTACCAAAAGGGGAGATTGTTAACCTACATTAGACGTCAGCTGCTCAACAAGGCTGGAAGGACATGAATTGGGAAAGAATCTACTCACCAGCTGAAACCAATGTTCCAGGCTACAGTATTTCTAATTTACAAATGCTTGCAGAAGTTGCACAGCATGGGTGAGCAGACATAGCCTTCCCTCTACTTTGAAGAGCATTTAGTGCAAAGCAATAGAAAGGACATCTTTAAAGGATGGCCAATACTCCCACCATAGTGCAACCCTCCAGGCTCACAGGTTTCATACATTCACATCTGAGGAGGCCTCACAGGCAGGGGAGTTGGTTTCATTCTCCTGTGTTACTTTAGAACAATTTCTTAATAAAAACATCCTTGCAACTGTCTCTTCCTTTTAAGAGGAAAACTCAATGAAAGCTATTCCACAGCGTATTGTGACTTAACTTTACAAACAACCCAGACTAAAGAGCAGAAGAAACACAGTTCCCAAGAAGAATAAGAGAACATGGGTAATAACAGAATTTTTCTTCCTTCCCTCTTTTGTCATTTGTACCTTACATGTCTGAGTAAGTCACAGGGATGACAACTCCTTGTGGAATGGTTTTATGCTTTTCATACATCCCACTCTTCTCAGAGGAACTGTGTCAGAGAAAGCAAGCAACGTCTGGGTTCCTTCAGCTCCCAAACCCCTGCCAAACCGGTGTGCTCACGTCATTACCCTAGTACACATCATAAAAGGAATACCTTTCACCAGCACTGCATCTGAGAAGCAGCAACCCCAGAGAGGACTGCAGCCCCTGAAAATCCAGCCCTGGGCACTGGCTGTCCATTTAGGGTCTGGCACCAGTAGCAGCAAGTAAAAAGAAGCTGAATAACAGCAGGGGTAGAGATCCCTCTGCAGTTAGGCAGATACAGGCATGGACAGATCCAGCATTTCCAAACAATGCCCCAGAGAGCTGCTGAAGCAAGACTTAGTACTGGCATCTCTTTGTGGCTTTTGGCTTTGGTAAGGGTGGAGTTGTGACCATCAGATGGGTAGTTCTCCAGTGCATGCCATGATGGAAGGGAGAATCTGGAAAGAAATGTGATGATGGTGGGAAGGAATCCTTTTGCATTGCGTGGGAAGGTGGGTTTGCCATGTACACTTCAGAAGAATTTAACTAGCTGGATGCAGAGCCAAGAGGCCACACTGGGTGGAGTGCTAAGTATACAAACTCAACCTGTAGAGAAGTGCCTTGCCAGATCTGGGAACTATTCTCTGGGCTGCAGAACATTTCCAGCCCCATCTCGAGCTCTGTGCAGAGGGGCCTCTACACAACCAGCAGATGCTGGCCCTGAGCAGACATTAAGCTTCAGCAGCATACAGTTCTTAAATGAGAATGCTTGCTTTCACACAGCACAATGTGTTGCCTCAACATACTTGGCATGGGAAGGAACTGAATTTGAAGGTGTTTGGTGGTTTTAAAGAAACACAGAAGGCCTTATTTCACCAAATACCTTTTTTTTCAGCAAACTTTTTTCTTCTTTGGGGGTGTTATGACTTGAATGTACAGATTCTATGAGTTTGGTTTTTTCCCTTTTCTAGTCCCTCAAACTTTCTCTCTCAGCTGCTTTCTTCACCAGAGGACTTTGCAGAACAACTTTCTTGGTGTGTTCCTTGTTTTCTATGTGAGAAAATATATCCCCTGGCACACACTTAAGATGCATGCTCCCTCCAGTGCCCTTACTTACACACATTAAAACAATTAAACCTATTTATCTTTCAACCTTATCTTGTTGCCTTGTTTCACTTACTTGCTGCTTGATGCATTTCCATTCATGGATCAGAGATCAGCTCATCTATGCTGGAACTGGATCTCCTGTGCATGGATTTAAAAAAAAAAAAAAAAAAATTACACACACAAAAAAAAGCCCAAACCAAATGAAAAGCAAACAAACAAAACCAAAAATGAAGATAGGACACTTGGCCAGAGCCAGAGGTTCTACCCCTTCCATTCTACTCCAGCACAGGAAGCAGAAATAAAGGAACACTAATAAGCAAATTGAGCATCCTGGCTGCTTTGGTACATGTGTTCTCTTCTCATTTGGTTTATAGGTCTTTGGCTTGCTATTCTCTGTCATATGAGAAGTACCAAAGAAAGCCAGACCCTTTTTACTTGGAAATTGATGATGTATACACCCAAGTGTTGATCCAACTGTCTTTATGGCTCAAGCACACCATGTTTGATCTTTTTTTGTCCCCTCAAACTTCTTAATATTAATAGGATGAGGTCTATGCAAAGCCCTAACATTTACAAATGCCTTCTCTCAAGCTTCCCTTTCTGAGGCTGCCACGCAGTTTGAACACAATCCCAGGCTTACGGTTTCCACATCCAAGCATCCCACCCTATTCTTACGTTTATACCACTTGCCCTGCTTATTGTAAGTTTCTCCTGTCTGATTTCCCAGAATATCCTTTGCCTCTGGCAAGATAATTGCACAAGTCTAAAATACTGTCGCCTCAGACCGTAGCTACTTTATATGCTCTTCTCAATACACCCAGGAAGTTGGAAGCCTGTGAAAGAGAAGTACTAGTTCCTGAAGAGTTAATTCTTTTTCATATTCCAGAAATCATATGGTTTAGCACAGTTACTCCAAGTTTAGTGTTTGAGATTTTTTTAAAACTGTAGGAAAAAGTTCAATTTTCACCAAGTGAGAAATAGTGGATGCTGGTCTTTTGTCAGCAAGGAAAACAAAAAAAAAACCCACCAAACTTTTAAGCAAAGCGGATATTTTCAAACCTTCTATTTTTTTAGTTCAATACCTCATTTTCTGCTGAAGAGAGGAGAAAATGGAAAAATTTAAGCCACTGTACTAAAGTATTTGATCCACTGTCACCACACTTTTCTTAACTATGCCCTTTATATACTAATGGGGAATGAATTTTACCAGCCAAACACCAGTCAATGACACAGCAGAGACTAAAACCTCAGGTCAGTGGCCTTTAATGAAAAAAACAGTCTTCTTTCCAAAACTAGAGGGCGGAGATTCTGATAGACAACACAGTCATGCTGGCAGACAACTTTAGAGAGATGGAAGTTTCAACCTTTCATGGAGGCAATACCTTACCATAAGCCATTCACTTCTCTGCAAGGTGACAGCTGCCAGTTCCTGCTACATTCAGATCTCACCAAGGTCTGGGACTCATCTCATTTCCCAGGCCTGCTCCAAGCCCTTCTGCTGCCGCACCTGCCCACTGCCATCTTTAACCCAGTCTCCACAGTAAATGGTCATTTAATTAGACTCACTGCTACTTCTTTGCAGGCAACTGCAAAACATCCTACACATAGCAGAATTTTCACATTAAAAAGACTTTTTCTTCCTATTTGTGTGCAATTCTACAGTTTGGGCCAGGCTATATTGTACATCTAGGTAACACTAAATTTTAGCACAGAGAATAAGAAGGACAGAATAAGTAGCATATGGTGTTTTTTACTTTTACTGTTAAGGGCAGACTATTCTACTGCCTTCACTTGCACTGTATTTGTTTTGCATGTGTGGTGGGGAGGAAAATGAAGGGTGGGCCTCTCAGTCAGCAAGGAACCCTAGCAGTCAGAGAAACTTCAGGGTAGTTCCATAAGAGGTTTTTGTGAGATAGGAAGCCAGATGTAGGCATAATTGCAAGGACAACAGGCAAGGCATGGTAAAACCCTCATGGTCCAAGCATTAGTTTTCCCCACATCACAGCCTTAGTGGTGGCTGCTGAGGGAGGGTATAAGACGCCTAGAGCAGCAGGCAATGATAGTAGCTATGGGAGTGTAGCTTCTTGCAGAATACCTGTTAGTGACCTCAGCCTTGGGCCTCCTATCTCAACTGCATATATTCTTCATATCTTTCTTACTGCAAGGACAGTATGACCCTGTCTTGCCACTGGTTTCCAACTCTACCCATGCCCCAGGGAGCATTGCTCCTGGTCTGCCCAGAGCCTCAAGAATCCTTAGGTAGTTAGCCTTTCTTAAATTTAAGGGGAGATGGATCCTTTGAAAAAATCTAGTCCTGAATATCTCAGATCCTTTTTTGTACCTCAGACCTTTGGACATACTAGCTTTTCTGACATTCTTCCAAGTTTACAAGTTCCTCAACCTACCATCCTTAGCATCTTTCTAGACCATTCCTGTGTGCTTGTATCTCCCTCCCTTCAGCCCTGTAAGGCATTGTGAAATGCTCACCGTCCTCCTACCAGGCTACAACATGAAAATGCACCTTTCACAGACCACAGAACCTCCCCGTGATCACGGTTTGGGCTGGTGTCACTTCATCTGAGCTGCATCACTAACCACTCTTTATATCTCCCACCATCTCAGAAAACAGATCTCCAAGTTAATTCTCACTCGAACACAGATGCACATTCTGCTATTTCAAGGAAAGCACTTCACTTTAACAACAGAGTAATTGTATTAAAAAAAGAAAAAAAAAAGTGCTTTGCTTCAGCAGAAATCTCTACTTAGAAAGAAAGAGCAACTTATTATTCAAACAAAAGATTAAACAAAGAACAGTGATTGCCACTCTACTCAGCAACAAAGAGAGAGACCGATCAAATGTGATTGAACTCTACCCAGAAGGATATTGATTAACTACTTGCTATTCACTTTGATGAAATTAAAGAGGTTGGATTCTACTCACAATTACACCACAAGGTTTAGTGAAATCACTCTGACTTTGTACTGCTCTCACACAACAGCACATACCCCAAGCTTGTAATTCTTTCCCTCCCCAGTTAGATCCTCTCATGTTAAACCTCAGCAGAAGTGGACATTCAGCCGTGAAGGACAAATACTGAATGAACAAGGCAACTCTCCAAATAAACATTCAGGGAAAATGTTAAGAGAGTAAGAAAATATTCAGTAAGTGAGAAGCACTAATTTTGTACTGTGTCAGAAAAGCTAATTTTTTTTTTCTGAGCCTTATTCTTATTTTCCTTTATTTTAGCAAGGAAAATATAAAACTATACCACCTGTTCGTAGAAATTCAAAGAACAGTTTTACATTAATAGTCAAACTGGGGGGTTGGACTAGATGATCTTTTGAGTTTCCTTCTAACCCCTAACGGTCTGTGATTCTAAGAAATTCAGAATCACAAATTACACTAAAGAGTACAGCACTGCTGACTGCACTTAACTAGGGACAAATGAAGGGGAAAAAATATACTGAAAAAAAACCCCTAATTTACACATGAAACCTAACAATGCTTATTTTTATTTTACTCATCCACATGAGCAACACAGCTGAGGAGAGTATTTCAACAATCTGTGTAATTTTATCTTTCCTGTGTTCTTCTTTGGATATTATGTGTCATCCCTGTTTGCACAATAACCAAGTGCCTGATCCTGCTTTCTTTGCCAGCCATACAGATCATAAATCAGAAAGCACAGCTCATAAATCATGTGCCACTGAATACTGAATCAAACTAAAGCGCCGAAGCAAAGACTCCACATGGTAGGAGCTGCAGGACTCCAAGGGGGCTGAGGGCAGGGGGCAAGTGAGTTTTCCACTGAATACATGGGAGGAGGTGCAAGCACAGCTGTCCCCAGCAATAAAAGTCCCCTGGTAGGGTGCCTTGGCTGTCTGCAGGGCATCTGGGGTGCAACTCAGTCTGCTCTTTCTCCTTGGCCCATTTCAAGACCATATCTATTCCCATGGCATGTACATAAAGTGGACAACTTTCCCACCATGTCCCTGTAATCCAGTTTGTGAGGGAAAAGAAGTCCATAAAACGTTCAGACTTCTGTGGCTAACAATTTTTGCTTTCAGTGACATGAAGGTTTCTTTCAATTTTCCTCTAAACATATATTCAAGGGAAGGCAAGCAGTTAGCAAACAGACCAGTTCTGCTCAGCGAGGCAGTCCAGAAACATCCTTCTGAAGCTGCAACACAGCCCTGAATGTACCACATCTGCTCACAACATCCATCCAGCAAGGCAGTTTATATGAGAACTCCTCAATCCAGGCAAAAATGAACCAAATCAGTTTAAGCATCAGATCTTTACAACCCCTTCCCTTTCAATCCCTTCCTTCTGCAAAGTACAATGGAGCACTTGCACAGATGTTGTGCCACAGGTGAAAAGAGCCCTGCAAAATGCAAATACAAGAAACACATTCAGATCATCCACAATGGGCTCTGCATCCAGCCCGCAGCTCTTCTCACAGCTCTTTGCAGCAATACATCTCTGGATGTGGGTGGGGAACATGCTTGTGCTTTGGGGAAGAGCAAGCCTGGAGTGACTCAGTGTTGTTTCTGGCTCTCTGTTTTTAGAGACATGGGGAGGAGAAGCTAAAAACATCCCCAGTGAGTAGAGAATGTTTGTCAGTCTTTGTCAGAGCTTGATATCTGTTGTCCTGAGTAGTGCTGAAATACATGGAAGATGGTTTCTCAGAGAAGTTCCTCAATGACACTGGATGTCAGAGGAACAACAATGATAAAAAGCTGAAGACATGGTCACAAAACCATGTGGCAGTGCTACTTTCTCCACAGAAACCATTATCAAGCAATGGGCTACAACACTCATGCAAATTCAGTGCCGTTCACACACACACACCCTTCTACTTGTGCACCCATACAATCATCTCGAGAGAGAGGCAACTATCACAGCATGTCATCATAATAACTATTCCTATTATTCCACCTTGCTCCTCTCCACATCCTGACTTACATAATACAGAGAAATTTTGCAGACAGAAGATGTGAGTGACGAGTAGTGCTCAGAAAGGCACACACCCCAGCCATGCAGCTTGGAGTAGAGCCCACATGCCCCAGATTTTCTAATGCCCTGCTCGAACTGCTTGGAGCCATACAGAAGAAAATTAAAACCAACACCCTACAAGGTAAAACATGCCAAACTCCCAGCTGCTAGAGCCCCACTGACACCTGGAGAGTTATGCAACAGCAGAACAGGCCCCAAATTGAATATAAATATTACTTCCATAAAAGAAGGCAAGATTTTGTTCACAGTAATGTTTAGTGGTATCCACAAGCCAGAAAAATCTGCATTTGTATGCAATTCCTTTTCCTCCCACCCCTCAAGTTCAGAAGGGTTTGGATCTCTGGGCTTGGTTCACTTGTGAACTCAGTCTAGGAACGGGCTAACTTTATCTCCTAGGCTGCCAGCAGAGGTAATACAGAAATGCGTATGCTGTCCACACAAGGTTAATCTCCATTGGGAGGGGAGTTAGGCTAAGGCAAAGGAACAATTTTCCTAGGAAAAAAAGTTCTGCTGCAGCTGTCATACAGAGTTTAATATATATGAGCAGGCTTGTGATTAATCAGTACTTTATATTGAATTTGAAACTGTTTGGTCTTTGAGAATTTTTATTTTTTTATGTTTATTATTTCTTTTCAGAGGCTGAATCAAGCTCCACTCTGCACCCATCTGCCAGTTATGCAAGGGACTCATTTAGAGCTATGACAGTTTTAATTACTGGAAATACAGACCTTCTCTCCACCAAGGCAGGCTTCAAAATAAGAAGTTGGTTGCCTTGGGACACAAAGAGACACACACACTTCGTCCAAGAGATTTCAGAACCAACGTTCAGAGGCTTGGAGCTCAGCTCCTGCTGGGCACTCAAAACCAAGGAAAACACCCAGGAACCCATACTGATTTAATGGCATAGCTAAAAAGGCAGGCACAACAGTGGCCTACCTGGACCCTCCTGAAATATTAACCAGCTGTGGAGAAAAAACACAGCACAGTCTCACAGAAAGTCAGTGCAGCAGCTGTGATCCTTTGGTCTTTACAGTAGCTCCAGAAAGCACCACACTACCTAAAGACCTCTTTAAGCTCCCTCAACTCACAGAAAGCAAGGTCATACAGGTAGTTTTGTCTGACCAACATCTCTTGCAAAGCACTGTTTCTCCCTGGCAAAGATTTCAGTGGTTTTAGTGAGAACACCACCTCCATTACCTGTTTCAGCTTGTAACCACTACCTAGGGTGCAGGCCTACCAGAAACTTGCTATACATTAAATCCCATTGAAGTTTTCAGGATGACACATGGTAAGAACTGCATGGGTGAAGGTCACCCTCATCAACAAGAAACCTTATTCACTGGAGTACTGTCCTGCTAACATGGCAAGGAGTCATACCCTCTATGCACTGGACACCTATAAAGTGAGTTAGATGCCAATCAATGTGTTTCATGGACTAGGCCTTATCACTGTAACACCTGATGTCCAGCTCAGCTGATCCCAGCTCTGTGCTTATGTCCCACCTAAACTTTGGTGGGAGTTTTGGAAGTCAGAGGAAAAAGAAAGAAAAGCAAAAAACAGAACAAAACAAAACAAAACCCAATCAAACAAACAAACCAACCCCCAAACCACATGTTTTTTCTCCAAAACCCCTGCAAATTGCATACATTGAACACAGGCATCTGTCACAAGCTGCTGGCAGATTACACATTTGGGGTTTTCTCACTGTGTATATAGAGACAGCATCTACAAGACAGGAAGTCACTGAACCCCATTTCCCCAACAGCAAATTAGTTCAGCTCAGCTGAAGATGTTACTGTGGTGGATTAAGACTAAGTAAAAATTTTGATTTAACCACAATACACTGGTTATATGCCCCTGAAGCTGAGTTAGGGCAAAACAAAATCTATAGGTTACAGCAAGAAAACAGCAGTTTCTAGAGCACAGGTAAGACCTTAACTCTAGAAATGAAAACATAGTATGCCACAATTCCACTACTCTATTTTCTTATCTCCCTCTAAATAGTATCAGGTACCATCATATTTTCATGCCTATAATCCATACTACAGAAATCTATTCTGATTCAAAACAGACTGTTTTTCCAGGTACTAAATAGCCATATCTCAAATAACACCCAGACAGAGAGAAGGATGGATCAGAGGAACTTGGCTCCTAGAAAAGACCAGTGTAGGCAGCAGGATCAGAACAAAAGCAGGTAAGGTAAGGGAGTTGAAAAATTGAGATGAACTCCTCCATCCATGTATGGGGCAAACTCTCATTACAAGCCTAGATCCACTTGCAGCTCAGTTACACAGTTCTGCTTTGAAATGATGATCTATGGGTTATAGCAAAACAAATGCAGAGTGAATACAGTTACTCTGTAACTGGCTGCCTCTAGTACAGTGTAAACACTCCAGGATGCAGAGAAGAACTTTTTTCTCTCCTTACCTTGCTTTTATTTTGGTTTATCTGCTTGCTAGAGAGAAAGAACAGTAAGTAGCGGCAATAGTATCGTGCCTTCCCACAACAGTATTCTGAAAATGACACTTGTAAACAGTTCCATCAAGTAGAGAACAATAATGCAATTTGGCAGAAAGAATTTTAGAAGCCAAGTTACACAGAGAAATAATGGTTAAAATTACATTAATCAAAACCAGTTAGGAAAAGATGAGAAGACGACTCTGGCAGAACATGTCTGGGATGTTACCAATTAAACTTGTTTTTCTTCCTAAAAGGCAATAGCATTCTTTTTAATTAGCCTCTGTCATTGTAATTCTAACAATAACCCATGGTGCAGTTACTATCTGAGCTACTTGAAAACTTAGAGCATGTGCCCAGTTTCTCTAAAATACTCCTCCATGGACAACCAATGGGGCTGGGCAGAGAGGAATAAACAGTGTACTTTTTCATTGCTGAAGCTAAGTTATATTACAAGATTTATTCAAATGCTGAGAAAGCCAACCTGGGAATAGTAAAAAATGATCTATAACAAATAAATCAACTAGCTAGGAGTCAGAAGTAAGCAGAAAGACATTTCTTTCCAGATTTAGCTTTAACATTCTCTGTGGAGCAACACATTGGCATTTATGAACTAGCACAGAGCTCTGCACATACTATTACATTACATGAGCTCACACCAGGCACACACCAGCATGTCTCCTGGTCTCCTGTTCTTGCTGATGCCACTTGCATTGAAAGAGTTAATGCATGTAGGTTGCAATGCTAGCCCCAGCTTGGCTAATCCTATGGCATTGCTACACTTTGCAACATAAGTGCTCCCCTAAAACAAGATTAGAAAATTTAGTGGCATTAATGAAAGCCTGACCTACAAAAAACTCCTGAAAGCACAAACTCTGAATTTTTCAGACTCTCTGGGCTAAAATGCACAGATTCTCCAGTTCGCTTCACTGGTACAAGTTCAGAAGTAAAAGTACAACACTTCAGAACTTCCAATCACATTGGAAAAAAAAAAAAAAAAAATCAGTGATTCTAACAAAGAAGGTTGATTGACAAGTTAAATTTTGTCTCACTGAATTTGTACTAGATTTTCATCTTCATAGTTATTTTCCTTCCTCCACCACCAAGGACGCATTTCTTCATTTGTACTTGCTATGGTGAGAATTACAGATGATAGTGAGGAAGAACAGGAAAGGTGACAGTCTAATAAAAATTGCACCCTGTGGCATAGGAAATCTCAGTTCAAAGTTACATATTAAACTTGCAAAGTAGACCACTTCTTGTTGATAAGCCCTTTCATATCCTGATTGAGACCTACACCATATGCTGAAATACATTAACTAGGAAAAATATTTGCAGTATTTTCAACTCCTCCTTTTCTGTAGAAAAGTTATTGCTAAAAATGCTACAGAATGCTACATATCTTTACTAGAAAACAATACATAGCCAGGAGATGAATCTGCCTCCCAACTTTTTCAGTGCTTTTCCTGAATCATCCCATACAAATGATTGTTCCCACATAGACAATACAATTCTCTGAAACCCACAGAAGATCTAAAAAAGGCTTTTACAGTTGGCTCTAGATTATGAACATGCGTATTTGGGGAAAAGGCCACTACCATGACAATTAGCCAATTTACATCTGGCCAATTTTAAATTTTAACTTCCTTCTATTCTTACAGAAGGACAAGACACAAAGCAAGATTACGTGTCGGGACATCTGAAATAATAGAAATTAATTTTCCCTACATAAAAACATATCCCTTCCTTCCAACTGGTGAGATACTCCCCAAAACATACAGTACAAAAAAAGCAGAACAAGCACAGCAAGATATAATGAAACACATTTGAGGATTTAGAGAAAGATTCAACTGTTACACAGATAACAAGAAAACATTCACAGTGATGCTAAGTAGGATATGAGATCCCTACCTTCAGGCTCTGGGATGCCAGCCAAACATTACCCTCAAGGAATTCAGAGGAAAATGTCTCTAAGTAATGATACCATATAATTGTTTTATAGGATTTTACACCTTGCTCTGAAGCATCTGGTAAAGTATTGTTCTGGACAGATTAACTGTCTTGGCCAACTGATGTTCAAGAGAGTGGAAATACTGATATTTTGCCCTACAAAGGAATAGCCTGCAACTCATAACAAAGGCTATACCAGCCATGCTTTACAGCTTTGCTTATTCTAGACATGTGCAGTTTCCACTAGATGCTGATAGGTATTTTAGAAGTGTCTTTGCTCTTTTACAGAATATAGTCTTAAAATAGCCCAGCATAAGACATGTGGTATGCTGGCAAACACTGTATGTTGGCAGCCAGTCTAGGACCACTCCTGACAAAACAGAGCACCTGTTGTCAGTATTCCATCAAACATGATCATTTTAACATAGAGAAAATTTGGAAAAACTCCTTGAAAACCTGTCTGACATCAAATTAGCATTCCAGCCAACCAGTAGCTAAACTAAATTTACAAACTGACAAAAAATTTAGGTAGGCTTATGGGCGAAAGTTAGTGCATATCAACTTGAAATATCTACTTTTAGAAAAAGCATATGCTAAAAGGAGTGTTTAAAAGACACTCAAATGTTGCAAACAGATATTTCTAGTGAATGAATGAAGGGAATAACTGGAAACTCCTGGTAAAGCAGTCAGAAGACTATTTAAAAAAAAAAAAAAAGCAAGCTATGTCAGAGACTGAAGTCACAACCTCAAATCTCTTGTTACTAAACTGGGAACTGATGAACAAACAACAGGAATGGAATGGCCAGGATTCCACCAGCTAGACTAGTTCTGCCCTTTCATGCTCCCCGAGAGTGCCTGTTTTGTATTTTCTCTTTGGAAACAAGTGCCATGATTGTTTGTCTGAACGAGTCAGTATGATGGTAGCTTGAGAACAAATTCAGGCTAAAGCAAATGAAAAATTATCTGTGAGATGCTCTGGAAAACAGACAAGTTTGGCAGAAGCATCTTGCAGCAGCTACTGCAGCAAAAGGGCATTTAGAGGAACATAGCTCAGTGAGAGCAGAAATACCCTGGGCACCACACTTTCTATTCCAAGGAATCCTAGAGACAGCACGGTTTATTTATAAGTCTTCCCAGTTAGACATACCTTGGGGTCAGCATCCAAAGAACTTGCCTTTTCCAGTATGTGTATTGCTGCAAATTCACCTAAGGCACTACTTCCAGAAAGAGCACAAGAGAGGAAAACATCTGTGATTCAACACTAGTGATTGTGAAAACACATCACCAGTAATGTCATTGTGATCTGCCATGTATGCAGCACTGCCCAAGACTGTCAACACTCATTCTAACACCAGTTAGGCTAAGAGTTTGATCAATATAACTCTGGTTCTTTCAGGAGCTATGCTCATCAAACCCAAGACTCAGCTAAGACTGAGGATACATTGAAGTACTCCTGAGAATTAGACCCATATTATAAGGAATCTAGCTCATAGTGAGAGCAGTACATTTTTGAGAACGCATGGAAAGGGAAGCAGCAGAAAGCAAAAGCTACCCTATTCATGCTCTGAATGAACAAAGTAGGACCTTGATAGGATGTCCTTGGTACAGTACCTAGTGTCTGATGGAAACAGTCGTGTTATGTTGTAGAGGTAGCTCTGATTTCTACAGGCACTGGATGTCACAGGGTAACAGTTTTACTGCCACCAGCCTGAACCAGTACCCCATGGATAACACTCAGCTCCCAGATGCAGACTTGGCTAGATAGGTGTAACCTGAGAATGACTTCACTTATCTCCACATTTATGTTGGCACAATCAAAGGTGAAATCAGCACCTTTGGAAAAGGCTCAAGAGAAAATACTGAGCAGAAGTGTAATGTAGATCCATGACACAGCTGAAACAGACAGTAATCCAGCACAACATAAATCTAAAAGGATATTACTTTCCCATACGTTTCTTTTGTCTCCTTTGTTATTGTCTCAGTACCACCTTAAAGCTCCACTAAAGATCAAGGTCTCATTCTAAGCACACACAGGCTCCAGAATCAAATGAAGTACAATTTTATTACTTGTTATCAGCAGAGGCAGGATTTCTCCCAAAGAATATAGGCCATCCCTGTCCTAAGGCATTTTCATCTAAATAAGCAAGACTAGTAAAGAAGGGAACAGACCTTAATATAAAATCTAACATGACCTATCTCTAGACTGATTTTCCTCAGCATCAGCACTAAGCTGCTATGAGTAGACAGCAGTTGGATGCACAACTTGTGGCAAAAGGCCCCAAGGGATGTCCAGACGGCTGTCATTTCTTGGGTACTGCATGGAAGCAGAGATCGGGTCCTCCACAGCTCAAGATGATTTGTACAAATTGTGCTAAGTGCCTGCACAAAAAACTTGACACCTTTTTCTTGCAGGTACAACAATAGCATTGTCACCAGTACATCCGTGACATTTGCCATAGCCCTGCACATCAGAACCTCCCAAGCAGCACTCCCAACAAGGGTCTCAAGAACTTCATCAATTTTTATGGTTTGTTTTGACAGTGAAGGTTTTGATCTAGTGATACTCTACAGTATGCAGCTGCCTCACTGACTTCTGATCCTGCCTGGTCTCAGTGCAGGTTCCTGTTTAAGTGCCTGGCTGTTGTCACAGCAGAGCAGAAAAAA
>VWZY01004179.1:319280-365467 GCA_013399075.1 Chloroceryle aenea
AAAAAAAAAAATCCAAGGGTGTCAGCTGTTCAGCTAGGAGAAAAGTTGGAAAGGTCCTAAACATACCTGTCGTGTCAGTCAGATAGAGAAGTCTCTTCCTCATGTTATTACACAAGTAAACTGTGTCCTCAGCAGCAGGAATGCACTGAAAAACAGCTACAATGAAAGCTCTGAACTTCCTCCATCCCAGTCTGGGAATTAGGTCTGATGTGGGAGATGACTTCAGTTCTCACCTGTCCAACCCACCCCACCTGTCCGGGTTGTGGGAATCATTACTCCACAATGGTCTGAGCTGCCTGCAGAGCAACCTCCTTTTGAGGAAAATAATTTCCTATGAAATAAATTAGGTGCTTCTATTAAATTCATGAGCAAAAATATTGACAGGTTCATAACAGTTTTGCAATGGGAAGAGCTCGCTGCTTGTATGCCCACTTCATCATGAACTGATGAGGAAAGTTTATATTTTAAGCCAAAGTCAATGAACCACTTGTACAGTCCCAGCTACTGGTGCTAAAACACACCAAAATAATCACATGCAGACACACAGTACAAATCTAAAACAATTAGAAAACAAAGTTACATCTTGTTTGTTAGTTTGGCTTTAATTGAGTTCAGCATCATGTTTTAGTGAGGCATTAATTTTGTTGGAGGCCTCCACTGTTTTATAATTAACATCCTTTAACTATTCTATGTCCAGTCACCAGTAACTTTTACAAACGAGTTTTCCACATAAACACACAGCCAGCAGCCTGAATTGTGTACTACACTATTTATTTGCATTCCCTTTTTTGGGGGCTTATTTTTTAGGATCTGTCATAATATTCATTCAAGAAGGCAGGGTCAGCATCAAAAAAAACCAAAAAAACAAAAACCAAACCAAAACCCCAAAACAAAATCAAAAAACCCAAATGACCCAGCCCAAACAAACACCACTGTTCTATCTGGTCAGGCAAAAGCACTACAATTTTAATCCACTTTTATGTGCATTCATGATCCCAAAGTAAAGAGACTCTAAGAGCCTGGAATGTAAACAGGAACACAGCTGTTAATGTGGGTGAAAGAAAAGGAAGGATAGAAAGATGCTGAAAGAGTCTCTTCCTTTTACAGCTGTTGTTCTCAAGCACCTCACCTAATTGTGGTTTCATGTACACCCGTGGAATACTGCAGCAATCAAGTTGTGTCTAAAGCAATACAAGGGTGAGATCAGAATGTGAAACTGTACAAGTTAGAGCTGTCTAGACAAGGAGATGCTACTTCAGCCTGAGGTTCATTTAGAGACCTTTTTATGTCAACACCATCCCCTAGTTTTGTTACAGGGAACTGTGACTTTACACATGAAATGCCCTCTTCATTGGCGGCCCTCTCTCTAAGAATTTTTGTAGCATATTCAGGAATTCATCTAGAAATCAGTTCCGTGTCTTCTGTCTTCAGTCTGATACTAGCTCACAGATAAAGGGGCCCCTTCTGACTTGCACTGCTGAGGAAAAGTAACAACTGTTCCACCACAATCATTCCAGGCTTATTCCAGGGTAATTACAATCACAGTTTGTTAACCAGTCCTGTAGGTTATGTAAACAGCCAAAGTAAATAACAGGTCTGAAGCAAACAAACAAGCAATGTATCTGTTCTCTGACAGAGCACATGAAGCTTGAGCACATTTGAATGAGGATGCCCACAAGAGGAACATGGAATCATGACTAACATGAAAGAAACACAAACTGCCCTTCAGGTCATTGCAGAAAGGACTCAGTTCCAGCATATTGCAAACACATTGTTGGATATCTCCACTGATGCCTATAAATGCTTGCAATTTCGCTGTTCATCCTCTGTAGCGGGCATCTTCACTGCAGCCAAGTCTCACCTGCCTTTAAAAGATTATATCAGGACTCTCCAACCCAACAAACAGGACTTAAACATACCAGCTCTGACCACATATCAGGGAGAAAGATGAAAGTGGTCCTGAAGTACAGGGTCTGCTGTTCCTGAGCATCTACATCATTTTGGCATATATGACCTGTTGATGGGACAGGGCCTGGTGCCCACATCTCTTAGTGTCAAGACAGCAAATTTTCTCAGGCAACAGGAGCAATAGGACAAGGAAAAATGGTTTTAAACTAAGAGGATGGGTGTCTACATCCTAGATAAGGAAGAAGCTTTTTACGATGAGGGTGGTGAAACACTGGTGCAGATTGCCCAGAGAGATGGTAGATGCCCCATCCCTGGAAGCATTCCAGGTCAGGTTGGACAGGGCTCTGAGCAACCTGCTCTAGCTGCAGATGTCCCTGACCACTCCAGGTAGGTTGGACTAGGTGACCTTGGAAAGTCCTTTCCAACCCAAACCATTCTATGATTGTGTCAACTCAGAACCTCAGCCCTGCAGCT
This sequence comes from Chloroceryle aenea, assembly GCA_013399075.1. NCBI lineage: Eukaryota > Metazoa > Chordata > Aves > Coraciiformes > Cerylidae > Chloroceryle > Chloroceryle aenea. The sequence continues at coordinate 321,663 of VWZY01004179.1, forward strand.
CCACCATTCAGTCCTCAGACTGCTTGAGAAGATAAAAAACCCTGCAGATATATCCCATTTTCTAACTTTTCTTACAGCTGATCCACCCACAGTCCATTGTACTGCTTGACAAGAAGAAAAAAAAAACACCATATGGAAGTGAATAGTTGAGTAGTAAGGTGAATAGTAAGGAAACTGAAGTCTCAGAGAAGAAAAAAATAAACAAAAAATAAACAGAAAGGACCCCTCCCAGATCAACAACAACAATCATCTCAGTTCCCCTACCAGCTTTGTCTGAACAAGGTAGATTCTGATGAGGAGACATCCCACCCTGAACTCTAAACCTTTTCCTTGAGCCTAACCTGCTGTCCCACTCTGTTAGAGCTGACCACACTGACACCCTTTTTGTCACCCAGACCTCATGTACATCGCTGCATCCTAATGTCCTTTTCTTCCATAGTTCTGAAGCTCAGTCTTTTCCTTTTTTCCTCACAAAGGAGTGCCAGACTAGACAAGCTCAACTATCTAAACTTCTTTCCTGATATTCTACATCAGCTAAATCTGTTATTCTTCTGATGGATTAACACCATTTTTTTTTTCAACCTACTTTGCCCCTCCACCTTGACCAAATCCCTTCATTGGCATCCCAGCTTCTAATCTGTACCTCAAGAGTCTTCAGCTCTGTCCTGCAATGCTTACATCCTCCTAAGACTATAGGGTACAGAAAAAGGAAACGGCTTTAGATCATGCATATAGTCTGTGAATGCTTTGGGATTTTTTGTTTGTTTGTTTGTTGGTTTGGTTTGTTATTAATCCTGCCCTGATTTAACAAATATGACTAACTTGACTAGAGTTGTTCATGATTCATTTACTAGTATAAATAAAGCCAAAGAATATTAAAAAAAAAAAGTCCTGATTGACTTCTTACATGGGGATAGTCCTTTAACAAATGGACCACTGAGCCTTCCACTGTTATACTAGTGACTCATTTAGGTTTTGGAACACACTGGTCACACCTATACATGCTGATGTCAAACAGTACTAGCTCCTGAGCAATGCTGAGGCATTCTTTGGGAGAGCGTTAGGTGACCAGCAGCATGTCAGGGACAATGCCAGTAACATAGAGGTATAGATGATTGAGTTCCCATCTCCGAGAACATTTCTAACATGCTTTAGCATAGACATAGGCTTAAGTACTTAAGTGATTTTCTCCTGCTACCACTTTGTAAGTGCCCGTGCTAAAAAACAGAGAGATAATACCCTCCTGGACTAACAGCTTAGCCACTGCATTCATGACCGGTGTGGGGGTGGATGTGTGTATACAAACATACAGCATTACTGATTTTCTACCTTATGAAATCATGAATGAGCCTGTAGCACTTAGTGAATTTGATAAGTTTATGTATAAACATTGTATTTTAAAGACAAAACTGTTCAAAAGCAAAGTCCTAAGAGCTGTATGTGGCTAGGAAGATTAAAGCTATTAAATATACAGAAGCATACATTGCTAGTGATGTGTTAATCCACGGTCTATAATAAGGCAGCTACTGACAGCGTTCAGGAAGAGCTTTCACAGCTTACATGGGACTCGGATGATATGGATACACTGATGCTGGAGCCAGCTTTTTTCACTTCTGTGCAAAAGGTGATATCTGTACAAATGTAGAGCACATAGAAAGCCTTGGAACACCTCTTCTGTGACATCAGGTAACCAGCGACTGAAAATATGTACTATATACTTTAAAGTATTCTTACACTATGTATTTAAGACAGGACCCTAGCAAATCGTTGCACTTATAACTTATTCCCCTTCCTGCCCCCAAATTATTAATACCAACAGTCAAATACTGAAGGACAAAAGAACACAGTTTGGCATCAGAAAGACTGGTGAAAATCTGGAGCAACTCAGTGAGGCCAATGTAACTGAGATCAGAATTTGGCCCAGGCTCAACAAACTAAGCCAAATTCATTACCACACTCTTTCCCTCAATGTCTGCATATTAAAGAGCACGTTTTTTGTTTTGTTTTGTTTGTTGGGGTTTTGTTGTTGGTGGTGTTTTTTTTCTTAAGTGCACATTTCAGCCAGTCTAAAAGTACATTCTGTAACTGTGACAAAAATGTCAACTGACGTAAAGGAGCTTCACAGATTTAATAATATTTTGCTTGGAAATGGGTGTAGAAATGCATGCGTTTTCTAATCCAGACTGCTTTGGCTCTGAGCTCTAGAAAACACCTCTCTGAGAAAGAAGAAAAAGGAAAAATTCTCCCCACATGGAAAGCTTCAAAGAACTTAGCAATGACAATTATATTTATCAGTGTGGACTTTTTTCTTCAGTGCCTGGATGAAGACAATTTAATCAAGTAAACAAATGAAAAGCAGACAGAAAAGAGACCAGATTTTGGGCACACTGTATCAGTACAGTGTGAAAAACTTTCTTCCTGCCATCTTTTACTGTTATCAGTTATATACTTTCTAGGTTCCAGCCTACTGACTGTCAAAGGACTGAATGAAATAAAGCAGTTATCTGTCTGCCTCTTTGGTTGTCTTTCAAGAGAAAAATTTGCCAAGTTCTGCCTCTACATAAACAAGTTCTTTGCTATCAGTCTTGGTCCATATTAATAACCATGGGCTGTAAATCACTTGGGCACAGCTCTGAATCCAGATGAAGTAAGAGGGAGGGACCATACTTACACAGCTATGAGTGCACCAGATGGAGTGTAAAAAGCAATGGTGGAAGAGGAAAGATGTCTTCATTCCTTAGCATCAACCATCCCTGCAGACCGTGTCACAATCAGACTTTGACTACACTTTCAAGCACTATGAGAGAGCTATACCAGACAGTCATTTTGCATTCAGTCAACAGCAACTAAATTCAGAATCTGACTCCTAGAGTCAGCTTATAGTTTTCTCAGTAACAACAGAACGATTCAATTTTCCTCTCCAAGAATAAGAGGTAATTTGTTTAATTTTCTCCTGTGGTGCAGCAAATTCTGGAGAAGGTAGCTTGGACCTACAGGAGTATCAGTTGAGGAAGCATTCTGAGGAACTTTCAAAAGGATCAAATCTACGGTCAATGCGTCTTTTCTACTCTATTCCTTCAGTTTTTCCTGTTACCTCAATGCCTCACCATTCTTATGCATAGACTCTCAGGACACTCATATACCTCCACCCTATGCATGCTCTGTCCATGCTGTGGACTGCTTCTCTGTACCTTTTGCCATGTATCTCCACATAACTCCCCTTCCATCATCAGCTCCCAATTTGGACCTGCTAATCTGCTGCAGTAAGTGGGAAAGAGGAGGCATACAGTTCCGTCCAAGAAGGGAACTGTATTTATGCCAGAATACCATGAAGAACACATACAGGCTGACACCTTGAAGGTGTGGAGGAAATAAGTGACAGAGGCACCAGTCAAGCTACACGCTATTCTTCAACCCCACCAGCCACAGAGGAGGTGGACTACTTGCAGCAGCATACTCTAACTTATCCCTTGGTGTAGGCAAAGAAGTCATCTGCTGCTCAGTGCAGCTTCTTAACCACCTATTGCTGAAGCCAGCAGCAGGCCCTATTGTCATGCTTGAGACCATTAGCCCAGTTCATGTTTATACTGAGGCACTTTCATGAAGCTGGGGCCTCAGAGGCAGCACTAGCAACTTTTACATTCACTTTAAGGCTGGTCCTCACTGCCAGATGTTCTCAAAGTGTCTGTGGAGTAAATTAAGTCTGGGCTTAATAAAGCCTATTTATGCTGTCTCATTTAGCAAAGCTCATGTTTATGGGGATTTATTAGGCACTTAACTGTATAAAAGAGGAAAACATTTGTTTGTAATGTCAATTGCTCCGTATGGCTCTGACTCAGTGGCCTCTGAAAACACACAAATATTTTCCATAAACAAAGAACTGGTTCACACTACTGCCCATTGAAAATGAGAGGCTAAACACAAACAGATTTGATTCATAAGCTTTCTTATTTTTCACCCCCACAAAAAAAAATGGAATGTATCCAACTTTACTTTTACTGTAATATGACAAAAGTCTTCAGTTTGGATATCTACTCAGGCTAGTGACTTCTTCAGTCCTCAAGGAGCAAGCCACTTGTGATAGTGAAACACAGCATTAAGCATGTTGCTAAAGTACAACAGCACATGGTCATCATTTTCACTCTTGTCACTAACCAGTTTCAGTGAAGACTGAACCAGAGATTTCTCACACATGAGCATTTCCCAAATCAAATGCAAGTGTAGAACTATTAGCAAGTGACTTTCCATTGTAGGTCAAATTTATATAGCCATGCACCCACGTGAACAAGACCCAAAGAACTCTCAATAGCAGAGAACAAATGCAGATCATAAAACCAAGCAACAACTAAATAACTGAGTCGCTGTATCAGATTAGCAGCTAGGCTGAATAGGCAAGAACCAATGGAGCCTAAGAAACTGTGACCATTTGCATCATGAATGAGGTGTTTCATTACCATTAAGGCTCCTTGTTTCTTTGTCAACAGTGACTATCATAGATTACTCAACAACTGCTGTTGGCTTTCAGTTTTCAAGTTGTCCAAAAGCTTTTTAGCATGTTGTCAGATGAACAAATTTCTCCTACTTATTATGCAAATAATTTCCTAATGGTTTTTGCTTTGTAGCTAGTTCTTTACATCTCTCTTTTGACTACAGAATAGCCAAAGCACAAGCCAAAATGTCAAATTATTTCTAGGCTGGCATACAGAATTGTGTTTTCTCATCAAACAGAAATCTTGGACTTGAACTGCTATTTGTAGGTATTCATGCTAGAGTGTACCTTCATTCCACTCCCCATACATTTGTATGTTCCCCTTTTTATATGCCTTGAAATTTTCATTTAAAGTCACCAAAAATAGTCCAAGAAGATACTCAAAAAGTCACTCTCTATCCACTCTTGCAAGAGTATCTCTCTTAGTAACTTGGGGATTTTTCATTTACTTTGGATGGTTGTTCAGACTTACAAATCACTGCCAATATAAGAATCATATACCAATATGTAAATTGAGATGGATGTATGTATGAAGTTTTAAATTTCATTCAGATTATTCACTGTGTTATATTCAGTGGATCACAATATATGCAGAATTCATATGGAAATTGATCCAAAAGTGAGCTGACCCCAGGCAGATGTTAAAAAAAAAAAAAAAAGAAAGAAAAAAGAAAAAGTCCTCAGAATTTCCTCACTTGTAATAGCCACAGACACCCACCTCACCACCTCACTGTTTCTCGGTACTGATTCTGCGCCTTCATAGGCCCTATTTATTTCCCTTATGGACTGCGGTTTCTATACATTAAATATTCACCAGTGATTCCTAGGATAAGCTGTTACAGTCAATCCTACCAGTGGTTTAAACTTGAAAATCAGATTTAGAAATGTTACAAATAACTTGATATTCTGGGAAAAAGGAGACTACAGCACAAAACAATTACTAGCGTTTTGGCCTATAGAATACTTAGCAAGCCATATACTAATACTGGCACTAGTGCCCGCTGAACAGACTCACATGTCCCCTAGGAATGGATTACTGCATCTGTTTGCTCTTCATACCACTGGGCATCCATCCAAAACTGTACTAAGAAGAGTGTGCACATTTTTGCATTTCTACGATTTGTGAAAAATCTTCTGCATGTCATAAGTTCCATTCCGAAGCTATTTCAATCAATTGATTCTGTTTCTATTTTTCTGATTTATTTTTAACAAAGGAATTTGATATTTCATGGCAACCTTGCTCATAACATAATTAAGGCAATTTCTTATCCCAACAGTTTTCAGTGAGAAACAGAGTGTTCAAATCAACTTGTGAATGCAGGAGTTGCTCACTAAAATTTTCCTTTTTTTTTTTTTTTTTGTTAAAAGGAATCCTCTGGATCCAAGGCAAAAAAGTAATCATTTTTTGACAGAAGACAGAATTTCCTTCCCCCACCAATGGAAAAAAAATCAAAACTCATTGCAGCAATAACATCATCTTAACTCGGGATGGAAAGAGATCTTATTTCTCTGGAAACACTTCTCTCAGAGAGTAATATGTTTAGAATAAAATGTGAAATGACAGTTAGAAAGAAAACAATGCAATTCTACAACACACAGCTTCCCACCTCCATTTAAAAAAAGTTTACAAGTTTCTCTTGTACAGTGACATTTTCTGTTGAGAAATATTGCTTAAAGGAAACAAAATTAGCTTTCCACCAAGTGACATACATTTAATATTCTCAATACAGAAGGGACAAAAGAGGTTCAAATACGACCTGCTTGATGAATGATACAATGTCCCCACTCAGAGCTTCTTTATGTCCAATTTCTTCCCATAAATGCTGATTCATCAGGCAGTATAATTACCAGAGAAGTTGACTGGCATTAAGAGATTGCAAGGACAAACACTTCTGTGTACCAGGAGTAGTATCTCCTTCCCCTCTTAAACCGTTCCCATCTAAACAACACAATCTTATGTTAACATCCATTTCTCACAGGTTACCAGGAATACTGAAAACTCTTCTTGGGTTGCCATATTCATCTTAAGCCACTCCCCGAGTCCCTATGATTTGTAAGCTTTATATTTATTATACATTAAGATTTTTTGTATTGTCCTTGGCATTATGTCAAGAATAAGCATCACACAAGACTCTGAGAGAAGACTCATATATGGAGCACAAGGTTGGCATAACACAAGTGTTTGCCACTTCTGATTTTGCCTTTTGATTTTAAAGGACTGTCACCGTGATGAAAACTCATTCAGTTATTTATCATTTCTCCCCTTTCAGAGATTACAAGAAACAGGGATCTTTATCATGGACTATGAATCATAGAAAGCTATGCTACATTCTGGAAAGTCCTTGATCTCATATGTGTGCACATCAAACATTTGAATCCTGCTGCCAAGGAATGAAAAAAGTCTGACTTCACAGCATTGCAAATCTCATTATTTCATCTTGAACCTTGTGATCAAGCTTTCAGTCTTGTGATTACAAAAAAAAGTTCCAGCTTCCACTCAGGAAAGTTAGTGCCTAGTTTCACTGCAGCATCATCCTGTGGTACTCTTAAATCCTAAATGATTCAAAGACTAAGCCACCGAATGTAACATTTGACTCTCTGGGGGAAAATACTTTTCACTGTACTTTGGGTTTAAAATCCCTTATTATTGCTTTTCCTGCTTTGTGGAAAATAAATCTAAAAAAATGTTGATGTTAGAAAACACATTTTCAAATACTGAAAGCACTTCTGGGTTCCAAAAGCTAATTTAGATTTTTTTCTTATAGTTCCTCCATAGATTTTTCATTACTCAGTGTTCCCACAGTCATAGACAGCAGCACTTAAGAAGGAGTTAAAACGATATTTAAAAATTTTGTCTACTGCCCTCCCATCTGCAGGAGAATAAAAGATTGATGCATTTTTAATTTTGCAATAGTCACTATGTAAATGCTAAGTTTTGTGTCATTGAGTTACAAGGAATTCTTATTTTAAGATCTCAACATCTAGAAACTGTAGCTTTTAGAAAAGAAGTTGTTCCTTTCTGAAAAAGAACAGCCTGCAGATTAAAAAAAAAAAAAAACACACAAACCAGACTGATGTGTCAAGTGGCAATTATTTCCTTCCCTTTTTTGATGTTTTAAACAAATCCTTATTGTAAAATAACCTACAGTTGTTGGGACAGACTTACTCCTAATCGAGCAAATCTATCACTATGGATTCTACTGACCAGGAATGACAGGAGCAGCCTTCAATGGCATAATAATTGGGCTTCCTCTGCTTTGAGATCACATAGACTTGGAAATCGCCTTTTCATTTATACCCATGGTTTTGAAGATCAAATATTCTCCTAGACAATAATTATAAAATTAATAAGTCTTTCCAATTCTTTGCACGATTTTGCTCTTAGACTGACCTTAATACAATTCTCTCTACAACACTTCAGCAGAAAGGACTAGGACCTTACACTCACCCTATGTTTCAAATTGTCACTGTTTGAAGCTTAAGTGGCAAAACTGACTTAAAAAAAAACCAAAACAACCAAAACCAAACACTTAAGAATGCAGATTGGAAGCAGCTGGAGGGAATTCTTTTGAGTCCATCTTGTAAAGTTCAGTAATTCAGATTCAGTTTACTACCAAAAGTGATACATGGCAACACTGTCTATAAAACCCAAGAACAGTGAATTTACTTGTAATTGTATCGTACTTAACTTGGGGGGGGAAGCAAGTCATGAACAGGCCCAGATAAATCTATAATTCCAGGCCTAATAAAAACACATACATGAAGCAAACTAAATATCAGACATTGGCAACAAGTAGTCTCCAAACTAGTTCACGAGATAACTCAGCCAACGGTTGCAGAAAAGTGTCAGATTTATACTGCACAGATTAGTTGAAAAGCTTTATGTTTATAAGAATGGTTTGTATGCATTTATGCCCTGACATTCTTTCTAGAGTGTTTTTGCAAGCCTCCCCCATGCAAAAATTCCTATTCTACCTTAAAGCAATACAGATCAAACTGTTAGCAGAAAGCAAAGTGTACTCTAAACAGCTGAAAACACAGAGTGGAAATAAAAACAGGATTACATAAATTACTATCAGGACAGATGTCTGGGATTAGAAACAGGGAGAGCACTCCAGATCTCCAACTCAGTATCTGCTGATCTCATCATTGCAATTCCTCCCACCTCCCTTATGATCTTGCCCTAAAAAAGAGTGAGGTCATAGCCAAAATGCATGTTCATTTCCAAACTCACAATACAACCTTTACATAAAGGGGTTGTGTAGACTAATGGAAATTCCACTGCTACAACTAGGAAGGAAATGCCAATATTGGACTCTAGTATGACATCCAGCAAAACAGGTTTGGGGGGTTTGTTGTTTGTGGTTTTGGTTGTTTCGGTTTTTGCTTGGATTTTTTTTAGGTGTTTGGCTTTTCAAAAGGGATGAGGAAAAAAACCAAAATCTCACTCAGATGGAAGTTTTACTTCTCCAAGAGTTAAGGACAATTTGTCTGTCCATACTAAAGCAAGCAACATCTATCTTCTAAACATCTTACTTAGCATTAGTTTCCTCTTGATCTAGCTTTTATCAGACAGAGGTAGAAATAAAGAGTTTAACTTCTTAAATTTAAAGAGACAAGTAGTATTTCTTACCTCCCCTCACCTTAAGCTTGCCTCTATTTTTGCCCTTCTTTGTTTAGCACTGTAGTTGCATTTTATCCTGGCCTGAACCATCCTTCATTCCTCTGCCCCCATTCCCTTTTACAGCTACTCCTGTGTAAATCAGATTTCTCCTGAATAGCTTTTGCTAATCTCACAGCTCAGCAGGGACTAACCCCGTCACTTCCTTCTCTGTTCAGTTTTTATGCCATGGTAGATATTTATCTTTAGGCAGGAAGGGGTGCTCTAGGTCAACAGCTATCTTTGTAGCATTGAGGGGATGAGGACTCAGAGGAAGAGAAAAAGCACCTCATTAAGTACCTTTACCACCAAAGCTATAGGTCCGCAATATGCACAAGAGGTCAATCATATCTACCTATCCCTTGGATAACATCAGGACTGCTGAATGGCACATGCAGTTTCTACATAAAGGCCAGTGTGGATCTTCACTATTTAACTCTTCCATTTTTTTCTTCTTATTGACCATTATTACTCCATTTTACATTCATTATAAGGCATCCAAACAGATATCATCACCTAAACAGTGATAACCTTGACAGGTTACAACCTTTACATTAAGGGGTAATAAGCCAACACAGAAAATTTAACCTAGTGTATAATCCCTTCTGCCCTGTACATAGATTCACTTCCAAGTCTAGAAGAAGAGATTCATACCTTCATTTCTTCCTCACCCATTACTCTTGATGCACTTCCCAGGAGGTCAGTTTACTGGGGGTAGAAGCAGAAGGTGAGATGATGGAAGGGATTGTGTGTATTTCAGGAACTGGGGGGAGGGGCTTAGCCTATTAACCCCAGCTGGCTCATACCCCATATCACATCAAAGGTGAAACACAGCTCACACTTACATTCCATCTCTTAAAGATGTCAGCCTGAGGGTATCAAGAGAAACCAGAAGGAAGCCCAGATTTATTATGTTCAAATGATCACACCTTAAGATGCATTCAAGACTGACATGTGATTTGGGAATGACAGGAGCAGATGCCATAAAATACATTTAAAGAACAAGTCGTAATTGCGATAGCTCATAATACCTTTCCTTCAAGTGGCTGTGTTTATTGTAAATCCTCCTACTTTTTCACTTCACTGGCAGGCAGTGGGAAGCTTTACCTTCCAGTGATTGCCTGCACCATTAGCTAGCCTCCACCAGCTAGCTACCTCAGATGACAGCGATGCCTGCAGTAAGCACCCCATCAAGGAACTGGAGAGGTGATTACTGATGTGTCTGAAGAAACACACACTGACTCCAGTCTCAGATGACAGAGAAGGAAGGTCAACTGCTTAGGTCCACTGGAAGAACCTGGCTAGTACCCAACTGGGACTCCATGTTTCTGGGTTTGCTCCCTGACTTCAGTCTTGTCCTTTACACTCTGCTGTCACAACCAAACCCACACTGATGATGAAAATCATGCTGGCCTGACTTAAAGACACATGGGATAAGCGAAATGACAATAAACAGTGGGGGCCTGCTAGTTTACCAGCTAATGCTAAAAACCATCAAGACATGCCATCACCACAGATAAGGTGTCACTGGTGGTAGCTGAGCAGAGGTATAGAGACTGGGGGACATCTAGTCCCCACCACAGAAGCCTCTAGTGGTCTCTGCCAGCTCATAGACCCAGCTTAAGGCCAGTTCTCAGAATATGCATTTGCAAATGTAACACACTTGAGAAGACAGTGCCACCTCCAAGTCTGTTTTGGAGAACCAAGGAATAAAATCACATCCAGTGTTAAGGAGAAATATGTAAAACCATCTTCTAGACTCAATCAATTAGATTCTGGAAAACTCTATTTTTGGATCCTAGCTATATGGCCTGGTCCTGCGTACACATCTATTTTAACCATGTCTATCTTACTCATTGGGAAATGCTAACAACCTCAAGCAGTTAACTGGCAGAAACCTTTTTTCTAGGTATACATCCTTCATTTTCTATTGCTCAATTTATTTTTAACTCTTCCAAGTTACATCCTTGATCTTGGCTGCTCCTTGAGCAATCCTTTTTCTCCATCTGGATGCTGATGTCATTCAGAGAGTTTGTAAATGGCTATTAAACATTTCACCATCTCCCTGATGAGATTAAAGTAAGATTCTAGCTTTGTCTGCTCAGTACCTGCTAAGGAGAAAAGCAGAGGGTAGAAGGCATCCAGGCTCTATGGAGAAATAGAGGAACGTGTTTAGTTAAGGAGTCAAGACATGGTCATGGAGACCAAAGAATGCAGTTAGGAGACCAGATTTGTGTAAAGCAACACTACTATTTGTGAGCGATTTTGCCTCAGCAATTTCAATTAGAAGAAGCTAAGTAAGTAAATTTGTTGAGTTTATTAAACTACAGGCCAAGAATCAAAGGAAAAGAAAATCAGGAAGAGGAGCAGCAAATAAATATCACAGTACACAAGCTATTGCTACAATTATAGAGAATTTTGTCTCTGAAGTGCTTTGACCCCAGTAGTTCAGTAGGGCAAGCCTCACTTCTCAAGCAGCTACAAGGGCTCTGCAGTCTGAATGTTGGTCAGGCATAATGCAGGCTCACCAGCGAAGCAGCCTTTACGACCCAATTCAGCATTTTTTTCCCCGAGCACTACACTAGGCAGGGTAACCTCAGGAAATTGCACATACAACAGAAAATTATCTGTTTCCTCCCTTAATATGCTCTCACATAAATTTCCATAATCTTTGCAGTTTCCTCTATCTCTTCTGTCTGCAATACATACATCTCACTTGGGTTATGCAGAAATTCAAAGGAGCACAGAAGCAAGCCTCATGACAGCTGCAAACAGATCAAAATTACTGAGCAGGAACCAGGAGCTAAACAATTTGACCTTAACAGTATTCATTTTGAAGAGTGAGACAACTCTGAGGGAGAACACCAAAGCATCAGGTTAAGCAAACAACGGGTATGATTTCTCAGCTGTTGGTTATGTCAGTGTTTGACTTAATTTGCCCAACAAAAACCACTTATATACAATAGTGATCAAGCAAGGTCACAATAACTTCTAGACCTCTCAGAGTGGCTTGTTGCTCCTCTAACCCCTTCGCTCACTGCACTATGCACAACAGCTTTAGTTCAGCTGATTATCAAGGCTGCTGAGACCATCCGAGCTACAGAGCTTCACATTGAAGAATCTGGCCTCAGGCTTTTAAAATACACCTGCAGCTTGACTGAATGGAAGACTGAGGCAGCGAGCGCTGCTGGAGCCTACAATCACCAAGGGAAGCTGGAACATGCAGACACACGAGGCAAACTGAGATCCAACCACATAATGCAGCAGAAATCCAGCAAGGTTACAATTGTGTAACTTGTCACAAGTTGACTAACACATGGCAAAAAAATATAACAACATCCTTCCTGTTTCACCTCCTAGCACAAACATTTCCTCAGAGTTTGAGAAAGGTCCCAAACTTCTCTACATTGAAGAGGCACTTTGGCATCTCTTTCTGCAGGGCTGAGCCTTCACTAAACAGAATGAATGATGAAGGGTTCCGAGCCAGTACACTCTGAAGTCAGAGAAACATCACAATAGTTGGTATCTCATCCAAGGCATGTATACCCAAGCAGGACAGGATGAGTTATGCAACTTCTTTCTACTATTGGCAATTGCAGCATTAAAAACTTAAGAGCAGAACTTCATGCATATGAACAAACATTTTTATTGCTTCTAACCCCATCTGTACTATATACATACTTTATCCTATCAGGCTTTACCACCTTTTGGCTGCTTATAAACATCTCAGTTCATTAAGTCTAAAGAGTTAAGCTTTGACTTTTGCATTACTTTCAGAGATGCTTTCCTACTGTGTTAAGAGAGAGGTGCTTTCTCAGCCTGCTTTCCCACATCTGCCTGGCTCAGAAGTGGCAGAACACCTCTTACATGAGACACTCTGGGAACAGCCAGAAGGAGAATTATCTAGAAAATCTACATGGGAAAGACAGATGTTTATATGGAAGATGAGCTGCTGCTAATCACAGCTATTACAGCACTGAAAGCTATTAGTACATGTTTAATGGAACAACATGTTATGGTACAAAACATCCTACAGTAAGATACAAAGGCCTGATCTGACCCAATTCCCAGAGTTGTACTTTATTAACAAGTGTCATTAACTTCAGCACAATTACTCACATAGACAAGAGTACCCACAGGCAAGTCCCGATTCAGTAACCTCTCTAATATGACTGAAGTTCTGGTATGTGGGTAGTCAGCACTACTTAGGATGACTCAGGTCACTCTAAATACAAGATACCCACTTTGTCTTACAGCTTTAGAGGTTTTAAAACCATACATAAAGTGATCTCATCATGTGCTGCTTTGCATCTTATTGCTCAGTCAAGCATTGCTACACAGGATTGTTAAGTAATCCACTGTATGGTGCTCAGTACTCCATGGTACTACACAGTACATAGAACTCCACTCCAATTCCAGCAGCAGTTTGCTATGTGATTCCTGGTACAGACAAGAAATTACTGCATTCTGTACACTTTACAATTTAGAGGTTGTGAAGAATGTGTTGTTGAATCTATCACTGGTTATCACAAAGTAGGTTACTCTAATTTTGGAATGGTCAGAAGTTTCTGATGTTCAGCACTCAAATGGCCACTACAGAACTATTCCTCTACCATTTGACTTCTTGCCCTCTGTCACTAAGCAGTGACAGATCTGATAAAGCTGTGATACAGAGACATGTAAAAGGAGGAGAGGGAGGATGCATGGAAGTCTGAACTGGGTCATGGTAAGTTAGTGGAGTTACGCTAATTTATATCGGCAAAGGCTTGGTCTTGTAATTATGCACACAAAGTATTACTCGGAATATAACTCTCTCCAGATTAAGAATCTGGTTCTGGTTTTAAAGCCTTCTTGCCTTCAAAAGAGGTCACAGCTTCAGTGTTCAGAAATGGGAGGAAACAGGGAAAAGATGCACAGGACATAACTCCTATTTCAGCTGCCTTTTTTTGGCTTTGAAAATGTCTCATATCTCATTCCTCCTTGGCTGATTTCTTGTATTGAGGTAGAAGTGATTTAGAATGTCTGATGTGATTCAGACATTCCAAAGATTTATTGTTGTGGCTCTTTAGTGGGTATTAGAGCCTGAAACAAATCTTCCTTTACCCAGAGCCAGTAAGCGCAACAGCTTAAGGAAGAGCCTAGCAGAATTCACTATGAAAACAGATCACCTGAAAGGGAATTATACCTTCTGATGCATGCTGAAGTTCTGCATAAACTTGTCTGCTTGCCCTAGCTCTAAGGGAAATCCTTTGCTCAGAGCAGTGCCATCACCATGAGGAATCCTGCCCCACATCTGGCTGTGGAGCTGTTGTTCCTTAGCTGACTCAGATTCAGCAGACCTATGCAGTATAGCACACAGCACTCTTGCCACCGATCTACTCTTCCTTTGTTAAAGACCTTATTGCTCTGCTACAAAATGAAATTAGCAGAAATTCCTGTCTAAATTCTGATCATTGGTGCTAAGTAGGAAGTAGGCAGCATATCCATATCTCCCTTGGGAGACAGTGAGGATATAAGCCCACCCAGAAGAGCCTTTATCTATCAGTTGGTGTCTGTCATCTTTAAGAAGGGACCAGTTTGGGTTGAATCCATTCCCAGATTCAAGTGTCACAACGCTTAGGCTAACAGCTGGCTTTTGCAGCAGGCTACAACACAGAGTAAACTACTACTAAACAAAAAAAATGCAGGCTCTTCAAACAGAAGGCTGGAGTCATTGGTGCTGCCAGACTTTGAGGGGCTTTCATCATTTTTCTAGACTCTACCGAAATAATTTTATTTATTACCTCTTTGTATGGAATAAAACACCCTAAATTTTCAGAATGAGGCTAAGTTCTGCCAACACTTCCATACACTGTTTTTTTTTCTGCTGAGGACAGTCTTACCCTTCATGACTGGTACCTCTTCCCCTAAATATAGCCCAAGAAAATGAATATCAGTATCTGATGAGTCCTCTTCCTAGTGTCAAATCCATAAGGAATCAGAAAATTTCATCTCCAGTGATACAAGGGGGACAGATCAAGGGCAACTCGTACCAGCTCTCTCCTTACCTTAAAAGCAATTGCTACACTTACTTGTCCCAGCCACTTCAGCACATGCTTTTTATGTGCAATAGTCCTATGCTTTAGGGGTATGTACACGAAGGGCAGGGTACAGCATGCATGCAGATTAAGGGGTAGAAGGAAAGCAGGCTTAAAAAGCAAAACAAAAACCCCACCAAACAAACCCCAAACACTCCACACCAATGATGATCCAATCCATGCTTTTGTGAATATCTTTGTTATTTGAAAGTAGCTGCCAAATCTTTTGAACAAACTGGTTTTAGCCTGAAGCAATCATGGACTGTTTGCTGCCCTTCATTTGTGGGTGGATGGCATTACTACCTCTCCACAGCTGAATGACAATGTTTTTTGAAAAATGAATTACAAAATGGGAGAATTGCAAATACTTGCCTGAACACAAATTGCTTTGTTTGCCTGAGAGGGTAGGTGTTTATATGAAGAACAATCACTCCTGTACAGGCATCCTCAGAGACAACGCACATTCACAAACACAGTTGAGTTCCCACAGCAGCTCATGATTGGGCATGAGCACAAGCAGCTCAGTGGCCTCCAGTGAGATTAATTGAGCACTTTCTCAGTGTTTATCTCCACCCAGAAGCTGGCATTCTCAGGCCTGCAGTAAGTGATCCACCACCAGCCATCTGTCTTGCTGTCATCCCCATTAAATCAAGCATGTTTTATTTCTTACCATTTACCTCTCCTTTGTGCGTCACTGGAAAACAGAAGTGTATTGTTTGGGAAAAATTACTCCTCTACATAATTTGAAAACTTGTGGTTGGACATTACACACCATAAGGAAAGCAGATTCAAAGGTCAGTGCTCCTTCAAGTACTCCCTTCCATCACCACAGGAGTTGTAAATCGGCAATGCAGGCGGGGCTTTTATGTTGGCATCATTCACAGTCCTGCATAGAGTCCCCTGATCCTTTTCCACAACAGCTCCCCAGCTGTGGAGACACGCGCCACATGCCTTCCTTGCCAAAATCTTGCACAATTTACTTGCAAGTCTTTAAGGCCAACTCTGCTGCCTGTTCTGGGCTCCGGCTGGAGAGGAAGGGAAAGTGAATGCTCCCAGTTTAGCTCCAGATTATTTTAAACAAATGACAGATGCTCCACAGTGGGAAGGGCCTTTGGCTGCTTAAGCATCATGAGTGCACACATGCACGTAACTGCAGGAGATGGGGAGAAGAGCTCAGCACATGTTCTTGACCAGCCAGGTGACCTCGCTGCATCCTGAGCAGCAGCGACACAATGTGGGCTCCAAATCAGGTGTCTCCTATCTCCAGGTCACAGGTTTCTGACATAAATAATCTATGTTAAAAACCCCACAGGAAACAATTGACCATGAAAACATAACTAAAAGCTCCCTCTCTTCTTCATATTCATCTCCTTGTCCACAGTACTAACCCCTGGGATTGCCACAGCATAATGGCACTTTCCGCCAAGCTCCAAGGAAAAGCAATGCCTGCTTTTGGTGCAGGGAACAACACAGTCCCTCTTCTGTAGGGTGTTGTAGCTCAGGCTGAACTGGATCCAAATCCCCAGTTTTGGGGAAAGAAATATTTGCTAGCAGATCTAAGCATCATGGTCACTCCCCTTTCCCAGAGTGGTCTGGCTAGCTCTGTCACCTTTTTGATTGCCAGAGAGTGCTGAACTTTGCAATGCAGGTCTGTCTTCAAGTCTTCACAGCATCAATGCCTTCTATAGGCACTTACTTCCTCTAAAATACAAGACATTTCTCCATTATTACTGGAAGCAAGTTGTGAACAAATCCAATTGGATACCAAAGAGTTATACGACATTCTATCAAACAAGTGTTCAGCATGCTACTGCATCAAAGAGGATTTCCCACAGCTTGAAGATCCTGTCAGTTTAAGTCTATAATCATCTCTCTACCTGTTAGTCAGCACAGGATACATTTAGTCTCAGGAAACCTTTCTTGACACATGACAAGGCTGAAGATCAGAGCAGGAACAGGAATTGCTGGAAACCAGTGTTTCTGAAACAGACTTGGAAACCGCTACAGCAGGATGCTCCTTCTGTGCCCACTGGCAACAAGCACTGATGAGAAGATGGATCTTCATGGGATATGGTCTGATCTCTACCACATGCTCCTAACTCAGGAACTGTGATAACCATTCCCCATTGCCTACAGACATAGCCAGGCACACCCAGATGTTATTTCACCAAAGGTCTTAGCCCAGGCTGAATCACCTGCAGGTACACAGTTAGCCCTCACCAGCGAGTCAAGGAAGACCTGATGAGTAACAGATACCTGATTCCTACAGCTAGCGGTGACAACTGTCATCCTTGTCAGACTTCAGTAACTTAGAAATTGTGTAACCAAAAGAAAGAATGAGAATGCATAAAAATAAAGGATTTTTTTTTTTTTAATTTATTTTCTGGCTTTTTTGAGATATGACTTTCACTGTGATTTATGATTCCATATACAATAGCTTTAAAAAAACCAAACCACCACAACAAAGGGTACTAAAAAGCCAGGTCACTGTCAGCACAACCCTATATAATTCCCAATATACAAAACTGTACTTAAAGCCAGTCTTCCATTTCAGAGCTTTGTTCTAGATCCCTAAGCTTTCCTCCAGCTGTTTTTGCAGCTCCAGAAACATTTTGAGGTACAGACCCTAAGCACAGTCTCTACACCCATGAAATCCATTTGTCACCCACACAAGCCAGCCACATACATATTTTTCAAAGCCTCTCACACTGCAGAACAACACTGGCTCCATGCCTTCATAAATTTCCTTCAGACAGGACTTGGGAGGCCCCTTCATTAGCAATCCAAGGTGTCCCCAGGAGACACACTATTTTGCTGACATTGGAGATCTCTGCCCATAAATCTCCCGAACACCAAGAGATGCTTGCACAAGACCCTGTAAGACAGAGATGATTACTTTGTCAAATTAGAAACCAATCCCATCACCTGTCAAATGTAACTATTGCAGCCTAAGAGTAAAACATTTATGCTCTCCTTCCTTTTCTTCCTTGAACAAGGATTCCCAAGAAGATACAGCAAAGTGAATCCATTTCAGGAACCAATTCAAAGCCTATACACATCAGAAGGCTAAAAGTGAAAAGCACACACTCTCTGGGACATTCTGCTTCTGTTCTCTCAGGCCCCAGTTCTACAAACACACAACCTGTATTTAATTTTAGCACAGAAACCAGCAGGTTTCTGTAGCACACTCATGGAAACTAGGGTAAGGACACTCCCATCTACAGAATCAGGGCCGGAGACCATGGCCTCTCACTGGAATGCGGGCTGGGAAGTATCTTCCTCCACAAGATGGAAGTCAGCAGAATAAGATCATACAACTGGAATAGAAACTGTAGGAAATAAACCTGCTGGTAAAGGACAATCCCACAGCGGACGGATCTGCAAGACCAGTTTAATTTGATTCTCTACTCTAGGGAAAAAACTGCAGTCTGAAGAGCTTTCAGGTTCTACCTGTGTCCACCTGGAGCACTTCAACGAGTGTTGGTATAAAATAGTATGTATTAGAGCAAAAAATCTCCAAAGGGTTAACTCCCTAATCATACAAATGGGAACCAGGGAAGGACAAGAATTCAGACTGAGAATGCAAGCCTAGGGCATTTCCAACCTCAGCTCAGGTATTACTTTAAGCAAGCACTGTGGCTTTCTCACTGCTGTCAGGCTTGTCTCCCAGAAGCAGCTTCGCAAAAAGACATCTGCTCAGCAAGTAATAGCACAACATTCATTTAGCAGCATCTTCTTCCTTCAAACACTCAACCTGAGCTAAGCTCTGATCACCCCATAGTCTATTAATTCTTATAAGTCATCAGGATGCAAACAACTCTTCGGATGGGATCAAGGATCTACACGTTTCTTTAGATGAATCACTACAACAAGGACTCACCAGGTTAAAGTGAGTCTCGAAAAGATGCTTTCATGAGCAGTACCTTCCAAGAAACTGAATAAACCAGTTGACTACAGCATACTAGCCTACGTAGGCTTTTGAAATGCACCAGTCTCACCTCAAGTGCCTGGCCCTGCGATATGCCAAGCATCATTAGTAGGCTGGTCTGGGAAGTCAGTTGAACTGCTATTGTCTGATTGCTCCCTTCCCATGATAGCATGACTTACACAGCAGGATTTTTTGCAGCTTCATCACAACTTTTAAGTTTCATATCACAAACAATTATCTATGCAACATTTTAAACAGTTTCACAATTTGAGTTGTATTGTTGGTCTTCCAGAAACCTGGCATAATACATTGACAGATGGTCTACCCAGCATTTAAAGAGCCTTTTTTTTCCTCATTGGTCAGATTGAGGAATTTGGTCTGCCCCAGGTAGAAACTTATTTGACTAGTTTTCCATATTTATGCAGAGATCAGGGAGCTCATCCATGAGCAGTCCAGCTGAGCAGGAGCTGCACAAACACACAAACAAAAAATCTTGCTATTTACTTGACTTTGAAAAAGATTTTTAGATATCTAGCAAGATCTTTCCCCCTCACAAAAAGCACATAGAAGAGCATAAAAAGAAATGGCCAACAGAAATTAAGACCTTCCGTGAAAGTCCCCAGAGAAAGGACTGAATTTCAGTGTATTTTCTCTTGCCATCACTTAAAATCAGCCACACTAGTATATATGCACATGAAGCAAACACGGATTTCACTTATATTCCTGCCACTGTCTGGTTCACTTATTTTAATGCATCCATCTTTTGGTCATAAAACCAAGTACACATGCCCAGAAATGTGAGTTTCAATCTTCCCTTTTGTGTGGTCATTTTACTGGCATTATTTCTACACACACACACTCCTGAAAACTCTGTAGTTCCTTGGAATTCCAAAAAAAGCTCAGAAAATGATGGCTAACCCTGGTTTTGAGGGCAAGAATAAGAGATCACACACAAACAGTAGTGAGACATAACCTAGTCAAAGTATGAAATGGCTGAGAAATCAGAACTCATGTACATGCCTACAGGCAGGGCTGTACACATCCCTGGCATGCTATTTCTTACCATCACACACTTATTTTGCATTCGTTGTTTCTGTGGACCTCAGATCTAAAGAGCTGCAGAGGCCATTAGATGCCTAATCAACCATGATTAATCCAAATGGAACTTTCCCATTCACAGGAACACTCCCTACTTCTGAACAAGAAGAGCAGAGTGTTCTCAATTGTGTCTCAACACGCTCTATAAAGTGTGATGAAAGAAGACGAGAAATTTATCCTGAAGACAACAGGCCATTGGTGTTTTAATAAACTCGTACATTTAGTTCTTCACAAGTGCAGCCTCCTATTACTTGCGGTGAGCCAAAATTGCTAGCCAACATATATCTCTGGGATAGTCCCTTTAGAGCTCTGGAGCCCACATTCACACACCAAAAGCGCTAAGGTTTAACTTCCCTTTGTCTCTCTCACAGTCCCATCTGCTATTTGCTTAAAGTGAGACCCACCCAGTTTCAACGCCATGCACAAGTGACGCAGAGAAAGATAGATTCTAGCAGGTTTGTAGCTACATCTGCTGCACCTTGCATAAGCCTTTCCTATATTAGAAATGGTAAGTCATGTACTGAGAAGCCCATTCTCACCTGTGCATGACAGAAGACAAAAATAAGTAGGTTTCTCTGCATTAGGCTCTAGCTTCATGGTACATGTAGGAGGATTTATTTCCCTTTCTTATTCAAGGTAGAGGGTGGATGTAAGATAAGGATTTTTCAAAATCTTTTATTATTCCAGACAATTCACTTCTACAGCACCTAAAATTGTGTACTGGAAAAGTATCTTGTATCTTATAGATAGGAGTGAACATCCAGGGTGGAGAGAGGGAGCAGAACAGGGGAGGACAGAGACAGGCATCACACAAAACAAAACAAAAAATCCCAAATCACGAATCCAACACACGTGCACAAAAAAAGGCAAACCTGCCACCCATGAGGCCCTATTAAAAGCTCTCACACTAGGATACTCAAAATCATCAGTTTTAATCAGAAGACACACCCAGAATCCTTAGATGACACTCCGAGCTCTTTCAATGATTTCACGTATGGTCTTGGTCTCTCCCTACCTCAGCTTCCCCAGTTACACAATCAGGAGTTTAATTCTTACTTGCTAACACTGAGGGAATGTGGATGACAGGGGGCTTGAGGGCCTGTTTTCTTGTTTTACTCTGACGCACTACCCATAATTTACTGCTTAATTTCATGCAAAAGCTCTGGCATTTCTTTTTACAACTTCTGAAGCTCCAATCTTGGCCTGGGACTGTCAGCTCCACCTGAGAATGCCCAGAAATTCTTTCCACACCCTGAAATTTCAAATGGAAGAACCACATCAGCTGCATCTGCCAAGTTCTGTTTCTATGACCACAAATTCGAAGTGAAATGCAAGGATGCATAAACCCTATGTGGAGAAACAAAAGCAGCTCAGGAACTGTATGCAGACATTAGGAGGCACAGCTGTGCCTGTGGCACTTCTCTTGACATCAGTGACATCTCTTGACATCAGCTGACTTCCCGATATTTCAGTTCCAGCCAGATAACAATGCAAATGCACCCCCTACCTAAAATGAGTTGCTGCAACAACAAAAAGAGGCACTGTAAGCTTCCAGGACAAAGAGGGAACTACAATGGATAATGCTAGTCAAAAGAAAGCAATCAAGCACCACAAAAATGCACAAGGAGCTCTGACCCAATCCAGGTCTCCAAACACACCTAGAGAGTGCAAGTGCCCTCTCCCACACTCATGCCATGAGCAGCTTTTGCAGCAGCCAGCCAACACAACAGTAAATAAAGAATGCCAAAAGGCACGCAGAGCCTTACCTACTGCCCTGGCTGCTTCCCCTCAGACCCTGCAGGCTCCACCTGGACAGGAGACAAGGCCAGCACTTCGCTTCTCCCACTTCCAAAGCGCTTCTGCTTACAATAAATACAATTTAACACAGCTGCTCTTAACATACACAGCTGCAAACTGAGCCCACACACCACTGTCGACCAAATGACGTGCAAACCTCCAGCTAACCTGAAGCCCCAGCAGCTAAAATGGCTTTCCCAGACACATGGAGCCCTTTCAGCCGAGCACAGTCCCTGACCACCGCAGCATCCTCCAGGGAGTCCTCAGCTGTGCTGAGGGAAGCGGAGAAATGAGAAACTGCTGAGAAACAGCCACCTTCCTCACAGTGTTTCCCCCAGGGCTGTTAATTATCTCACTGCAGAGAGAAGCACAATGGTCCCTTGTCACTTCTTACAGACAGGCTTTGGAGCCTGTGGAGAAACAAGAGCTCTTCCCCGGGATGAGACTGGGGTGGTGGAAATTTGGAAACCCCTTTCTCCTCCTGGTATACAGCAATGTGCCTCAAGATCTGTTTTCAAATTAGTAGGTATTTCAGAAATCACAGGACTTGTACTTTAGTAGTGCACAGGAAGCCACGGGCTACTGTAAAAGGGCTACCAGCTTGAGGCATCAGTTAGAAAAAAATGAGGTGATACAAAGCTGGAGCTGAACACTGTCAGGACTCCAGTTCAGCCTCTTCAGGGGTAAAAACCCTTCTGAAGCTACACATGGTTGGTGCAGGTTTTATAATGTCACTGCACATCCATGAGTCACTGAAAACTTTTATACCCTGCAGGTGCCCTTGCCATGCTGGCAAACCATCCCTTTATTTCTCCCTTGTATTCACATCCATCTTTTGGGGGAGTTTGAAGACAAAAGAAACCTTTTAAAAAAAGGGGGTTAACTTGTCTTCTCAAAGAAAGCAAACACATGGTTAGAACTGTGAGTTTCCCTTATGCATCAGAACCATTATCCTGTTTCATGGAAGGGAACTGACAAGATTTTAACCTACTTGGTTTCCCAGGAAGAAGCCTTGGTGTTCATCTGTCGTGAAGTTTAGCCTCCCCTGTCAAAAAAAGGGAGCTTTTAGACTAAGACTTAATTCATTTCTCTCACACACCACTCCTTTAAAAGGACAAAACCACTGCTCTAGGTTGATAGAATCTATTCAGTTTTCTTCACCGCTCCTTGCTTTTCCTTAGAGCTGATGAAGTCACTTATCCTGTAACTTGACAGTAAAATTTGCTGATACAAGGCACACAAGCTCCCAACAGGCTGCCAGATGGCAAGAAAGCCATGTGATCCCTATTAACTTTATTGGACTTGAACTTGGGAGTTGAAGAGCCCCATATCTCACAGCCAGTCCTTGACTGAGCCATTCCCTGCTTCTCTACTTTCTTTGAAGACTCAGGTATCATTCAGACGATGAGACACCTGTTTAGCCAAATAGCATCCCCAGCTGTAGCTAAACTAAATCCAGCTATCCAGATGAATGACAAGCACAAACTTAACTACATGAATCTCTGACATACACCCTCCGAGCAGACACTTGGAGGTGATCTCTTTTATGACATGTATAGCCAAGCCACCTGCACTGCAATGATATTTATGCACCAGCACTATCTTCCAGAAAAAGCACTTCAAAAATAGTAATGATTTTAGATTCACAGCTAAGCATAACTGCTCACACCACTTTGCAGATTAAAAGCCCTGAGGCAAAGGTATGTTAAGCAACCCAGATCTATGGCAAAGCTTGGAACAAAACCCACTCTCTCTGCTTTATAGCATTATGCTATAGAAACACAATCTTCCTTTTTATTAACACCTCCTCTGCCCAGTGTCATTGAGAATAATGAGATAAAATTTGCAGCAGCATAACTGGAATGGAAATTAGTTGGTAGTCCTTGATAAGATTGTCTTCATTGCAATGTAATACTACTTTGTGAGTTTCCAGCTGACTCACACAGAATGGGCAAGAGCCTTGTGGTCTTGCACAGAGCCTAAAATGGATGCATTCCTGCTTTTACAGTTGAACACTGAATGTCATGAATTGATTTTCTACTCAGTCCAGAGGTGTCCTTCACAACATGGGTGCCTCAGGCAGCTGGCCTGAGAGCTTACCCTAGAACTGGAGATTTTTGACAGGAAAGTTCTGCTAGATGTTACACCATAACTGTGTTTCAAGGGTGTGGAGGAAATGCTGTCCAACTTGTTAACTGAGTAAAAGGTTCTTTGAACTATAGTTACCTGTTGGCACAGAGTTCAGTTAGGCAATCGTGTTTGCGTTTGATTATACATATAAAGAAAACGTGAAGCTGTGTCACTTTGAACCATGATATTTTCAAAAAGATGTGGAACATTGCAAGAACACCTAGAGGTCTCTGCCAGGGGAAAAACAGATGAGACTGACCTCTGGACAATCCTCTGCATTCATTCATCTGGTTATTCATACTGTCACCATCCCCCTCTTCAGTACTAGTGGTTTTTGATAGAGAACAAAGAAAGTCAGTCTTGAATGGACAAAATGCAAAATCAGTACCCTCGTATAGTACCCAGTCCTCACATTCAGACTAGATTCTACCACAGCTTTTACATTTTGTGAGAGTAAAGGTTCACGTTGCACATGGATCAGATCTGAACTCAAATGCATACATGCAAAGAGTCACAGCAACAGGCAGTTATCAAGGGGGCTTATGGGACTAGTGGTAGCACAGAAACACACATAAGAGAACACAAAGTATTCTGGTTACCCCGTATACAGGCATCCTGCACTCCTTGGGGCCAGGCTCTCCAAGGGCATTTATTACACATTGTGGGGGTGTTCATAATGGCGAGACTACCAGAGATACATAAAGGCATCTTAGTTCGCAGAGGAAGAGATGTAAATGTATTGTAGAGTAAAAATATAGTGATGACTAAAGGAGGGAAGACAGAGAAGCAAGAAGATATTTAATGTTAAAGGGCTCCAATACACATCCTGACTTTTAGCATCAGTCCTTTTGTTCTACCCACATTTATGTGGAACAATTCCTGGGTGGTGAGAGAAAATAAATGTAGTTCTGTGGGCTATATGCCAGAATATTCATGAGAGCTGTAAATGATTTATAGCTTACCAAAGACACCTAGATCAGTGCTTGGACCACATTGGCTATTTTTTCTATTATAAGGCACAGGTCTATAGTCTATACAGCAGAGGGATTAGTGCCTATCCATCCACTGAAGCCACTCATGGGACATCAGGTTTCTGATGCCAGAGGAGAAAAAAAAAACCAAACACCTCACATTTGCTGCCTCCTGGCTCTGCACTATAAGCTGCAGTGTGTTGTGTGCACCACTAGTGTTGCAGTCTCTTTGCTTACAAAGCAAATGTTTGACAGACACAGAGATAATTCCTTCAAGATCTGTAACAGCTGTGGCTAGCACTCAGATAAGAGGCCCTATATTTCTACAGCCACACAGCCAAGTCCTTATGCAACTTGGTTAAATTGCCCTTTGAGACACTGTCTTGCCAGCTCGAGTAAGTGGCAGACCTCTCTCTACAGGAGAAGAAAAATAGTCTTTTGTTACACGTCAGTTTGCTTTTCCTTTGGGCTCAAATTTTGAAACACTTTATTTTTCCCTCTGTATTGTTTTTGGGAGGTTTTCATAATGTGGAGTCTTCATGAACCCAAACACCATCTGCTCCTGCCCCTGCCAGCCTTCAGTGCTTTGGTGTGGAGACAGTTTAGGTCTGTCTCTGTAGGAACGCAGAGCTTTCTTGAGGTCCATGGAGTTGAATGGCCACTTCCATAACCATAGACCTTGTCCTGTCCGTCTGATGCTCCTTGCTCTGTGCGTGCAACAGTCTACCATCTATAGTCCATATCTAAGTTGTCATCACAGCTTCTTGGTTTACTGAAATTCAGGCTTGGTATACCTGGTTCAGAATTTAAACACAAACCCTCTGTACACCTGTACAAAAAAAAATGCCAGGCAAGAGAAAGTCTACCTGGCACATTTCACATGTGGTTTTGGGATTCTAGAAGCAATAGAAAATAGGCAGATGACATGAAAGAGCTGACACCAGAGCAGCCTGAACTAATGCACTGATCTTTAAATTAGGAAGGCTTTGGAAAAAAATGCGGGTAGAATAAAAATGTCTGTATTCTCATTGAGGAGTTGAGAATAAAACTGAGATTCATCAGTCCAGACATGAATTTCCTCAGGGCTGATTACTCCAAGAGGGGCCATCACAAAGGCAGATCTAGGAAACAGAACAAACACGAGTGAAGTTCAAAACAAGAGCACATGATCACTCTTTGCAAAACAGGAGCCATAAAAAAAAGTCAGAGGAACTAATAACACTTCACCCTTCTATTGTACCTCCCTTTGGAGGACTTCAATGTGCTTTACCAAAGACACATGACAGATTGCAATGCCTTTACTCATGCACCTTGCTATACACATGGTCTCGTTTGATTTTATGGTTCAAAGCACTATCTTCAAGTACAGAGATCAGACTCTTGCCCTAGCTGATGCAATGTCAGGTGTTTTAGGAATATTTTTTTTATTGATGAAAATGCTAAGTCAGTAATTACTGACACTTTCTCTTGTCTTTATATTCAGAGTCCAATGTAACATCAATCGTAAATACAGAAGATATGATCAGGATACTAGTCAAGGAAAAATGGAAAACTACCTGAGGTGTTAAGCACTGCTCTCAGTGATTTCTACCCTCCATATGCAACATTATTTAGTGCTTTAAAAGGTGTGAAGGACTTTGGCCTCCTCTGACTCTTTCAGATCCATACAGGGGATCACGTCAGCTCCTCCTTGCATGCATGTGAAAGGTCACTGAAGACAGGCCCATTAAGATATGGCTAAACTGAACTAGGAGCCTGTTCTGTGCTACATTTTGCCCTTGCTCAAGGAAAGGTCACCCTCAATTGCAATTCTGCAGTAGGCAAAATTTAATGATCATCTTAGCGTGGCATATTGTTACGGTGATCCTAGTAAAAATATTCACAAGGCTTCTCCTGGCTGCAGCTGTCATTAACAAGGATTTCCACTTGCAACATATCAAGGAACAGTATCCATATAGCAATGGTATGCATGCCATGATCCTGCAGATGGTCAACATTTAAAAGAATAAAAATGTCTTAGATGTGTTTATGTCTATTTCATGGTAGTGAGAAATAAAATTAGATGGGATTGGATTAGATTACTTTTGTTCTGTCCTACTTTGCAGGGTATTTCTGGGAGCTTGAAATCACATGTTCCATTCTTCCAAGTGGGAAGAGCTGGAGCAGAATTTCCTAGACCTTTTCTGTTTTCCTCTGCATCCAGGTGCAAATTGTGGTGATTCTGCCCCCTCGGCATTTTCTTCTGAATCTGCTTAAGGAAATGTATTAGGAAAGTCCCGCTGAGCTCTGGCGAGGCTCACTGGAGTAAGAACTGCCTGTGTGTCCCCTGCCTACACAGCATCTTCACAACCCAAGACTAGGAGTTAGTTCTCTGCTCTGCCATAATCCAACCATCATCAGCAAATACTCACTAGATTTTAACTCTGTGTCATGTTCAGGTGTGGATGTGTCCAGTAATACCAGAGATGCTTCAGTAGATTGCTATTGGAATCACATCCAATTAAATACACTACACTTTATGTTTCAGCCACTAGCCCAGACTTCAAGTCAAAGAAAGCAGCTGAAATGCTGAGTAAGGGGAATTGGGTCCTCTCACTTATCTATGGCACAGAGCAGCAAAAACCAGAGCTGCCCAAGAAGATGAGCAAGAAAACTTTGAAGATCACCAGAACAGCCCTAGCAGCTATTTCACAGCAGATACCTTCATTAACGTGGTGCTCATACATCAAGTATTTCCACTTCCAGTGGTTCTCATTGTTTGCTTTTTAGCTTACTGAAGCTTTTACGTTCTTCAGAATGGTTAAGTTCTTCCCCTCCGCTGTACAATTGCTCAACAGTCACAGTTTTGAGATAAAATGTATTACTTGAGGGCAGAACTTGGACTGCCATGCCAGAGTTTTGCATTCACAACTTTTCTGCAAGCAGATTTCTTTGGATTAACCCCCAGGTCAGTCATGTAGCTGATAAAGAAATAACTTTCCATGGGCCCAACTAAAATGAATCTGAGTGTCCAGTGAGAGGATTATTGTTTGCAACTGATTGCACTCAGAGTTGCAACACAGAGGAAAGTGATTGCTTTTTTCCCCCCTTGTTGCCTTTGGAAATTTCACAACCTTCAGTTAACCAGACTCTGAGTCTGAGCTGAGAATCTTGCAACACTGGTTTATCAATGCCACTGAAAAACAAATCTGTACTTTCATTGATCCACCAGGATGGATCTCTGGAAAAAAAAAAAAAAGTCAGACTTGTTGATTCAAACTCACATGGAATTGCAGCCTGGAAGCACATAAGCCTTCTGTTTAGCAAACAGACAACATGGTCCAAGACTTGACTTGGTCCAACCTCTGACACAGTACAGTAATGCAGGCACTTTCTTGTGTAGGGCTTTTCTAGGCTAGGACTTTCTTTAGTCACACCTTTAGTCAGATTAACTAAGAGTCAGGGGGCAGGTGATCACACATTGACAGAAACCAGAGCATACATCTATGCTGCCTGATCCAAGGGACTTGACCAGGGGAACCATTGCCTGATGCTGTTGCACGAGCAAGGAAGAATGTGCAGAAATGCTACGTACTATAGTATACTCAAGCATATATTTAAAACAAGCATACAAATATGTCTCACACTGAGCCTCACAGAACCACAAATCTGGCTGTTGCAGAATGTTGTGAGTCCAAAGGCATAACTGTGTTTAAAAGGAGGATCAGCCCACAGGTGATTACTGGTATTAACCTGAAGGCTCACAAGGAACTTCTGTCTTAGAAGATCCCCAGATTGCTGCTGGCTGTAACTGGAAGAACAGACTAGCTATAGCCATTTCTTTTTCTCTTTCTGAAAGTAGCCAGCAGCAGCCACTATCAGTGATAAGAGCTAAGGCCCTGATCTCATGCACTATGGCTAGATTTAAGTTACAGTCTAGACTTCAGCCAGTGAATCAGAATTTCCTGAAACTACCGAGCTTCCATCCAGTGCTGTATTTACCATGTTGCAGCAATGAGTTTTCATAAAAGGGCAACGTGTTCCAGATTTTATAGGCACCTGTGTTTTATAGTCCATGTGCCTCAGGAATGAAGACTGTGCAGACATTACTGATTTTCCTTACTGCTTCTCCAAATTTTGGATTTGCTCCATAATCCAACATTGATTTGCACTGGAATAGTCAATGGAGCCTAAAGTACCTACTACTTTCACTTCGCAGCAGCAAAGCTGTAGTGTGTTCACTGCATATTTGCCGATTCCCCCCCGCCCTGCAACTTCACCAATGACCCTTGCAATACTGACACAGCACAACAGGACTTTGTGCAGTTGGCCTGTATAGATCTGTGAGTGGGTTGCACAAGTGGAGGATGCCTGGGGAATGCTCTAATCCCTCAGCCTGCTGTAAGTCTCCAGACAAATGTATTTTCCAGCAGATTTGTGCAAAAATAGAGAATCATTACAGGCTTAGTGCTGCCTGGGACAGAGTTTGAGCCTAGATCTAAGAAAGAGCTTAAGCATGGAAGTCTTTTTGCAGGATTCTTGCTAAAACTTAAGCATGCTTGTACATGCTTTTGTTGGAACTAGACCAGAAAACTCAGCACCTTGAAGCACAAAGGCACACAGCTGTAGGGCAAAAATTTAGACAATGGGAATTTTTGCTGTTGACCATGATGTTATCAGAACAAGATTTAATATCTATCACCACCTAAGGGTTCTCCTGCCGCTGCCAGCGAGAACTGAGAGATGGAAGCAGTGGCTGCAGCCTCTAGAAGAGATTCAGCAGCATCTCCACAGGAGTAGCTGGTGTC
Organism: Chloroceryle aenea; assembly: GCA_013399075.1. Taxonomy (NCBI): domain Eukaryota; kingdom Metazoa; phylum Chordata; class Aves; order Coraciiformes; family Cerylidae; genus Chloroceryle; species Chloroceryle aenea. The sequence continues at coordinate 351,600 of VWZY01004179.1, forward strand.
CCTCACACCATATCCCTCCCTCATAGCAGCAATAGTAAACATGGCCTGGCAGGGAAACCATTAGCCACTGTAGGAAAATGTCTATCCTGCTTGTATCAAACACCAAGGCAGTGCACACTGTCTTCCAGTCTTCCATTGGATAATTAACTAGGGATTTAAATTGCACTTTGTTCCATCACACCTATCATTTTCTTTGCTTAACAAACCATGTCAGCAGCAGGTTTCAGCCTTGCTCATCCTTCATACTCCATCTCATCCAGGACCAGGAACACCACTGCGAATGCCATGAACCATGACTGCAGCATCTAAAAAGGCGAAGTCCTTGAGCAGTCCTCCTACCTGGGGAAGCCAAAATGGTCCCATCAGAGGGAGAGAGATTCTAGGCTCCTGGGACCTGTGGGGCACAGGCAGAAGAGGCACTGCAGACTTGCTATAGTGCAGGGTCTTTGAAAGCTATGGCACAGGGACAGGGACCCAGATGCTCTATATAATCGGATAATCATATAATCCAGATAATTCTGTATAATCAAGGTTCACTATTTCTGCTCCTGACCAATGAAAAAAGCTTTAGAAATGCTCTCTGATGCTTTTGGCATATGGGATGAGAGGGTTTTGGTTTTGTTTCTGTTTCTCCCTACATGTACTGCTGCCTGGATCTGCCCCATGGTTTTGTTAGTGAGGTCACAGACAAAGTTATGAACACTTATGACAGCACATGCAAAAATAACCCTTCAGAAGATAAGGAAACCACTGGAAGGACTGACACATAGCAGGAGGCACGAATCCTGCTTCTGTGTGAAATGCCCCATGTTCATAAACCATTAAAGAAGGAGAAAAATATGAAAGCGTAAGGAACTCAGCATCAACCATTAGATTTTCCTTTAGATCTCATCCCAAGCTAAACAGAAAGACAAGGGATCAGGGACTTCACATTGGCCTCATCTCCTTCATTTGGTATTCTTGACAGGAGCAAGTGAGAATGTGAGAAGTGACTTTTCCTAGAACCTCTTCCGCTTTTCCTGGAAATAAGTCTTCAGTCACATGATAGTGTTTTGCTGCTCTTTAGGAATTCCAGATCCTGAATTCAGCAGACTGTAAACAAGGAAACCTGATACCTCAGGGACAGAGAGAGAGGAAGAACAAGATGTCCACAGACACACTGGAGTGTATTCAAGCACCGCAATGTGTTCTGTGGTTTGTTTATAAATGTGCCTGTCTCTGGGTGTACACACACACACACACACACACACGTATACACTCCTACAGAGTACATACCAGCATTTTTTAATCCCACATCGCTAAAAGCAGCCCAGACAGAGAGAGTTAGTCATAAACAAAGTGGAGGTTCTCCAGAACTAGCACTGCTCTTTCAGACTAGTCCATACCACAGTCCTGCCTTATGTCTACAGATCTGCGATTTCAAACCCAGTGGTTTTCTGGCACAAGACAGGGATTGGAGGGCCTTGTTTGTGGGTACAAGCAGGTATATGAGCATCAACAAGCTGCCACTCAATACCAGCCTCTCCTGGCTGGCTGGTTATTAAAATCCTGCCTGGCTTTTAAGGAATATAACTGACTCTGTGGGTGCTGGGAATGAGACATGGGGTGGGTGATTGTGAGCAAAGGGTGGATTTTTTGAGCAAATAAGCAGCATAGTTAAAAAACAGAAGGGACGGATTCTTCAAAAGGCACAAGGAGAAAAAAGAAACTTTGAGAATCAAGGGTAGTTGCTGCATTGGTGCACTACACCAAGACCCTTCCCCAAAGGAAGGAAGATAACCACAGGACAAGCCTGAACCTTTACACTAGACCATGCTTTTTCTCCTCTGAGGCAGATGGACTTGGCAGCCCTATGCCAAACACTAATATTATCGCCAAAGTGCTCCTTAATCCTAAAACATTTATAGTCTTAATATTGAACATTTACTCTCATCAGAAAATTACCCTTAAACCTAACATAGCTGGAACTCAGCCATAAACAGGGTCAAAAATGGCTTTTGCTCCATCCATTTATAATAGAAAACAGACAGTTGGAGATAAACCTTTGATATCAAATCTTTCCCAAGTGAGTTAATTTGTTGCCATTTTCAAAATGTTGACCAAGGACCCATGTTTGCTTAATTCTATTCTGGAGGCACAGCCTTCAGTGGTACTGTGGAGAAAGATGCACAATTGTAGCAACTAGGCCATTTATTAAAGCCTTAAAAAGCCCAGCTGAAGTTACTGGAAGGATTCCCATGGATCCATTAGATTTTGGATAAGGCTTGAAATACTGCAATTGAACCAAAAAGTGCATAGAGACCTCTTCCCTCTCTTGCCAGATTTTTCCTGTTACTGGTACTTTACTTTGTGTGTCCAATGTCATAGGGATCCACAATCAAAATCTCTGCCAGAAAGAAAAGGTTGTTTTGTTTTTTTTTTGTGTGGTCCCTGCAGCATTGGTGCTAGGACTTGGTTTGAGCTGCCATGTGCCATCTCCCCGTCTTCCTAGTGCTGGGTTATCTCCAAGGTCTTGCAATACCAACATGGCTGTGACTAATGTACAGTGACATGGCTGTAACACAAGCTCACAGAGTAAGGAAGAGGCCTGACTGCAAATTTTGCCATATCCTACTGAAATGGTCTGAGCTTTACTTGTTGATGTGGACAGTGACCACAGGGTATTTAACTAAACAACTTCTCATAACAAAACTGTTTTCTAACACTGCATGTGGGATCACTATCCAGAGCCTTTCACAGGATCTTTCCTCCATCCGTTCCAGTATTGCATATTGATTTTGCCCAGCCCAGAGAGCACCAAGAATAAAACAGTGGAGTAGCATAAATACTGAAACTATTAGAAAGAAAAAAACCTCACTCATCTCAAGGACTATGACAGTACAGCTTCTTGGTTACAGAGCTGCTGGGGACACATTTTGTCCTAGCCCTGAGCTAAGCACCTGCCAGATCATTTTTCTGCTACAGTGTTACTTTCTGTAAAGCAAAACTTATTATTATTAGATACTGCTAATATGACTTGTACCCAGCCTAAGAGGCCTAATAAATACTGGAAAAGTCATGAGGAAATACACATAGAATTGCAACACAACGTTAATGTGCATCATATAATTGAAAACTTTGGTTCCCCTGCCAAACCTATGGGGCTGTGACACTCCTGCTGTTCCCTCCTGCCTGAGTACAGCTACACAAACAGCTCATCGTGACTTTGCCATCCTGCAAGAAGCTGCATGTCCGCAGTTGGATATACCCCTGGATAAAGGGTTCAGACAGGAAGAGGCACCAGATGAATGGGGGGATGGGGATGAAACAGGGCTTTCTAGAGAGAAGCTTGGGAGTGGCATGCCCGTGCTTCTGGGACAGTGTGCTGGTAAGGTCTTTCAGTCTGCTGTCTTGGAGGTGGGGGATGGTGATCCAAGCAGCAGCAAAACCATCTCATTGATAGGTTTGTAACCATGGAAGCAGCTGAGAACAGTCAGGTAGGAATTAGGGCTTCTCCCCCCAAATCTGAGGAGCTAAATCTACACCAATGTACACAGCATGGGCAATCAACAGGAGGAGCTGGAGGCCCTTGTGCAGTGAGAAATCTATGACATAGCTGCCATCATGGAAACCTGGTGGGATAACTCTCACAACTGAAATGCTGCAATCAATGGCTACCAACATTTCAGAAGGGATAAGCGAGGAAGAAGAGTCAGTGGGGTGGCCCTTCTGTATTAGGGAGATGTACAAATGCCTACAGATTAATGAAAGTGATGACAGGGTTGAGTCCCTATGGGTAAGAATCGGGGGGAAGGCCAACAAGGCCGATATCATGGTGGGAGTCTGTTATAGACCACCCAACCAGAACGAAGAGGTGAATGAAATATTCTGTAAGCAGTTGGGAGAGGTTTCACAATCTCTACCCCTTGTTTTGATGGGGGACTTTGACTTCCCAGATGTCTGCTGGAAATACAATTCAACAGAGAGAGAACAGTCCCAGAGGCTCCTGGAGTGTGTAGAAGATAACTTTCTGACACAGCTGGTGAGGGAGCCAACAAGGTCAGGTGTCCTCCTGGCCCTGGTGCTTGTGAACAGAGCAGAGCGTGGGGGATAGGTAATGATTGGAGGCCATCTTGGGCATACTGGTCAAGAAACGATAGCTTTCAGTTCTTGGGGAAGTAAAGAAGGGGGTCAGTAAAACTGCCACCTTGGACTTTCGGAGGGCAGACTTTGACCTGTTCAGGAGACTGACTGCCAGAGTCCCTTGGGAGGCTGTCCTGAAGGGTAAGGGAGTCCAGGGAAGCTGGACATGCTTCAAGAAGGAAGCTTTAAAGGTGCAGGAGCAGCTCTCCCAGTGTGCTGAAAGACAGGACAGTGGGGAAGAAGACTGTCCTGACTGAACAGAGAACTTTGACTGGAACTCAGGAACAAAAGGAGGGTTTGTGGCCTTTGGTAGAGGGGGCAGGGATCTCACAAGGACCGCAAAGATGCAGTGAGGCTATACAGGGAGAAAATTAGGAGTGCCAAAGCCCAGCTAGAACTCAACCTGACATCCAGAGAAGTGCAGCAAAACTGGTGAAAGGCCTAGAGAACAAATGTAATGAGGAGCATCTGAGGGAACTGGGGCTATTTAGTCTGAAGAAAAGGAGGCTGACTGGAGACCTTATCTTTCTCTACAACTACCTGAAAGGATGTTGTAGAGAGGTAGGCACTAGTTTCCTCTCACAAGTAACTAGTGATAGAACAAGAGGGAGCGGCATCAAGCTGCACCAGGGGAGGTTTAAACTGGACATTAGAAATAAAATTTTTCACTGAAAGGGTTGTCAGCCATTGGAACAGGCTGCCCAGGGAGGTGGTTGAGACACCATCCCTGGATGTGTTTAAAAGCTATATGGATGAGGTGCTCATGGGTATGGCTTAGTGATGGGCTTGGTAGAGTAGGGTTAATGGTTGGACTCAATCTTAAAGATCTTTTCCAACCTTGATGATTCTATGAAATGTCAGTGCACTTCCTTGGCCATGAAAACATGGGAAGTTTCTTTCTACCCTCTGCAGTGCCATAGCAGGCAGCTGGGCCATTACTGGCAAAGAACAGAAAAGCCAGAAATCATCCCAAATTGATCTCAGGCCCACGCGTTCATGCAGCCGTAGCCTGGCGCTACTGCAAGACACTTCTGGGCCCAAGAGGATCTCTGGATCCTCTAGAGATAGTTCTAATGGGCTGAAACATCTCAGAGGAAGATTAAAAACAAACAAACCAAAAAAACCCCAACCAGCCAACAGTGATATCTTCTGCCAATCAGCAAAAAGTTTTCCTGACAGTCCACCCATATGTGGATGACTGATGGTTTTTAAACCTTCTGATATTTCTGGTCCTATCACTCATACCTGTGAATTCTCTCATCAGTCATACTGCACCACTTCCAGCACATCATTTAATCTCTCTTTATCAAAGCACCATTTAAACAAAGTTTAATGTATTTGAAATGTGGCTGCTGTCGTCACTTCCCTCTGTGCAGTATTTATTTGCTGCTCTATTCTTTTTTGAGCTAGTTGTGCCAGGTAGCTTTTGATGAATAACAGATTGTTTGCATGTTGCTGTCATGTAGCCAGCAAAGTCCCACAGACACCAAGAGAAGTAAAAATAAAGCCCATTGCATGATACTGAAATAAGCTTTTCTTCATGACAGAGTGCTCTGACAGACAGCCCTTCTTCCATACCATTCGCTGTTCCTACTTGGAACCATCCTGCTCCCTAAAAAAAATAAAAAAAACCCATAGTTTTCCCCTGAAAGAAGCATAGTATCTCACTCAGAGTTACTTTATGAGTGATTAAAAACCTAATTGCAGATAAAAGTTGTGAGGGAGTGTGCGGAATATTCCTGCTGTAGCTACAGCCGCTGTAGAATGGCAAATTGCCCCTATTTTTGGTTAGTGTGAGTGCATGCCTATTTCTTGTCTGATCTGTCATGCATGCACTGTGGATGTTTGCGAGCATAAGCTGACATGGCATTGTTGCAAATGTGTTTGCAAGCACTCGGCTTCAGAAATTTGTTTCTGTTGTCTTGCTATGTAGAAGTGTCCAGCAGAATGCAGCACAGATATAATTTGTATCATTGCACAATGCTCAGAGGGCCAGGGTTAACAAAGCAAAAGGGAACAGTGCACCAAAGCTCTGTTGATAACTGTGTGTACACCAGAGACCATTTTATTGGCTTTCTGGAGGAGCGTTCTATCATATAATTGCTCAATATTCAAAGCAATACTTGATACTGCTTATCCAGAGATCTATGGTTCCAACCAGAAAAAATACATAGACTGATAAAAAGGGAAATGTTGAGAAAGTCACAGCAGGAGTTGCAAAGAAAAAGCATCTAGCCAAAGGGAAAATAAAATAAAATAGGTGATCAAATGCTATGAGATAAAGGTTGGTCTAGGATCTGTAATAACACTCAGACTTTGCATAGCAAAGTTGTACTTCTGGAAGGAATTAAGAGGTCCCCACTCTAAGGTAGGAATGAAGGTTAAGGGTCTGATCTGCCCAGTGCCATATAGCAGAGGACTAAGCAAATGTGGAACCTAGCCATTCCTCCATGGGATACCATTTCCTAACAGATCTAATCCTACACAGTGTTCAGCACTTCCTGTTTATACATTCCTGGGCATCCTCAAGTTCTTTGAGAAAGCTCTTGGAACTGGTCTGCGATGGCCAGAAGTCATCACCAAACACGAGGACACTTTCTCCTTTCTTAGAACAGCAGTTCAAATGTAGTTTTTGAGGACACCAACAGATGAAGAACTTGCGAGAAGGGGAAGATTTTAAAACAGGAGCACAAGAAGAAAGAGACAATACCTGCTGTGTTTTGCTCACAGAAGTAAAGGGAGCAGCCTAATAGAAGCGTGGATCTGGCAGTGCAGTATGAGACAAGACTGGAATGAGCAGGGCTGTCAAAACAGTATCAGCCATCTCTGGGAGATCCCCACACAGGGAGAGATTTGGGGATCTGAACTAGAGGGCATAGAGGAAGAAGGAGGAAAGAGATACTTTCAAGTCAGATTCAGACAGCATGACCCCAGAATCAGGTCCAGTTGGGGAAAGGAGGGAACCTGGCCAACTTGGGACCCAGATGTAATTTTAACAACTAGATGGCAGGCTTGATGCCCAGCCTGAGAGCAGGAGCCTGTAGGTTTTCCTCCAACAGCTAGGTCACCTTTTCATTTCTCACCCCATACTGACAAGATCCACTTCAGTATGATTGGCTGTCATGGAGACAGAGAAACCAAGCCAGACACTGCCAGATCAGAGAACTTTGGGGTGGCAATACAATCAAACTCATTTCAACAGGGGAGCAGTCTGAGTCAGTCGTCTACAAAGTGGCCTTAAAAACCACAAGGCAGTGGCTACTTTCTGAAGTCTTACATTCTCACTTCTCTCTAGTAAAGGCTCACAGGTCTAAACTGGCCATCCTGGCTGGGCAAGCCTTCACAAGGAAGGGCGGGCATAGGTCCTGACGTGGCTTGTTTTGTGCATGTTTTAATCAGCAGAGCCATGCTTCATAAGTACTCTTGTATAAGCTAGAAATGAGTTGTCAGTGATATTAAACAGAGCGAGAAGGCAAGAAGGTCCGACCTCATATGGGTCAGAGCTGCTATTTCCAGGGTCAGATCAAGAGTCTGAGGGCATGACTTCGAAGGCTTTCCTCTCAGTTCAGTTGGACACAGTGAACAGGCTCTACCCCGGGTTGGAGGAGGTGATGGTGTGACAGGAACCCCACCACAGCAGCCATGGCTTTTTATAACAGTTAAAAGCTGGAGTTTTGGCTTGTATGCATAAGTGCACATCTTTCCTCCAATGAGTTTGTATTTGGCCTTTGCAGCAGTGCTAGATCGTCCCCATGGCTGATGATAACAAAATAATGCTGAGTTTGGACAGCTAGAAGCTTATAATTACTTCTTTTTCAAGTCTGTCCAGTAATATGTGTGCATACATATATAGAGTTGAAGCTGTTGCTCACCTGTTGATACCCTGTACATCCTCTAACAAACAGGGAGAGGAAAACAATACTTAAAGACACTGAATAAATAGACAGGGGAACCCAGCAGGGCCTTAATTATACTCATGTTGCCACAACCAAAGTCCTATTGCCTTCAGTGGAGCACTAGGTCTTGGTACTGTGGTGATCTGTGCCTCAACCAATTACAGATTAATAGATTCATATCAAAGTTCAGATTTTAAACTCTTTCAGGCAAGAAACTCTCTTGTCAGTATGTCTGTAGTAATATAGAACTCCTTTTGAGCATTCTTATAAATCCATTACAACAGATCGCAATTACCATAATGATCAGTAGGAAACTCCTCTGGCAACACATAAGAAATAGCTTCACTCCTCCCCAAAAAGGTGTCAGGGAAATGCTCAGAGATACACGTAGTCATGTTCTTCTTTTGTGTACCCCATTGAAACCAAAAAGAAACACCAACAAAGACAATGAAACACAGTCAAGTCAGTTGTTCCCCAAGACCTGTACTCACCACCAAATCAGATCAAGGTGGGCTGGTGCATAGATGGAACCTGCCACAACAAAAAGTCTTACTCCCAGCAGCTTCCTACGACTGCTGTGGTAAGCACAAGGTTTCTCATCTGCAGGTCTGATCCTGCCCAACACAAACAGTTTAAGCATAGACTGCTAAAGATCCCCTTGCCTTGCTCAGGCTCATGATCAAGTTGTAATTGCTCAGCTATCGCATCTGTTTGCATAATTAAAAGCAGCTGTCTCTGCACCAGCTTCCAGCCAAGAAATAGCTGCGCAAATGCATTTTTTACTGTTAATGTAAAGAGCGAGTTAGTGGCCCCTGCTCTAACTGGCCCTTCAAAAGTAGTATTGGTGTTTTAAATCTTTCCAAGTTCACACAAAAATGTAACCCCCCCAGTCATTTTGTGTCCTTTCTTATTATCCAGAACAAGACACAAGATGTTTCCCACTTGTATGGATTTATTGCCCAGTAATTATAGTTCATGAAATCCATTCACAGTAAGTGTGTCCTGGATACTCCAACTCTTCCTGGCAAACCAAATATTTAACATCATGAGGGGTATAAAAATATAAGCAATCATGTTTGAGTCACTTTTAGTACAACAAATTAGTTTGCAGGGTCTGGCAGTGTTTATAGCATAAATCACACTTTTGAGATGGGAAAAATACTCTTAGATTATCTAGTTTCACTGTTTTTTGCAAGCATGTATTCTCTGGCTGCCTTCATCCAAAACCAATTTGAGAAATATCTCTCTGTATGAGATTTCCACCATTTCCCTTTGGGATTATCCAACAACTTGACAGAAATAACTATTAAGAAATATATCCTGACATTTAAATCTACAGTTTCCATTGCTCAGATTGAGCTTTTACGCCTAACGCTCAATCTTGAGTTAGAATCCCATTCCCTTCCTACTTTCAGATTATTTGCATCTAGTTCAAATGGCCTGTTGTTAACCATTTTTCCCAGCTAACCTGTGTATTGATAGGTATGGACAAGGACACTTCAGCTCTTCTTCCCTCCAGATCAGTAACCACCCTAGAGCTTTTGAAGAAGGTTTTGCCAGCAGCAAAGAAGAAAGGATAGGTCAGCAGCCAAGGCAAACAGTCACTCTTATACAAGGGAGTCATTTCCAGTATTTTGGATTATTTCACTTCTAATAGGTGTTTTTCCTCCTCTGGTAACGGTTCAATCACCTTTCCCTTAGCTGAATCACTCCTCCAGCAACAGGGGCAACCAACCAAGACATGTTTGGAGCTAAAGGTTGCTGCTATTTACTTGCATATTTTGCTTTCTCACAGAAGTACTTAGTACATTGTGGCCTTGACACCGAGTAAGGAGAGACCACGCATATTTTGCACTTGATGCATGTGAGTGCTCTCTCCTCTGCTTGCTCAGTGCCCTGGTGGGGATGTGAGAGATGGAATGGTAGCCCTGGCTGAAATCAGTTCACAATACCCACTTAAGACATCCAAGGCCAGGATTTCGCTTTAAAAGACTGTTCTTCGAAAAGCACTGAAGGATTAAAGCTCACATGAGTGAGCTGGTTAAAATGGAAGACTTGCTAAGCAGTTACAGGGGCCAAAAAAAAGTTACAGAGGGTCAAGTTTCCAGCTCAGTGAACCCTGTCAGCTGTCCCAGGGTACCGCCTCACTCAGAACAGACTTGCCATCCACATACAAGCACACCAACAAGAAGTAAAGGCTGAGATTTCTAAAGCTGGAGTCTTAGAAGCACAAAATCTGTTTGCTTTTATACTGATTGTGAATCAGATTCCCAGCAGACCTCAGCCTAGGAAGGTACCCACTCTCCTCCAAGTTCAGAGAGGTGAAGTTATCTGGATTTGACAGTGTCTGGCATTGCCACAGTACCCTCAACAAATCTATTCAACATCATTACTCTTGTGGCTCCTGGAAGGGCCACAGTCTGCTCCCACCAGAGTGTCATGCTAGCAGGTGCAATCACTGCCTTGGTGGACCAATTTTTGTGAAGGCGAATCAAGACTGATGTGATGCCAGGCTGCATTGTTCCCTCTGCCTCACTGTTTTTTGGCACAGAGGAAGCTGGCAACAAGAACATCGAGAAATGATGGATATTACTGGAAAGGGAAGCAATGAAGGAAAGAATCAAAGGCAAAGAGAAAACCTTTCCTCTCCCTTTCAGTTTCTCTGACCTTTTAAAATTTGAGCACTGAGACCCTTACTCCATTTGAATACAAAAAAGACAACTTAGGGTGCACATCAGGCAGTTATCTGTGTTGCTTTACATATGTATAGATATCTTGCAGCAAGCACTGAACTGTTTCACTGCCAACAATACAGCCATATTTTAAATTAACACAGAACAGGGTATGTCTTTAAAAACATTAGAAACAAGCTCCGAGGCCAAACTAGACAACCTCTATCCCTCTTTTACTGAGGGCAAAGCTCCTGCACAATCATCTTCCAACATGATGTAACCTGCAGCTGGGAAGAAAGCAACCCCCCTCTCTTAGGGATCAAGTGTTTATCATACAGTGACCTGCAACAATATTAAGAGCAACACAACAGGAAAATATCAGGTTTGTCTACTACTGTGCCCACTTTCCCTTTGTGGAATGTCACCAACTGGACAAATTTGGAGCATAGCCAGAGAAGCATCTCAGCCCTACAAAAGCCTTCTCCTGAATCAGTTCCCTTCTTAGCACCCAAGACATGTATCTCCAAGGAGGTGAAATGCTGCTTTCCCCACCGTCACCTATGAAAGGGCCCAGGTGAGGCAGGGTGTAAGAAGTAGTATGGTCACAGAATGCCACATTCAGCTGGGCTCCTGCATTCACCTCTCCTGTTGACAGCCTGCTGCAGAGCTGGCCCTACCAGTGCAACACAAGCATGGGCACATATCAACACCCCCATTTTGAACAAAGGGGACCTGGCCACGGGAAGCTCTACAGGAGCAAGAGGTCTTCTATAGCTCCAGCAAGCCAAATGCCCTCACATTACCTCCGCTCCTAATCTACCCGTGGCACACTAATCATTAAACATATACCACAAAAAGCCTCTGCAGTGGTGAGATCACAAATTTATAGGATGGAAAGGTCTTAAGATTAAAAATAAGTAAATAAATCTAGGGCTTGAATGAACAACCATTCTGGATGCAAACCTGAATTCAGTGCAAGGTCAGAAGAGTTTAGTGTTCAAAATCCCAGATCATGTCATAGTGTGTAGTATGGATACATCAACTGAAAAATCTGAAGCTTTCTGAAAGATCCTGGCCCACAGCAACATGCAGCTCTCCCCTGTGAGAGTGCAGTGTGAAGATCTACACTATGTCCTGTCATCTCTGCAAGGTATTTCATCAGTCACCAGGCTGTTCTGCAACGTGCTTAACAGCAAAATTGTGTAAACTCAAAGAAAGTGAAGGCAAAGAGCAACTTTGGCAATCCCGGGACAGTGAACGTAACAAAGACTGAGAGTGGTCCTGCCATTCAGTCACATTACAGGCAGTGATTACATATTTGCAGAAGATTTTGCAGGTGTTTGCAGTCCTGAAACCAGGAAGCAAAGGCTCTGAAAGAGATATATGTGAGCTCTTTTATTGCATCAATTTGGTTAGCTAAGTGAAGCAAAGAGTGTAAAGTTTCTTGCCTGTGGTTTCTCCCTTTGCCAGAGCTGATACCACAAGATAAAATTGTGGTTTATAATACCTATATCAAATAAACAGTAATCAGCACTAATCATAATCGATGCTCCTTCATAAAAACAGCCAAGGAAGGCAGCTGAGCTCGAGGAAATGGATTTAAATCAGCTTCATTAACATTTGGCCTGGTTAGTGTAACTGGAACTGGTTTTCTATCCTGTTTAACACAAGAAAGTCTTGCCAACTTACTACCAGTTAACCCCCCAGACTGCTGATGAGAACTAGTCTTCATATTAGATTAGGGAAGAGGAAAAGACAAGAACACCAAACCACATTTGTCTTGCACTTCCACAAGACTTTCTCCTGTTCTGAAGGAGGCTGCAAGAGCTGACCATGGCTTTCTCCTGGCCAAAGTTTTTTGGTTTAAAAATGCCTTGTGCTTTTCACCAAGTTCTCTGGAAATGGATACATGAACTTAGGTCACACTAGAATGTGAGATGGGGCCTTTTTATCCTTGATCTTCCTTTCACACTCACACGCATGTTTTTCAGTTTGTTTTTTTGTTCTTTTTTTTTTCATGCCACTCTTCTACTCCGAAGGATGTGTGCCAAAAGCAATGGTGTCCAGGAGCAGACCCAATGCATTCAGACCCAATATGTGCAAGCAAGAGGGCAAAACACATATGCCACCATGAATGGAGACTTGGGATGCACATAGGTTTTTCTGGCTTGTTTTTTTTCCCCACAAGTTAAATGCACATGAGGATTGTTCCAATGAAAGGTACTGAAGTGGCGGAGACTGAAGTCCTGTATTGATCTCCCTAACAGGCAACAACAGTGCAATGTGCCCTGGCCCTGACATGCATGACCAGCTACTGAGGTAGCCACTCTCTCTTGAGCACTGGGCCTCCCCATTGAGAAAGCCAGCACAGAGGGCAGGCAATGTCACTGGTCTGATGACCAGGCAGAAGACATTTGTCTACTGGGTATTTGCACTTAATCCCCATCAGGGGATGGAAGTGTTTAACAATGCTAAACACCTCTGAAGTATTTTTTTTAATGGCTCATAAATTGGCATTACCATCTACAAAGAAAATCTGCAGGGTAGGTGCTTTTTATAGAATGATGATATTAGGGCTTGCCTCTGACAATTCATGCAGCAGCATCTTGCAGGGATGCTGGAGAAAGCAATACCAACTTTGTGATCACAGACAACAATGCAACTGATCCACAGAAAACCTTACTTTCAATAAAGGTTAAAGCAATTAAAAGCTGTCTCAAAGGTGACGAGATAAAAAGTCTTTTTGCCTCCAGATAACTGATGCTAATTATATAGATTTTATGATGATGTTGCAAAGTCATGACAGCTCAGGTAGCTCCCAAGAGAAAAGACCCCAGTTCTCCTCAGACAGGGCTTCAGGCAATGAAAGCCCAAAAGCAATTGCCTGCAACCAGACCTTTGGCTTATCTCAGCTTCGGGGGCAAGGCTTGTCAATCCCCGGACAAAGCCTCACTTTCAAAGAGGGCTCTTCCCTCTTGGGAGGGAAACCATGTTTCTGCTGTACTCACAATACCACAGTGGTGAGAGGTGTTGTACAGGCAGTCTTAGAGACAAGAGCCCCAAGGTGAGGGCTTTCAGTCAAAACAGAAAGCCAGAAAAATAAGAGAACACAAGAGGAGGAAAAAAAAAAAAAAAAAAAAAAAAAAAAAGAAAAAAAAAAAAAAAAAAATAACAGAAA
>VWZY01004179.1:365492-392555 GCA_013399075.1 Chloroceryle aenea
AAAAAAAAAAAAAAAGAAGATAAAGTTATAAAGAAACCAGAGCACACTGATTGGGGTCCTTCAGTATAATCTTCTGGAGTTGTCCTGGGGACTTACAGATTATCCCAGGGCTTTGACTCCAGAAATGTTTGCCAGCAGCATCCTTTTGTCCTAGTGACATAATCAAACACCTAAAAAGGGGCTGTCGGAGACATTTGTATTCCCTTGTGGCTAATTATAGATTTTAAAGCTGCAGAGGGAGGAGGTGTTTCCCCCATTAATATATAATTGTGTAATTCCACGCACCCCTTGCTTTCTAATGCAACATAGTGAATCTCATACATCAACTACAAAGCGCATATTGTTCTGTGTCAACAGATAAATAATTCACCATCCAAAGACTTGGAAGCTTTTCTCTTAGTTCAGGATTATTGTTCCACTTGATACATGAAGTTGGCAGCTTTACTTTCTTGAGCTTTTTCTTTCCTGAGAGAATTGGATCACTAAGACTTGAGTAACTTCCAAACGAATAGCTCACCAAGATATTTGTGTGTGTGTGTACATGTGCATGCATGTGTATGCATTCCTATGGAAGAAGTTAGGTGGAGGGGTGATTTCATTTCTTATTACCATTCACTCTTAACTATATGCTTTTTAAAAACAAGGGAAAAAAAACCCAAACAAACCTATGATGTTGCAACTGCTGCCTCTTGAATTTCTTCCATCCATCTTTAAAAATCTATGATGCTCTGTCAGCCAAAAATTTCAAAGGAGGAGGATAGGGCTGTGTTGCTGGTTGAGGGTTTTGTTTGGCTTTAAAAAAAGAAAAAGTATCAGAGTTAATTTATGTTAACACATGTCTGACCAGAGCATTGCTATGTGGCCATGCCTGTCCTTTATTGCAGCCTATCCCTTGTTAGGCTACTCCATCAAAGAAACACGTTTTCTGGCAGGCATGAACTAGTCTCATATCCCATTTTTCAAAGCAAAAAGATGTCCAGTATCTTAGGTCTTCATCCAGTAGCCCCATTTTTTTTTATCATTAGTGCAGAAAAAAAAAAAAAAATCAGTACAGACCTCCATTAAGAGAGCAAATTCCTAATGTCATCATGTTTTTATTCTGGCATTCTTAATAGTAATAAAAATTATCTTGAAGAGGAATGTTTTTCCTTGACTTCAGCAGGCTTTGGATGAGAAACAGTCTGGAAGTTTTCGACAAAACATTATTTTGACAGAAAATGCAGACTCACAGAAACTAAAACAGTTCCTGGGAGTAGCTGTCACAGTGAAAGCTCAGTAAAAATGGTGTTATCTCAGGTCCACAACGTACTTCTCAGAACCAGAGCAGGAAGAGAAAACATGGAGTAGCAAAGTACTGTTGGCCAGGCCATCCACCCTGATGCAGAAAACTCAGGGTCACATTCAGACTGTGGATATAAATGTCTCCGCTTCTCCAAAATAATCCAAGTTACTGGGCCTTTAACTGGCTTCAGTGGGCTGCTTCTGCTCTCCAGTTTGGGAGCTGTCAGTCCATCTCATCATGGAGCAGGACTATTTTTGAAAGTTATCAAGTGTTTTTCAGGGTAGGGAAAAAAAACACCAAACATTTCCTGCCAGCTGTAATTTAAATTGGACCATAAAGCTTTATGGTTAAAGGCAATTGTGAAAAATGACTCAGGATGCCCTCAGGGCTGCACACTAAAGACAACAGCAGCTTTGCCATCAGCTTTGATGAGCACTCAACTATACATCTGTAGCCCTACATTTCATTAAAATATTTATACCTCTCTAAGAAGAAGAGCATGCATTCTACCTCGAAAGAAAAATGAGTAGTGCTCACACTCTCATTCTGGACCTCAGCTCATATCAGAACTAGAGATGTAATTGCCCAGATATAAAAAGAATTTTTGTCCTTGAAAACTAGAGAGAGAGAACTCAAACAGCAGAATTAAGATTAACATTCAGAAAAGTAAACAGAACTCAAAAAGTTTCTACTGCTGCAAAAATAAGGGGCCAAACCCTCATCTGACATTAAACAGCATACTTGCAGTGAATTCAACATGGAGATATTGATCTATGCCAGCTAAGAAGTCAACCCAGAAAGAGTTTGTAAAATAGCGGCAGCATTCAGAGGAAATTTTGAAGGCTTTAAGTCTGGCAGAGGTCCAAGAAGAAAAGTCCTTCTTGCCAGAAGTTTTATTTGAAAGAGACAGGAGAGAAGCAGCTGAGATCTGGCCCAGCACTGTGTACATGCATGTGCTGAAGGGGGCCACAAATGAAGGCTGTCCTCCCAAAAGTCAGCCTATGTCACACCTCAGACACTTCACTGGTACATGGCACATTGAGGACACGCACATTCATGGGCCAGAATTACATCATGTGCAATGATAACTCAGCAAGAAGAGAAAATGAGTCTGCCTTCTTAAAACAACATCACTGAATAGCTTAGTGCATGCCAGAGGAGGGCACAAAATTTCAAGTTTGATTTTTAATTTTTTTTTTAACATTGCGCAGGAGCTGATGGATTGAGATGGGGTTGTGCAAGGATTGCATTAAACCCTATGGTACATTTCCAAGCCTTGTTTGTCCAAACAATTGACTCTGAGTGCAGACACTTATCAATAGAAGCCTAAGCAAATGTCAGGACAAGCTTTATTATATTTTTTTTTTTCCCTGACTTGAACATCAAGGTCTTCTAGGGCTGCAGTTGCCATAGCAACAGGAAGGAGCTTATTAAATGATCTACCTGAAGGCCAAAGCTATCAGAGTTGAAATGACCAAAAGTTAAATATTAACTTAAATCCTCTTATTTGTTTAAAAACAGGCAGCTCACTTGGTATTAGCAGTTGCCTTGTGGACATGCTTCAGAAATAACTGTAGAACCATGAGACAACTGAAAGTTCCATACTTCTTCCAAATAATGTCCAGTTTTTCACTGGGGCAGGCTCTGACAGCTGCTTCCTACCAGAAGTCATGCCACAACATCCTTAGGTAGAGAGCTATTTCCTCTGATCCTTTGTGCCTGACAATCACTTAATATCATGTATCTAAGCATGTTGGTTTTAATGATTTCCACAATCCAACAGAATCACACTTTATTTTGCTTTAAGAACTAAGGAGAGGAGCATGATCCATTTTTAGCCTCATTAGATTCTGTCCTTTGAACAACCATTCCAGGAGCAAATTATTTTTTGTTTTGGGCCCAGCAGGCAGAACCAAATGGAAATAGATTGCTACAGCAAAATTATATGACCTCTCCCCTACTATTTATTGCTTAAACATGTCTAGCCTCCTTCAGTGCTGTTTCAAGTGTCTGGCAGGCCACTATTTCCACAGCTTTCAATATTGACTGCTATTTTTCATCAATTAAATGGCATCTATGGACAACGCAGAGGAACCTATTAGCTGGTATTACTTCACGCTTGACCACAAGGACACACTAAGGAAGGACCTCACTTCAGTAACGCAGCCTCTACTTTAGTAACATAAAGCAACACATCACTTCTGTACAGGAACGACAAAGGACCTTGGTGGACCATTGCCTTTAGTCATTTCAGTGGCTATGGTATGGCCAGACTAGGTCATACGTATCTCTGACAACACCCATCCCTACTGAATGTAGCTCAATGAAAATACTGGGAAGAAAAATGCCTCTCTACTTCCTACTACCCATTCTTGCTCAGGCAAGGGTTCTGTCTGCCTTGGAAATACTCTTCTGTCTACAGTTTCTTTCTGTGAGATCATCCCAAAACAAATAAGTTAGAAGAGCCAGGCCTAGGTGCAACTGCCTGTCACAGGTTCAGATCATTTTTGTTGTGAACATCTGACATCTCCTTTGCACCACTACTGCTGGAGGCAGTTAGATGGGAAGCTCTGTCCTAATCCAATGCAAGACTATTGCCTTAGTTATAAAGGGATATCATTCTTAATTGAACTGTTGGATTCTCTTGGAGAGCTAGAAAACAGCATAGAAAGGCCTGAGACACCCAACCAAACTGCTCCCACTTTGGCCACACATCTTAACATGTGCCAGTTAGACAGCACTTCCTCCCCCCCCGCCCCCAGCTGACCCTGTAAGTGAGCAGAAATAGTAGGGTGGCTGGGAGAGCTGTACAGGAATGGTTGAAGCATCCGTGTGGGTTCTTTTTAGCTACCCTCACAGCAAACAAATGACTCTTGTCATCAGGACACCTCAAGCTTCCCAGAGACCCTGTCACGTCCTGGACACACTCTTCCCCCAGCTTCCTCTTGTGCTTAGTTCATCCTTTACACCAATATTACAGCTCTGCCAGTAAATAACCATGAATTCAAGACGGAAAGGTTTGCCTTGAATCACCTCTACACTGATGCTGTGAAAGGACTGCTCTGCAAGTCAGCAGAGATATTTTTGCAAGGTTAAGGATTAGACCATGTGCTGAGCCATGCCAAGGAACAACCTTCCAAGCAGTAAACCTCAGGGAAAACAAAAACAAACCACACAAACAGAAACCAAAGAAAAAACAGACAAAACCAGAACACCACACCAAAGCTCAGCTTCACTGTTGCACTATCTCCTGGCTGGTTTCTGAAGTCAGACTCCAAGGAGGAAGTGCACTTGGACTTGACACACATGGTCAGCATGAAGAGAAGCTGGGAAGGATGCCTGCATGTCCCTTCTCTCAAATACTCCTCCCATATGATCTAACTGCAATCCACACATCTGCAGCTGTCAGAGAGTCATCTCTCTCTCTGTGCTTGGTAATCTGAGGCTCCACAAGCGAGCAGTAGCTGCTCGCTTCTCCTGCCTTCCTAAGGCAACACTTGCTCAGCAAACACAAATATGTTTACTGTGGAAACTTTGTACTTGCCTTAGTAGCCTCACTCTTTGCCAGGTGTTTTTCTTTTTATACCCACAGGAGATGCAGAGACATGTTCTAATATAGAAATATAGGTTCATGTGCATGTGTTTATTAATAAACAGGTGGGCAAATCTATTAGCTTACCGCCTCATTTGAGTGATTTATTTAGTTATTTTTAGCCCTGTCAGACATACAGGCTCAAAGCAGCAACATCAGGGTCTGGCTACTGTAATATAATGAAGCTACATTCACAGACTGATTTTTCCAGAGAGGGAAAGAGAAAGAACAAACAAAAAACTCAAACACCAACCACAAAAAAAGCAAACACCATAGCTAAAATGGCACCCAGCATGAGTCAACTCTTTTTCCCCCTCTTACCAGTTTTAAGCTGGTGTCACTGTCTTCCGTGATGTTGCCCCAGGGATATGCTGGCAAGAAATTCAGTATCTGGACCCCCTCTAAACACTGCAGTGAAGAATCACAGCTAAGCATCCTGATAGTACAAAAACATGATGCTCTAAGCAATGCTATCAACGGAAATTATATATATATACTTGCACACGTGTGTAAGAAATCATGGTTTTATTTTCTGACATAAAAATAGGAGCTTGAGATACTAGTTTCAGGGGATATCAGAAACAGACTGCATAGCCCCAGGAGTAAGGCACACAATGCAGAAAAGAATGTGAAGTTGACACCAATATAAAACAAGGGGCTACAGCCCTCAGTATCTCTCATTCCCCCACAGGAAGCCTGAAGGATGCTGGGCATGCAGCCCAAACCAACCCCCGTCCCAATGCTTAGAGATTCTTCCAGCCAAAAATAGCCTTAAAAAACCCAATGCTAATATCACTCGCAAATGAAAGATGATAAAATACAATCCCTCCTTTCCTCAGAGGACTGCTTTCACTTCCTGAGGACAAAATCCTACCCACACCAATAAGGACACATCACAAGGAGGGGGTCTAACACAGCAGAGCCAGACAAGAGAGGACTTATAAAGAGGTCACAAAGCAAGAACTCCTGACCAATTACAGGTCAGTCAGGGTCCCCAGAAAGGATTTGCTCTGACAAGACTGTTCTGGCTAGTTCCTGGGCTCGGTCTCCCACTGAAAATTGCAAAGGGCCTCCCCAAGGTATCTGCCATGGGTTTCATACCCCTGCTGAGATGCAGACACTGCTAAACAGGCACTTTCACTGTTCCTAACATCCTCCCGCTACCCTGTTGCAATAAGCGGAGTTGATTGTCAACTTCAGCCAAATGAGCAAGCATAAACGCCAGTAAAAGAAAACATTGCATATGTCTCTCAGCTGGAAATTATTTTTGTTTATATTTATGTTCCCACATGTTGTCAGGGTGATGTCTGGGCTCAAGCCCACATGTGGAAAAATCTAGACTGTGCCCTGTTCTAGGAAACTCTGTAGCTCAGAGGCTAAATTGTGTTTGCTCCTCCTTGCCTCCCAAAAACCAGCCTGTATACTTGCCTTAATGGTTCAGAGCACAATCTCTTTTACCCAGAGAAGGGTAAACCAAAGAATTAACAAGAGTTTTATTTTAACACCAGGACAGTGGAGCAGGAGAAAGCCCTCTCTTCTATGCCTGGAGAAGAAAAAAGAACAACAGGTCTGGAAAGGATCATGATCCTGTGTGTCACACCTTGTGGCACAGCCTAGGCACAGACATCTGAACTGAACTAGGGAGCTATTCTCCATCCCCCTGAGAAAAGTCAAACACAACCAGGATTAGACACCAGTTAGGGAACACCTCAGCTTCCTCAGAGACAAGCACAGTTCATCACCACCTGAGCTTACTCCAGCAAGCAGTCTGTAGCCACCAGCCTCAAACCTCTTTCATCCCTGAATTGATCCTCTCTCTTGAAAAACAACAGTATAAAAATTCAACCAAGTCAATTACAGGGCCACACACCAAGTACCTGCTGAAGGTTCATTCCTCAAAGCACCTCAGGCTAGCTGCTCCTTGCTGTAGTCTCCCTCCTTAGTCACTCCCTGGAAGCATCTTCAGCCAAACCACCTTCTTAGCCAACAACAAGTGCCCCACCATCATACCACTCCCTTATTTGAGCTCCTCCCCTTATGGAAGCCTGGAGATACCCTCAGCTGAGACCTCTGATTAGCCCCAGACCCAGGTGAGACCTCCAGTTCCCTTCCAGATCAACCCAGCAAACGGAGTTGTTAACCCGGAGTGGGAAGTCTGCTTGAGCCCAAACTGAGAGTGAAGCTATAGCTCTGACAAATTCAGTAAGATTTCAGCCTTCTCTGACAGACCTGAGGCTTCACCTGAGCAAGAGCCCTTTTTTGTCTTGGTCTCAAGCCAAACAGGTTCATGCTTCAAATCCATGTTTTGCTTATCAACCTAGCAGTCATAGGCTTGCAGATGAAATGTAAGGCAGGACATCAGAAGTTGCAGATCATGTTTCCACCTCTGCCAAGGAAGTCCAACTCTGTCCTTTTGCCTATCCAAAAAAATTAGGGGAGCTAATACCTCTGCACTGACTCAACTATACCACTGACCAGAGAAAGCAAAGCATGGTGAAGAATGACTGATTTTAAGAATAACTGAAAATATGATCTTAAAAATCATGGTGTTCGCTGTCACATTGCAACAACAATCAGAAATCCCCTTCTGTTGTTGCTGCCTTCACTTGGAGGCCCTAAAGACTTTAGTTGAGTCTTCTCTTCAGTGTTGCACTTCTCCTGCAGTACACAACTGACCTTGAGATGGTCTTCACGGGTGGAGTTTGTGTTCTGATGTCAGGCAAAGGGAACAGCAAATAGCTTTTATCATTTGGATGCATGTAGACTTTGCAGTCATGGGATTCTGAGGTGGGTATTTTCTAAAGGAAAGCAGGAAATGGTGAACATTGTCCCATAAAATTTTCTACAAACAACAGAGAAGTCTGTTCCAGTGAGCTATTCATACTTTTGTCATAAAAAGCATACTTCTTCTGGGACTTTTTAAAAGTGAAGTAAAAGTCAAAGATAACATTATGTGGTTTGAAATTCACATCTGATGGTTTAGGTTTGGTTTTAATTTTTTAAGAGATAAAGCATAAAAATATTTTACAAAAAAAAAGAGAAAATCTGAAATTTATTTGACAGAAGAGTTTTTACTGGAGGAAGAGCTTGAACTAGATGGAGAGAGAAGGTGCCAACAGCTAAGTGAGTTACAGAGAGCCCTCCACTGACTTCACACCCTGTTGTCCCAGGGCTCCTCTGTTAACGTAGGCATAGGTGTGGCCTTGTCAGGGGTCTTTAAAGACAAACAAAGAAAAGGTTCTACTCCTCATTCTCTCTGCATAGCTGCATGACTGCTGCAAGTCCCCAAACATCACTTCACTTAAATCCCCAGCTGGCTCCAATATTTTTGCACTTGAAAGTTTATTTGTCTTTAACATTAGCAGATCAATAGAGTGTTTCTGGTAAAATCACAACATCCTCAGTTCCTAAGGGGAATCTCCATGGAAAGAAAAATGAGGAAGATGGAGCATCACTTCAAAACAACCAATACTGGCAGGTGAAGGCATCACATAACTGCAGCAAGGGTCCAATCCAGCAGCTCTGGGAACTGAACCAGCACAACCAGCATCCCCAGTGACTACCTGCCACTGAATTAGTAATTCTGCTGTTTCTCTTGCTTCCTTGCTCATTCATATCTTCTGGTGAATGCTTTCATTTTTTTCTAATAAAAAGCAATGACTTTTTTTTTTTTTCTGCACAGCCCCAGACGTGCTTTATTTGTCCTGTGCCTCTTGTTAGACTGCCAGCTGACTCAGGCTATCTGTGGCTCTGTAAATATACTGCATCTATGACACAGACACTTCATTTGTGAAATTTCTCTGTGGGTTACACATAGTCACTATAAAGCAGGTAGCAACCTCTTTCTCAACAACACATCAGCTAGTGACTAGTTATTTGTTGATCCAATAAACTGCCTTGAAAATAATAATTAAAACTTATCACAACAAAGAGCAGAGTTTATTAAATCCCATATAAATTACTGAGTTGCAGAAGTTGAATAAAAGTTCAGATTAAACAGCAGAGATTACATTGGACTAGATTTTCTGTACTAACTTTCAAAACAGGCACTATTATGCAATCTAAAATGTTTGTGTTAATAGATAACAGCTAGTGCATCAGCAGCTGGTCATATTCTTTGAAAAAAAAAAAAAGTGTTTGAGATAAGTAAGCAGAAAGTATCAAAGTTAAGGAAGGAAAGATTTTAGGTAGATGAATAGGAAGGTACTGCAAAGTGCAAGCTGGATTTTCGTGCAAGCTGGATTTTAGTGCAAGGAAACCTCTGAGGGTGCTAATCGGCCTTCTCCTGATCACATCATAAGGATGTCTTAAGCAGCATGGAAGTACTTAAGTAGCATGGAAGTACTTTATGGGGTGATAAACTCGGGGGAAGGGGGGTGGAAAACAAGCTGAATTTCTTGCTACTTACTGTAGAAGCCAACATGGTCCCTGCAGAAGATGAAGAACATGAACCCATCTGCAGAGGTTACTGAACATTACACGGACTCAAAAAGTCACAAGTAGATATAGGCAAGTGGTTCCCCTACTGCTCCCCAGGTCCTGCAGCAGCTGTGAGGGCCACAGCACACCTGAGCCAGCATCACTCATGCTGCATCAGCAATATGAACACATTTGTCATTCCTCGTGCTTGATCTCATGCAGGTCTTAAGCCTATCCAGATGGCTGAAAAGCATCCACACTTCTCCCTCAGTGTGCTTCAATTAATTGCATCGGTGTGTACATGTCTCAAAATCACAGCAAATGATTAAGCTGTAATTAACATCTGGGTATGAGAAGGAATTAGTACATTTGGGTTTGTTCTATAGCTCTGCCACAAGCTCCCCAAGAGCTATCAGTCAAATCATCTAAATCTGTTTTCTGACTTTGCCCAGTGAAGGTGACAACGACTCTTCAGGGGCCTTGAAATGCTTAATTGCCCACTGGGAAGCATGTTCTGTTCCTCAGCTGGAAGATGCTAGAGAGTGCAAAATGTTATTAATTTAGCACAGCTAATTTGTTTCACTGAAATTAGCATGAAAATGCAGGAGGAAAGTGAGGAAGGTGGCTCCAGCTCTCCCTGGATTCATGGTCCTCCACCCACCAGGGATCTGTCAGAGGGTATCAGGTAACTCACATGAATTCATCAGTACCCATTGTAAATTGCTAATCATTCCTTTAGGCATGACAGATTGATCTGCATTTAACTTTCATGAGTGTCACTGATCTCATGCACAAGCCTGGATTATCTAAAAGGCAGTGCCAGTGATACCAAGTGAGGGGCAAGTGCTCAGGCAGCTGGGAAGTGCTTGAGAAGGGTTGTTGTGAGCTTAGATGCCAAAGAAACTCCACACTCTCTTGAAGGCAAATGTGTTACTAATGCATGTTTATTTATCAGTTGTTGGAATATCCTCTGAGGAGGCTAAAGGTCCCAGGTGGCAGGTAAATGAACACCCTCCAGTTGTGCCATTAATTCCTAGGGACCAAGACAGAGAGTTTACCAGCAAACTTGTCAGCTGTAACTAACTTGATTTTCTGAGAGGACAGATTGCCTGTCACCCCACACTCCCTTTCCAGCCACAGCTGATCTTCCCCAGGAGAATTTGCCACTTCCAGAAGGGACAGGCCCATACCAGAGGCCATTTCCATGTCAGCTGTAGCAGAGAGGTCTCATTTACAGCAACGGGCTCCCTACATCAGCCATGACCCTGGACACCCACATCCACGTGTCATCTCCACAGTGCGCAGTCTCCTAGTCAGACCTGAGAACCAGCACAGCGGAGCTGAGCTCCAGCACAGGTGCTGGTGCATGAGACTGCAGTCAGCAGAGCCTGGGTGTTTTTCCAGCTGCTCTGGCTGCAGGACGGCCGTTCTGACACAAGAAAATTTCCAAGCCCTTTGCCCTCCCTGATGCATTATCTGCCACTGGGGACACCCGCTCTGAATGAATCTAGCTCCAGCCAACTCTCTCAGGTCCAGGACACGTTGTTCATGGAAAAACAGCACACATGAGAGAAACAAAAAGTGAGAGACTACCTGGCTGCCTTTTATAGACTTCTCAAAAAAAGTCAGCAGTTAACAGCCAAACTCAAACGTTCATGTCACTCCTTCACTTATGGACGGCGAGTTTACTAAATGACTGGATGCTTTTCAGCCCCATAGTCCAACCCCTCTATTTGCAACCATAATGTTGGAATAACTAGTGGGGCTTAAGCTGGTGCCCGTCTGACTTAATAGGAGAGACAGATTCCAGAGGCCTTTTTAGATACAGAACAGTAATTCTTTGTACTTTTCTTTTTGTGGGTTACTGGGCTCCACACTCAGTCACATGCAAACCAATTCCTGGATAGATGTTTCCACTAAAGATCTCAGAGTGCCGTGTAATTATTAAGGTTCCTACTATCTGGGTCATATGGATAAATAATATGTCTGCTTTGGGATATGTTAAGACTCACTCAAGGCTGCTCCAAGAATCAGCTACAGAGTCAGGAGGAGAGACGTGGTGTCCTTATACAAGGAAGGGTACCTGAGGGACAAACAGCAAGCTATCCCAGTCCCTTCTCTTTATGACTGCCAACTGTCCAAGGCACAACCCTCTGACTATCGTCCACTAAATCCCCTAGCATAAAGCTGCTGTTGCCCCAGAGCACTGTACACCAGCTGCTCCAGTGCTGGCTTCTAGCTCAGACCACCCTCTTCCAGCGCAACAAGCAGATCCCTTGCTGCGAAAAGAGCCTGACACTCTGTTTGTGCTGAAAACGACAGAACAGCACCTGTAAAGCCATAATTTGCTTCAGTTTCTGTTTTCCTTCCTCCACTGCATTCCAGAAAAACTATATGCCACATTCACCTCGATTTTCTCTCCCTTTCAGGATGCTTATGAATCCAACATGAGCAGGGGAAGAGTTACCAGACATGCACCAGTGTGAGCAAGAAGAGAGCTAGCTTTCCCAACAGTTAATAGTCATTCATGCATTTCACTCCCATTTTACCTAATGCCTAGGTCTGCTGCACTCAGCAGAGACGCAAACACTGCGCTCTGCTCGTGATGGCCAGAGCCTTCTCAGATGTTGACCTAAAGTGCAGGGTGTTTGAATAGCAAGTTTGGGCTGGGTGACATGCTGGCCAATGCATACACACTCTGTCGGGTTAGGGTGGGTGAGCTGATGAAAGCTCTCTGCAACAGACTTCTCCAGGGGCTAAGAGGTTCATCCAGCCTTAGCTCTGTATGACATCAAGTACTTACATGGGTTTTGAGTCAGCCTAACCACAAAACCGTAGAAAAATTGATACTCAAGTAGGGAATGGGTCAAGGGATGAAGAATGTGCTCCAGCTGGAGGAAGGTCTGCACTGAGCTTGCAGAGAAAACTGAAGCTCAGACCTGTAAATTGCTGAGCATTGAGGAGCTACAAACTTCACAATATAGGATTGTTTGACCAGAAGAGTCATTAAGTCACATCCCTCTAGCTGTATGCAAACACATGCTAGATATTAACACTAGAAGATTCTTCACAATATCTGTTTTTCACGTGCTACACACCTTCAAACACCCCCAAATACACACACACAAAAAAACCCAAAACCAAAACCAAACCAAACAAACCAAGAAAAAACCTAAAACCTGTAGGATAAGAGTTTAAAAGTTGCAAAATCACAGATGTCCCAGAAGAAACAAGCAAGGAAGCCAAGGATCCACCAAGATCTGCAGTCCCTGTCTTTGCTGGGAATTTTTTTCCCCAGATAAGCCATGGTGATCACTGTCCTTGACCTGTGCTGTAGTTAGTGGGAGCTTAGTACAACTAGTCCTTTAAAAGAAATGTCTCTGAATAATAAGCAAGCAAAGCATGGCAATCACTTAAACAAGTGAATAACGGGTTTCATAGGTGCTGTCAAAAGGGGAGAAGGAAAATCCCATCTGGCTCCAAACAGCTTTCTATATGTGTTGGCAGGTCCTTGGTATTTCTCCAAGATGGAGAGGGCAGGTCTGAACTGAGGGCCCATGGTACAGCACATCCAGGCTTACATAACCCAAGGGACCCAGGGTAATCATTAACACGGGTTTATTGCCACAGGCTTTGTGCTGGAGTCACCTGGCTGTTTGGATTAAATGTATATCAGCCGTTTAGACAAGGAGAAATCTCCTGACAAGGATCTAAGTGGAAGCAACCCCCTGGGGAGGGTGGAGAGCAGGGGACTGTTGCAAAAATTGCAGGGTCTAATCCCAAGCACACTAGCCAGATGTGCTACCTTTAATTACACCACTCTGCTCAATGGTCTGGTTTGCTTTCCATAGGAGTGCAGTTCCCTGAGATCCCCCTCCTAAACTGCCAAGGGAAAGAGCTCCCGAATAACACAGATCAGGGGAGGAGGAACCTTCTTAGAGAGCTTTACCTTGGTAACTCTCAAGTGCAACACACCATCAAGTAAGATCTCATTCCTCTTTCCTTGGCATCCTTTCCAAAAGCAGACATTATTACTGTAACCTGACTTTATCTCATGCCTCGTCTTTACCTCTCTTTGCTTATTTGATGCCTCATTTACATGTCCTATTACTCTTTGCCTTCTGTAACCCTCTGTAGGTTTTAGATATGTGGTCTGTGCTACTCTCTGGGACAAAGGATTTTGGGGATTTCTGGCTTCTGTTTCCATCTCCCATCTACATTGCTCTGTGGTCTTGGACACATCACTCCACTGCTCCATGTTTAGCCACAGGTCACAGAAGTTGGGTCACCTTACAGAAATACCACTTTACTCTTATGCCTTATGCTTAGTCCTTACCTCAAGTACAACCTTCCTGGTTGACAGCTCTTCACCTTTCATGGTATTATTCCGTCACCACTAGCTCTGATGAAGAGACTATTAACAGACAGAAATTGCCAGTAAAAGCTTTTAGAAACATACAGAGATCTCACAACTGTTAGGAACCAGATAGTGATCGTTATGCAAAGGCTCTAGCACTGCACATTTCCATTCACACCTCAGAAACTCAACTGTAGATGCTTTAAGTCAATGAGATGAAGGCATGTGTATAACAATGTCATGCTGTGCAGAGTTGCTGAAGCAGGGACATAATAAACTTATTCATACTTGTGGCATCAAAGCACTTAAATATATATTTATCTTCAGGTGGGTAAAGAGCAATCAGGCTTAAGGCAAGGCCACATTTTTCTCATGAATCAGCAAGGCCCAGGCAGGCCAGTAACTCCACATAAAACAAAACATCAAAATCTCTTGGAAATTTCTACTTTTTCTGTGACAAAGCTCTGAAAACATCATAAATTTTCATGCAGAGCTAACTCTCATTTCACAGCAAACATGGCACACTCTTTTGAGCAAAATGTTGCAATTTTTGCATAAACTTAAATTTCCTTGCAGGTATTAGCCAGAAAAAACACCCCACACAATCCACACTCAGAAACCACACTTAGAAAGGAAAAAAAAAAAAAAGAGAGAGAGAATAACTATTTCATGGAAAATATTCCACGCTAAAACATAGCTTAGCTCTTAGATTCCTGCACTGCTGTGCTCCAACAGCAGGTATTCTGCATTACTCCACTTCAGCTTGAAGTATTGCCTCTTGCAGAAAAATAACAGCTTCTGCCCCCAGTGTCTTGCAGGGTGAATTGCCCAACGTTACAGCAATATCAGAACTCCAGATGAGATGGGGAGGAGACTGAGATGGTGGTTAAAATAAACCAGCTGTTTTAATGCGTGATGTCGATAGGGTGAGAACAGAAGGGAATCGGAGATCCTCTTGGTGCAGGCTTGCTAATTAAAGCATGTATACAACTAGCACTCTTAAAACAGCTGTCCTTAGGACTCTGGTCTTCAGACTACATCTCAGGAGGTAACAGCAATCTGGAGTGAACAGAACATAGTCTGGCTCATCCTTCTGTCCTCTTGCCAGATTCATGGAGGTTCTCTGGGAAAAAAATAATCGGGGGTCTGGAGAGCCTTGGCTCATCAGCTGGCATTTTTTGGTGGTGGTTCTTCAGGGAAAGACTTTAATCCCTAAGTGCCCATTAGTCTCAGCATTATTCTTGCTGGGAGAAGATCTTGACCCACTGCACCATTGCTCCCATGAAAACACAGAAGTGATTTTATCACCACTAACCATTGCTGGTTTCTTCTTCCAGTAGAGGCCAAGCAATCAAAAGCACAGTGCAAGAGTTGGCTCTGCTTGCAGATCATAAGAGCATCATGTTCATGCCCCCGTTGCTACGAATGGGAAGCAATGGCTGTTGCAGAACAGGGCGTCTTCTCCTCAGGCCTGAGGCATACTTCATACCACAGATCCTTCACATCACTCTTTCAGACGCAGGATTTACAGAAGAGCCAACTGAAGTACCTTGGCACCAAGACCTCCACCATGCTGAGCTTTTCTTTCACAATCTAATCCTGTGACTACTGGCATTATTGCTTGCTCCTTCCCTCCAAGGATCACACAAACGTAAATTAAGTCCCACAGTATCACTATGATGCATTATTATCCCCATTTTACAGGGAAGGGAATTGTGGCACATGGCAATTGAGTCCTTTGTCCTGGGTCACACAGTGAGTCACTGTCACAATTTGAAGCAGACTCTGAAGCCCTTCCTCCTTCACACTAACCACTAGAGCTTGAATATCCTCAAAATCTGCTTGCTCTAATTTATTAACCACAGTTTTACTGCAGCTTCAGACCTGTTCCACAGCAGTCAGAAACCATGGAAGGCATTCTGGTCCCAGTGCAGTTGCCAGGCAAGGTGTGAGGGCTCCAGCGAAGGGAGAGCTGAAACATATCATGTCTCCCAAGAATTTTCTGAAATGAGGAAAGACTTCTGAAGACAGCTTCATGTCACTTCCATCACCTCCCTGTTACCCAGCACCTGAAAAGTTAAATCCAGGTGAATCAAAATTTCAAGTGCTATTGTCCTGATTACAGAGCTGGCTACAAAGGAAATGCATGAATAATAATTTCAAGAATGGATTTAAAATTTCCATTTTCATTTTATTGTCAAAGTAAATATATTTTTTATGAAGAACAAAAGAAAATATACAGAATTGTAACTTATGTACACTGGCTTTATAGGTATTTTTGTTTCAAATTTACACAAATTTTGATATGTTATTAAAAGGTATTTTATATAGATATGCATCTATGTACAGTTTTATTTACATACATTCATAGGATGTGATATAAACCAGTCAATAGATGATAGTTCATTTATATTAATTTCTAGAGGACAAAAGGAATGCATTCACTTTAGCTAGACTTGCTGTTTTTCTACAGCGCGGGCTCCTGCTCTGCCTAGCGCTAGAATGGCTGTTTCCTATTTCCCATTTTGCCAACAAAAAGACAAACAGATGACATCTGCAAGTGGAAAGGAAATGCAACTTCCATTATAAAATCATTCCTGATTACTGAATTCTATTTTCTTCTAAAGCTTCTTATAATTGCCAGAGTTCAAAAGGAAAAACAGCACAAGAAACATGAACAAAATCACTTGCCTGCTACCATCTGATTATTTGTTTAAATTCCCTTCTTAGCCAGTTACCACATAAATTTGTTTCTTTTGGCTACTGTTCTCACCCGTTCGCCCGCCCCAGCTGCATGGAGCTCTGACATGGCTGTTGGTAAGGAGAGGATTAGCACTGAAGATCACCCTTGGACAGAAGATCTCCCAGTGCTGCCCCACCAGGCCACGATGCCTTCCACCCTCCCCTGGGTACAGGTACCTCCTACAAGACCCGGCAGTCAGCAGACAAAGGGAGACTTAGCTCCAGCAAGCGAGGCACTGACTTGCAGTGGATGCTCGGGATGCCCAGTGCTCACCAGGACCACTGGGCACCTCTGGGGCTGGTGCTCAGTTTTCTCCCCAAAGATCACACAAGAGGACAGGAGCAGAAACAGGAGCAGAGCTCAGCTGTTCTCACAAATGGTTTTCTGCTGCTTTACGCACTAGACAACAGCTCTTCTGCTAAAGACAGTGGATGCTGTGAAAGCAGCATTTCCTTCAATGTGTGTGTATCCTTTCCCCCCCACGGCCACACAGGACGGGAGAAGCATGCACATGGTATGTGCTCAGCCACACCAAAAGGCTCCCCTCCAAGCCATTTCATCCAGCCTGAGCTTCGGGGCTTGCCTGGGACGTGACTTCGCTTAAATATATGTATGTATATATGAATATATATACATAAATATTTTTATATAGCCCTAGCCAAGGAAAAGGTAAACGTGAGCTGAAGAAGTCAGAGAGGTACAGAGGCACATTCCAGCACTCTCCATGCCTTACCTCCCCCTGTCCCTGACTCCCACTGATCCTTCTCCTATGGCCAGCCCCTACAAATCCTTGGCTCAGGCAACCCAAAAACAAAGAAGTTGTTTTCATTTCAAAAGGAATTTGCTGTTTCCAAACTGGACAAATAGAGCAGCTTAATAAAAACTCACAATGAATGGCCTGTACATGAGCAAAGCCCTGAGGAATGCCAGGGCTATAATTAACTAGCAGCAAGCAACTCTTACATTTTCCTGTGCAGCAGAAAACAGCTAAAAATAAAACACTGTAATTTCCAAAAGAAGCAGCAGCAAAGGAGGGAAAGAGAGAAGGAAAGGAAAATAACATCCTTAAAAAAAAGACAAAAAGGAAGAAGCACCCCCCTCCCTTGACCCAAAAAGAACTTCATTCTCAAATCATCTTTAAAGGACATGGGACACTCAGACATGGTGGTATCAAGTAACAGCATTGACTGTTCTGTGGGAACAAATAAGTTATCACTAGAAATGTAGTGAGCAAAGTGCTGTCGTCAGCTGTTGTAGGATGGCTGGGTGGGAAGGGGAAAGCGGAACCAATCAGTTCACGGAGCGGACGGAGCGATTGCTTCGTGGGAACCGATGCACCTTGACATGTTTGGACAAGTGGTCACTTCGAGCAAACTTCTTCTCGCAGACAGGACACTGATAGGGTTTCACCCCTGAGTGGGAGCGCCTGTGCCGGGACAGCTCATCTGACCTGGAGAACCTTGAAGAAAAGAGAAGTCTTTTCAGATAAATGGGATTTTACAATTGCAAAGTCTCTCACAGGAGAAGAAAAGTCCCCTAGGGCCACCAGGAGACTCCACTTGTAGCAAAGACCAAACGCACAGACCTGAAAAGGACACGTGGCAGGGCCAGTCTGGACCCAACTGGAAGTCAGCGGCAGTGATGGAAATACACAATTACCAACCTCATCCCATGTCAGAGCAATGCATGGAGGCACCATTTGTACAAAACTTGCACTAAACCAAATAACACGGGTACAGCTCAAATAAAGCAGCACTGCTCTTAATGTCTCAGCCAGTCACCTTCAAAGCTTGTCCCACAACCTCTCTCCTGCAAATCCAAGCATGGACCATTCTCAAGCAGAGATAACAACCAACATCCCACGGGTGAGGTCTGTTCCAAACTCCCCCTGACACCAGCACAACAGACATCCTGCAATTGCACCTAGGTTGAGATGGACCCCAGATAACAGCCAGACATAGCTACCCAGAAGCAACACGGCTTATCAGATCCAGCTGAAAAATTGGCTTTTGTACATTTTGTCCGTATTTAGTCTGCTTTTGCAGGCTAAATAAAGAGTCATTAACATCTCAGTGCCAGAGATGCTCAACATCATAACAGCTGAAATTCAAGTGGGCCGCAATGTCCATTAGCATACTTATTTCATGGGTAAATTGAAATCAAGATTAAGCCTTTAATTACCAAAATTGTCTCCCTGAGTCATTTCAATTTTAGACATTTCCCACCTTCTATCTCCACAGAAAAATCCATGAACAGCCACCATGAATCCCACAGGATTTACTGAACTCAAATCAGCTAATCCTTTGGTCTTTACAGCAAGGCTGGCTCTGTTTCCAGCTTGGACCTGACTGGGAGCCAAAGGGTTAATTAATAACGTCACACTAAAACAGCACTGTCCCGATGGGTACAAAAAATTTGCTGTCTGACAAAGGGCAATTAAGTGTTTTGTTGTCAAAGCAGCAACAAAGAGTGGCACAGAAAGAGAGCTTGCAAGAAATGGTATCAGCTGTTTATTTACAATAAATAAATGAATTCATGGGCACTAGCTGAATAAATGGGGGAAAGAACACGTGGAAAAATGTGCCCTTCTGGAGCAAAATACCACATCACCAACAGAATGAATACGATATTTTTATGAAAAGAGGAAAAACAGGACTGCTGGGCCCCTTTGAGTAAGTCCTTCATGCAAGAAAAATAAGTTTCCACATAAAGGTTTTAATTAACTCTGATCTACCATCACCAGTTGAAGAACAGGGTGCAGACACCGGAAAGGTTGGGAATGGTTTCCTCAGTTCCCACAGCTCTTCAGTCCAGTGACTCTCTCTACCCAGAGAGTGTTCTGTAGCCAGCACAAAGCAGACGCAGCTAGTCACTGTGGGTAAGACATGGTGTAGACACATCTCTCCCAGGGGCATTTCTAGGGGAGGTTCCTTCATCTATTCTCTTGCTTTTGTGCCTTGTCCTTGCTTTAGTATCCTCATGGTGAAAGAGTCAAATTCACCATTAAGAGCAATAGGTAGATACCCTAATGGGGCCATCAACTCGTTCATTGCCTGGGATGCATCTTCTTCATAAAGGCTATGAGAAGGGTTTCTCTCTGCTCCTAGTACCTGCACATTTGCTTTCTCTAGCAACCCTGCTCCTTCCAGCCACAGCTTCCCCAAACCACTCTCTGAACATGGGAGCAGCAGGACAAGGGATTTCTTCCAAGTCCTTAGAAGTGAGGTAGTCACAGTGCCACACCCCTGGAGGAATGCTCTTGTAGAGCTACAGCTGAGTGGAACTAAGCATATTTCCAGAGAAGGTGGGATGATGCCTGTGCAGGTTGCCTCAGCTTGACTCAGCCCTTGACAAGGAATGAACCTATTGCCAGTGATAGCAACCACATACAGGGAAAGGAGACCAGAGAGGGAAAAGGACCTTTGCAAAGAGCTGTACTCTTGTATACAAGCTTATCACTCAGAGAAGGAGTAAAACCAGATGTGGCTGGGTTGCCTTGTCCCATGTCCTTGGCCATTAAGGTCACTATCTGCAACAGAAGTGCAGTAGCAACATGGCTAATCCTGCACAAGAGCTCTGCAAGCATATTTCAATGAGGATTGCATGGATGGTGGGGGAAAAAGAAGCACAGATCAGGAATGAGCAGTTCTACTCATACCCTGGGAGCTCGGATGAGTTCATCCGATAAAAATAAACTCTGCCTCATAACGATGTCCTTAGCTGAAGAGGCAGGAATGTTGCAATACTGTTCCCTAGCAGTCACGGAAAGATCAATTTACAGAGCCCACAGAAATAAACCTCAAGCTGTTGGTGTGTTTACAAAAAACAACGCAAAGGACAAGGAAGCCATAAGGATCTGGTGGCCTGGCTCTGCAGTGAGATGGTATTTGCAGCACATTCTGGCACTAAGATCACCCCAATAAAACTGCTAATAATCCCCAGTGGAATGCCAAATTAAACAAGGTACCCCAAGGAACACCTCACTATGCTAAATCATAGACATTTCCAGAAGGATTCCTCCTTCAAAAGAAAGGTGGAGAGATCTGGCAGTTCCACAGCAACTAGAAGAGTCTCCCTCATCCTTCTACCTGGAGGGACCCCAAAGGATTTGTAACTACATCTCTCTTACACACATCAACAAAATCTAGGATTTGTCTGCATGTGTTCTGTGTCTCCAGGTCATCACTATATGGCTCACAGGGCAAGGAAAGTCAGTAGCTTCAGCCTAATACTCCATGGTTCCTACCATGGCCACCAGCCACTGAGACTGACCCAGGCTATACCTTTCTTCCACTGCAGAAGGGAGGCTCTGGATTCATCCTGCCCACTCCCAAGGCACCACTACTGTAAACCAGCACTCTGCCTGCACACCTGCAAACCCCTTTGCTCCGCACCAGCAAAAAAAGCCAACTGTGAGGCACCTGCCCTGACCCCATGCTCACCTGGTCCCATACACACTCCTGGTCACATATATTACAAGCCTTTAAACACTCCCTACCAAACCAGGCAGAGCTTGTATGGCACAGTCAGATGCAGAGCCAGCTGTGGGGAAGCCTCTGCAGCCCAGTGATGCAGCCAGACAATTAAACATGGTTGTCTAACCCCCAGGCCCTACAACAACCACAGTTTTGTACCTGCTGTGCCAGGGGAGGGAAAGCAGAAGCTTTGTCTGCTCCGTGCTATAACATGGCTGCTGGGGACTGGCCCACGCTGCAGCTCAGCTTTCTGATCAGAAGCAGCTCTAACCAGAGTCTGACATGTGCCAAAGGTATAAGCTGGTTTGACACGGATCATCGCACCGACCAGTACACGGGGTATCGAATGCAACGGGTCATTGGCCACTTAGGGACGCCTCTCTGCAGCCTGACGAAAACAGCTTCTGCCCTGTGCCAATGAAGGGCACGAGCAAGCAGCATTCCAGCCTCGTCCAGAGAGGTGCATGGGACTCTCCAGCTATCCTAGAGGTTAGGAAAAGGATTTGCCATGTGCACACCCCTACCTTGGTGTGCATGCAACTTCACCAAAGCAGGGCTGCCAAGAGAGCTGGGAAAGCTTTAACCCCGCACAGCTCAGCTGCTTTGTGCTAGGCAACACTTTGTTTTGGTTTTGAAAATACTATCTTCAGTGAGGTTAGACTTTAAGTGCCTTCGGCATAAAAATAAATAAGCAAACACAAGAATGCAGGGAAAGAAGAGGAAAACCAGAGCCCAGCAGTGTTTTAGTACTTTGAGATGATATAAAACTAGGAGCAAACAGAGAGTCCAGATGCATTTGACTTAAGTCATGTGAGATCACAGCTCTCACTGAACTTCTGGAAAAGGTAAACACGCTTTATTGATGAAAGGGGAGTAATTCAGTGCTCAACTGGGCCTGGCCTTTGATGTGGCAGCAGCCTGTAGGGGATGTACAGGCATCTCAGGCTTGTGCTAAGGATTACTGAGAGCGCAGGAAGCAGCTTCCAAAACACTGCCTCTCCTTCTGGCTATAAACCTCCCCTTTTGGACCAGAGCCCTTTTGAAGTCCAGTGGGTATTGGGGTACCAGCCTGGGCTGTGAAATGCACCAAGACAAGCAGCAACAGAGTGTTTGAAAAATTCCTTCTGATTCTGGACGAGACAAGCAGCTGTTTGTGGACAATACACACATTACTCACAGCTAACGTGATTATTTTCTCATCCCTGTTGGGCTCCTCATCCTTAAAAAGTTGTGGCTGGCTGAGAGTTAAAGTTCAGGGTGCTCCCAGTTGCAGGGCCTGCCCTTCTCTTGGCCCACCTTACACCTGCATCCTGCTTTTGTTCTACACCATCTGCCATAATCCTGGGAGAAAGCAGGCACCTCACTATAAATTCAATCTCCATTCCTTACCACCTAATATTTTTCCTAAGTGTTCCCCTTAGTTTTGTAGCCTGTGAAACACCAGTTCTATAATAAGACAGAGATGGAGAAAGTCACCCACAGGCAACACTTCAGGCTCCTGCTCTTGATCCACAGAAGTCACTGAGAGCATTTGTATAAATCTCAGCGTGTACCAGACAAATCCTCACATGTCACAAGCATTTGTCACAAAAAAATGAGAGTTCTGCTCACATCCCAGCACAAGGAAAGCCAACATGATACCCACAGGCATGTTCACATCTGCTGCTTGTGTGCACGTACTCTGGCAACCAAATAAACAGGAGAAAGTGCCTCTACTGCAGGTCAAGAGCAAACCAGCCTGCAGCTTATGGGACCAATTGGCTAAATAACATGACTTTAATTTCAGTGTATCCTGAGCGGCTCACCACTAAGCCTGGGTCACGAAAAGTACCAACATTACAAAAGGGAAAGAAAAATCATCACCAGTTCATAGAGTTGCCATAAACTTAAACAGGAAAGAAAAATCGCGAAAGAAATTAATTGCATTGATCTCCTCTGTCCTTCCAAGAGGCAAACGTCAGACTGGTTCATTTGGGGAGCAGAAGATTCAGCCCCATTCTGACCTTTTCCCTCAAACCAATCCAGCCATCTCTAACTGCTGCATGTCTTACATACTTGCACTTTTCCTGTTACTTTTTACCTCGTCTGTTCTCCATGTTCACAACCCATTTCCTCATTAGACATTGCTCACTGATGCTTTGCAGGATATTCTTTGAAAGAAATCTGGTTTAATTTAATACAAGGGAGTTAAGATTTTGTTTTCTCCCATCATGATTTGTGGTGCTGTATATTAACACTTGCCAGCAGGCAGGCCAGTAACACAGCTGATCGGAAAGAGGGAGGAAAGCTTCTGTCAAAGTTTCCTTAAATTAAAAAGTTGCTTTGTGTTGTGTTTTTTTTGACAAAGTTTTAATTTTTAAAATAGTATAAAAATAATAATAATAATAACAAAAAAAAAAACCAAGAGATACGCTCTGTGAAATGTTTTGCTCAATCAGACATGCAATCTTTCATTCACGCAATGCTTAACTCCACCTCAGCCTTCTGGTTATGTTGTTACATCTGACAGCTTTTTGCAACTTTGAGTGGCACCCACACATTTTATCTGAATAAAACCCAGAGCATGCCAGAGCGTTCCTGCCAGCACGTCCAGAAGGAGTGCATTTTCTGTGAAACTTCATAGAACACTCTTAACCACACTCGCTTTGACAGCTCTTCAGTGATCATGTTTAGCCCCATGCAGCAGGGGCCACACACAGCCATGCACAGTGACCATGCCCTAAACCATCCAGTTCCCTTACAGCCCTCAGCTGGCACCAGCCTAGCATCTGCTGCAGCTGGTGTGTGGCAACCAGCCCGATCTGAACACAAGGTATTGCCTGTGGTAACAAGCTTAATCCGACCCTCCTGAAATGAAATACAAATGATGATGGACTACTACGATTTTTTAAAAACATTCAAATAGCTGGTGCCAGCAGGTGATGCTCTACTACTTAGTTTATCAAAACCCCTGGATTATCTAACAGGAAAAAAAAGGTCTTCATTCTCAAACCAACCAAACAAGTTTTGGAACAGAACAGTTTAGAAATCAGTGTACAAACCTACATGGTGGAAAGTTAGGTCAAGTGAGCAAAAAGGGGAAAGAGGATTGGACAGTGCTGCACCCCAATACTAACCTCCATCCGCAACCCGGCCACGTGCATGCGAAAGGCTTTTCTCCTGTATGCCTCCTCAGGTGGGCTTTCAAATGGCTGCTTTTCGTGTACATCTTGGTACAACCAGGAAAAGAACATTTGTGCATTTTAATAAGTTCTGCTGCAGGGTTCTTTTGAAATTTCTGACCCATGATGATTCCTGTCTGACCCTGAATCATGCCTCCTGGCCCAATTGGCTTGGCAGCGATGGGGACAGGAGCAATACGGACAAATTTAGAGGACAAGTTTAAATTGGACGACTGAACTATCTGAGGCACAAGGGCAAATGTTTGTCCTTGGATGTTGACAAGGAGCTGTGCAATTTTAATGTTCTCTTGTGCTGGTCCTTGGGAACTGGGGCTCGTGTTGGACTCCTGTTTGATCTGTACAGGTTGAATCTGGAGCATAACTGGTATCCCATTCTCCAGGGACACTCCTCCATTTGAAGCTTGGCCACCTTCTGGTGAGCTGCTCAACTGTTCATTTTTATTCTCTTTTAAACCAACACTGGGTGACATATGGTCTTTTTGCTGTAGTGAAGCAACAGAAACCTGGCTGCAAGCTCTCAAGTCCTTGGTCTCACTTTTAGGTCTGTCTTTGAGCTCCAGCTCCATGTTCTCCTCCAGAAATTCCTCAATTTCCTCAAGTGTGGGCTGAAATGGTCCTGAGTCTTCCATATCCACGGCAAATTCAGGCAACCTAAAGTATTCCTCCTTCACTATCGGCTGAAGTCTCCTTTTGTCCCACCATGAGGCAGAGGTGTTCCCCAAAGATGCCTGGGACAATAAGTAGTCTAAGATACTGTCCTGACTTTCCGCACTGGACGTGCTTCCATAGCTGGAGCTGAGAACCTGGGAGTCAGGGCTGGAACAAGAACAAAAGCTGGACGAGTCACTGTCATCTTCTGACAGGGGAGAGGGCAGCATTTGGTAGGACCTCACCCCTGCTGTCATGTCCCCAAAGTATCCAAGAGAAGATCTTGTAGATGAAAAGGATTCATCGGTAGGCAGCAAGTGATCCACCATTCCTGGGCGATCTCTTATGGATATCCCAACAGCATATACCAGGCAGCAAAAGTTCAGGTGAGAGCCTGAGTGTAGGAAAACAAAACATCAACAATCAGAAGTTGGTTTAATCATTTATTGCCATGAACTAAAGCTCCTAAAGCCCTCTAGCTCACAGAAAATCCGCAGCATCCAGTCTCATTGAGTACACATGCTGCTACATGCTTTGATACTTCTGTACCACCCCCTAAGGACTGTCAGGGCCAGAGCATTTTGGAGGATTGCACCACATATTTGCAAAAGAATTCTTTCAGAAATCATTTCCCAACTGAGTGTACTCTAGATTTACAGCTGCCTTCCAGAATATTACTGGCAAAAGAAAATAAGTGATGGGCTTTCATGTAACAGTTAAACTTAGAGCCAAACAAGGAAGTGGGGAGAAAAAAAAANGAAAGCTTCTGTCAAAGTTTCCTTAAATTAAAAAGTTGCTTTGTGTTGTGTTTTTTTTGACAAAGTTTTAATTTTTAAAATAGTATAAAAATAATAATAATAATAACAAAAAAAAAAACCAAGAGATACGCTCTGTGAAATGTTTTGCTCAATCAGACATGCAATCTTTCATTCACGCAATGCTTAACTCCACCTCAGCCTTCTGGTTATGTTGTTACATCTGACAGCTTTTTGCAACTTTGAGTGGCACCCACACATTTTATCTGAATAAAACCCAGAGCATGCCAGAGCGTTCCTGCCAGCACGTCCAGAAGGAGTGCATTTTCTGTGAAACTTCATAGAACACTCTTAACCACACTCGCTTTGACAGCTCTTCAGTGATCATGTTTAGCCCCATGCAGCAGGGGCCACACACAGCCATGCACAGTGACCATGCCCTAAACCATCCAGTTCCCTTACAGCCCTCAGCTGGCACCAGCCTAGCATCTGCTGCAGCTGGTGTGTGGCAACCAGCCCGATCTGAACACAAGGTATTGCCTGTGGTAACAAGCTTAATCCGACCCTCCTGAAATGAAATACAAATGATGATGGACTACTACGATTTTTTAAAAACATTCAAATAGCTGGTGCCAGCAGGTGATGCTCTACTACTTAGTTTATCAAAACCCCTGGATTATCTAACAGGAAAAAAAAGGTCTTCATTCTCAAACCAACCAAACAAGTTTTGGAACAGAACAGTTTAGAAATCAGTGTACAAACCTACATGGTGGAAAGTTAGGTCAAGTGAGCAAAAAGGGGAAAGAGGATTGGACAGTGCTGCACCCCAATACTAACCTCCATCCGCAACCCGGCCACGTGCATGCGAAAGGCTTTTCTCCTGTATGCCTCCTCAGGTGGGCTTTCAAATGGCTGCTTTTCGTGTACATCTTGGTACAACCAGGAAAAGAACATTTGTGCATTTTAATAAGTTCTGCTGCAGGGTTCTTTTGAAATTTCTGACCCATGATGATTCCTGTCTGACCCTGAATCATGCCTCCTGGCCCAATTGGCTTGGCAGCGATGGGGACAGGAGCAATACGGACAAATTTAGAGGACAAGTTTAAATTGGACGACTGAACTATCTGAGGCACAAGGGCAAATGTTTGTCCTTGGATGTTGACAAGGAGCTGTGCAATTTTAATGTTCTCTTGTGCTGGTCCTTGGGAACTGGGGCTCGTGTTGGACTCCTGTTTGATCTGTACAGGTTGAATCTGGAGCATAACTGGTATCCCATTCTCCAGGGACACTCCTCCATTTGAAGCTTGGCCACCTTCTGGTGAGCTGCTCAACTGTTCATTTTTATTCTCTTTTAAACCAACACTGGGTGACATATGGTCTTTTTGCTGTAGTGAAGCAACAGAAACCTGGCTGCAAGCTCTCAAGTCCTTGGTCTCACTTTTAGGTCTGTCTTTGAGCTCCAGCTCCATGTTCTCCTCCAGAAATTCCTCAATTTCCTCAAGTGTGGGCTGAAATGGTCCTGAGTCTTCCATATCCACGGCAAATTCAGGCAACCTAAAGTATTCCTCCTTCACTATCGGCTGAAGTCTCCTTTTGTCCCACCATGAGGC
>VWZY01004179.1:402419-422898 GCA_013399075.1 Chloroceryle aenea
CATACAAAAACATTTATATATGCAAAACCAAAAACATTCATTTATATATGCATAAATATACACACTGTGGTTGTGGATCAGGATCCACGTTTAACTCCTGCAGAGGTAAAGCCCTGCTGAGGAAGCCTGCAGGGGTGCCAGCTGCAGCAGCAGTGAGGTTTTCTGCTCAGTCAGTTATTTTTCAAATTCAGTTTTTCATTTTTCAGATCCTTGGGAAGGTGCAGTCTGGGATACCCAAACACAGCCTTGTGACAGCAGGTCTGTGCACCGTTTTGAGGGTTACACAGGAGGGAGCAGCATCTCTCCCACTGTGGGATTGTGGGCCTTGCTGTCCTGCAGGAAAAAAAAAAAAAAAGAAGCATTATCCTCATTTTATGACTTTGTGGGGAAACCAAGTTACAAACCAAATGTCTGTGGCAGAACCAAGATGCAGTCTCTTCTCTTTTCAACTCCAGTTCAATGCCTTGAACTGACAAAAATATCTTGTGCCTGCCTTGCTTCAGAATTGCCAGTAATGCATTTCAGTTTTGCAAACATAAACCAGTCTTTTCCCAAGAGGACATTCGAGTGATGCCTTGACAAGTCACGACAACCAAGGCCTGGCAGCAGCACAGAGGTGACCCCACAAGTGCTGCCTCACCCCAGTCAGCATCACCAAAGGATCCGGGAGTGCTCAGAGCACTGCCTTCATGTGCAGACTTTGCTCTTCCTCTCCACGGTCTCTCAATGAATAATACATAAATACACACTCATCAAATTCATAGATACTATATTTATACAAACGCATCAGGGCCAAATTCTGCATTAGTATAACTTCACTGATGTGAAAAGCCTTAAGTTGGTAAAAACACCAGCCTTAAATACTTTTACCCAAAATAGATTTTTGGCAAATCTCACTTTACTGTTTTCTCTCAATTAAAAATCCTTTGTTCCACAAGTACGTGAAGTTTAGCTTGATGCACTGCAAAGAGCATGAGATTTGGATACAGCTAAAATCCCAAACCCTCAAGACTGGGCTTAAATGGAACTTAAATTGTCGGCGGTACAGATATGAAATTCCTTACAATTTATTACCATTAAAACAATCAAAAGTTACAATCTTCATGTCATCATTATTCTGACCTATGTATGCATTGGGACATACATTTAGAGAGGTTGTTCTAAATTTTGGGTTTCCACACACAAAGGAAAATTTCTGCCTAAGTTACAGTAGTTCCCAACTTTCTCTAAATCACCAAAGAGGCAGTGAAATTCCATATTTACCTTACATGGAAATAAAATGGTGTGTATCCCAGTTCTGCCTCTCAAGTTTCATTCCTACTAGTGGGCCCATAACCTTTCTGCTGCCCCAGAAGTCTCACTCAAGGCTGGGTGCGTTGCCCTCTACCCAGCCACAGGACTGCACCATTCATTAGCTGTTGCTGAAGTGAAATGAAGGTGAGAGGTGAGATGCAATGGAGATAATCAGGCAAGTGTAACTAAAGCTTCTGTATTTCTCTGTGAGATTTCCCTGGAAAAAAAACAAATATTAAAAATGCAGGCAGACAGCACACAGTGCCTGGGAAGCGAGTCCAGAGCATCTGGGACAAAACCCTGACCCGAGCTCACTGTGTGACATGTTCTGGATGCACCAAACTTTTTGCATATATCCAGATCCCTTTTGCTGTGCTGTGAGTCTTCAGCAAAGCTCTTGTGCACATGTTCAGTGACTGTGCCTTAGGCATTTCTGGGTGCCAGCACTCATAGAAGTTACTTCCCTGACCAGGCTACTGGGCATCAGGACACCCTGGACAAATATTCAAAGTCCTCTTTTTTTTTTTGCCCAGACAAAATTTCTAGACAGAGACAAAGGACATGTTAAAACCAAACAAACAGCATATACAACAGTACAAGTTCTGGTGTCTCACTTCAGCACAAACTTGTTACTGTACATAAGAAAACATTCAAAAGTCCCTGTCACTTGGAGCCCCAATTTGGGGCTGTTCTTGGTGAAACATGTCCACAGCTTCATCCTCTACATCACCTTTTCTGAGCAGAGATTTTATCTGAGAAATTTTCTTTCCCGGAAGGATCATGTTGTTTTACCCATGAGTCTGCTGGGAGACCCTCAAACCACAGTCCTGGTTTTGGGATCCGCAGGCACACTTTGGGGCTTAAAACCAAAATGGAGAATTACAAGCGACAGTGGCAGGTGCCAACTTCTGGGCTGCTTCAGACACCTCTCTATCTCTCCATGATACCTGAATGCACTTCTCCAGCTGTAAACTGATTTGCTGATTAATCCTTTGGAGCCCTATGACGGTGAAAACAAATTGACACAGATCTAAGTTTTATTCAAGGCTTTGGAAACACTATGAGCCTTTAACAGCAGGAAAAATGCACAGATCTAGACAAGTACAATGACTTCTGATTGCTTTTGGCTGCCAGCTTTTCTTGAGAACCAGAAATGACTGTTCAGCTGGGACAGGCTTTTGAGAAATTTTTGCGCAGTTGTGACCAATGTCTCACATCAGCATCCTTCGTTTGGTACTGCAGCAAAATGGAGATGACACATCCCTCCTATTAAAAAAATATATTTTTTTGCCTGCTCCACTCTTTTTCTGCATCAATAAGAGGTTTCCTTCCCTCTGTTTACCTCTTCACCAAGTCCTTTTAAAATCTATTATTACTGCTGTACCTTGATCCTGCTTGGGGATTTTCCATTCTCTCTTTTGCCACCTTTCAGAAGAGAACTTCAGTCAAACTGGTTCTCCTGCTCAGACAACCTTTCTAGCATTCCCGCAGGACACTGAGGCTAATGTAAAGTTAGGGTCCTTTTCATTGTTTTTTGCCTGATAGCTATGTGTTAAAAATCCAGTTGGGAAAGGCAAATAAACATCAGCGTTCAAGCCTTTTAAAATTTCCTTGAAGATAATAATAGGACTGCATTATAAAGTTAGAAAGAAACTGTAGGCTGAAGTTGTTCAGAGTTGTTATGCCAAGTAGCACAGATGTGTTAAAATTAGGAAAGGCAGCAAAAGGCTCATCCACTTCATGCTCAGTAGTTTACACCTAAGAGCTGTTTTGCTCTGCCCACACTTTGCCTTTCCATGTGTGGCTCTCCAGAGGCTGACTTTTCCTGCCTCAGGTTTTCCCATCCTCTGTACATTGTTTGCACAGCTTTGTGTTACAAATGACTTCTTGTTTTTCAGGGGACTGGAAACTGTTTGAACTTCATGGATGGGCAAAAAGCGGGATAGTGCTGCCCAGGCAAAGTGATTTGCTGTCTTTAGGGGTAACGCGTGGTATTTCTTTCCCAGACTCTGCTATTCCCCATTTACTGCAGCAGCAAACTATTAGTAATCCCACAATCCAGCTGGACCCTTGGCAAAACAAGGGTCAGACAGGCTGAATTGATTACTTGCACATTTCCATGTGACTTACAAATCAAGGCTGCTCTTTTCCAGTGAAAGAAACAAAAATAATCAGGCAAGGGAAAAAAAAAATAAAAGGAAGTTGAAATTCTATTTTTGGATTTATTTTTTTTTTATTAGCCTCCTGCAGACGGATCCCTTCTGAGTGTCGCAAAGCTGATGGCCATGTCCAGCCGAACTCTGCTGGGCAGCAGCTTTCAGCATCAGAACAGTTACATGGACACAGGGGGAACATAAAAGGTCCAACAGACTCTCCAATGTTACAATCACTTTAACTTAGCAGTCCTTGACACTCACAGATAAGGACTGCAAGTTCTCTGGGTACAACAGAAATATTGACACAAAGAATATGTTTATCCCTGACTGCCGCTCTGCAGGACAAGGTGGAAACAGTAACAGCAATCTCAGGACTTAACTTCTTTGGCCTTGCAAGGGCATCTCTGCTGCAGGGCCGACAGTTTATCGATTTGGTTTT
Organism: Chloroceryle aenea; assembly: GCA_013399075.1. Lineage (NCBI taxonomy): Eukaryota > Metazoa > Chordata > Aves > Coraciiformes > Cerylidae > Chloroceryle > Chloroceryle aenea. Next base: position 406,308 of record VWZY01004179.1, read on the forward strand.
TTTTTCTTTCCTTCACTAGTCTGGAAATTGTTGTCTTGTCAAGTCAGAGTCATAGGTTTAGGGGGAGATAAGTTGGAAGAAACTAATTCTAGGATTTTATGTTAATATTGTTTGGACTATTAAAGACATTGGGGAGCTGGGGAGAGTTTCTGATTTTATCCCAAACTTTATGTTCATTAAGATGAGAGAAAATGTCAGCTGACTTTCTGTCCGGTATTTCTCTAGGTCATCTTTAACCAGGTCCATCTCAGGTTTCAATGCACAAACCCTGCATTTTAATCTATTGGCAAAAGCACCCGTGAGCAGAGCTGTACCTGCTAAGAATATGAACACCCAAGGGAATTAGACAACCTTTCGTAGGGATATGAGTGTGCTGAGAGTGTGACAGACAAGTTGTCCCATCACTGCCTCCCCCTGGCTTGATGGTGAGATGAAGCAGAAGAGCTGGGACACAGCTGTCTAAACTCTGGTCCTGAAGCTGCACAGAAGCTGATGCCTTCAACATGACACGAGACACATTGCAAGAGGTTCAAGAGCAATGAGAACAGCCTAGTCCAAGCTATCCCTCCTGAAGATGAGACAGGAACAAGCAGGTCAGTAAATGTGACAAAACTCCCTAACACAGGTCAGGTCGAGTAGATTCAGCACCTACCTCTGCTCATCCAAGTTTAGGAAAGTGAAATAGACAGAAAAATGTACAAGAAGATCTGAGACATGATGAACGGTTGGCTCAAGGTCAGGAGAGGATCTGCAATAAACTGTATTCCCCTGCCCTCTCCTGGAAGGAATACGCCAGAGCTGGGTGTGTTTCTGCAAGATCCTTTTGCTGAGCACTCCAAGGAAGTGGCTCAAGGTGTCGAGAGGAGATGGTGATTTTGAAGACAATGTTGACAGGAATGAACAATTACGACTGTGTTGTGTCCATCTTGCATTGCCAACACCACACCTGCCAGAAACTGGCATACCTCTCAAGAGAATTTGAATGTTTTCAAGGAAGAGCTGCCCGTCTGTCTAGCCATTTGCACTGAATTGGGAAACAGAGAGGATGACCCAACCGATGGAATCCAGAGCCTCTCACTCACCGTTAATAGTAAACACAGAGCCCACATGAAAACACTGGTAACCTTTGCTCAGGTCACAGCAGAGCATTGCCAGGTCAGAAATGCAACACAGCAGCATCAACAGACAGTACTCCTGGGGGTACCAGTGCAGAACAGGAAAGTGGGACTCCATCATTTGGCCAATGATATGGTGAGAGCCCAGACTCAGTCTCTTTGGAGGTCATAGAGTAGAGACAGTATCAGAGTTCTCAAAATTAGGAAGACCCAGGTCTGGGGGTCTGGTCCTGAACCTTGAGCTTTGATGTTACTGTTAACTCTCCAGACACAGAGTTCAGTGGTATGACCCATATACATAGATTCACACCTGAATGTATTAGACATCTTTGCAAAGCTTCCTTCACCAGAGTCATATGAATTACGTTCTTCTTTTTTCTAAACACCGAACATACAAAGCAACATTAGTCCTGTTCTACAAAAGAGGAATGACTAGCAAATTGCTGCTGTGTAGAAACTCTACAAATAAGTCTATAGTTCAACAGTTACAGCATAGGACTATGAATCAGGAGCTCTGGAAAGGCAGGACCAACCACATATGCACTATATAACCTCAAAAGTGTCTCACATGCTTTAAGCTTTCTTTGCAGGTGTATTTCATAAAAGGAGTGGCTGAGTGAACTGGGGTTGTTTAGTCTGGAGAAGAGGCCGAGGGGAGACCTTATTGCTCTCTACAGTTATCTGAAAGAGGTGGTCAGTGGCCTTTTCTCCAAAAAGGGGAGGGTTATACATTAGGAAAAAATTCTATGCTGAAAAAGTAATTTGGCACTGTAACAGACTGCCCAGGGAGGTGGTGGAGTCACCATCCCTGGAGGTGTTCAAAAACATGTAGACATGGCACTTCAGGAAACGGTTTAGTGGTTATGATAATGTTAGGTAGATGGTTGGACTTGATGATCTTGGAAGTCTTTTCCAACTTTAATGATTCCATGATTCATCAAGTCTTTTTAAATCCAGCAAAGAGGTATGCCAAGATCCTCCAACACATTGGGTAGGTGAATCACTTCCCTGCAGCTGGGGTGCTGCTCAGCACAGGGGAATATAAGACCTTTTGTTGTAGACAGGCTGTAAGTAAATGTTGAGAAGTCACTGTCTTTTAAACTTCGGCTAATTGTTCTATCTTCATGATAGAGGAGTCACTGAGACCACAAGAGATTCACGGAGATACCTAGTACCTTGACCAGTTCCACAACTGGTTTCTTTCCGCGCTCCACTAGAGTGTAAGTCCTGTTTGCTGGGTTTGAAGTATATTCAGCACATTTCTTTACCCTCCTCTTCACCCTTTTATCCAAGAGATGAACTTTGGTAAGGCAGTTCCAGCTGCCTCAAAAAGAGAGACGGTTCCTATTTCCTGCTTCAGTGCAGGGGTTAAGAGCAACATTTCTGTTCATCAAAGAAATAAATGGAAATTGAGTTATATCCCTCCCGTGACTAATGTTCTAGCTTGTTTTCTAAAGTTAATTCTTCATACACTTTTTTTCCCCCTCTTGTTCTGTCTTACATTTGTCCAGACTCCTGTGTTCCTGAGGGACTAATTACCCATTCAGCAGTTATTCTGAAGTCCAATTGTAATAGTTGGCAAAACTCCATTCTTCCATGCAAGCTTTCAAAATAATTCCTCAATTTATTTCAAATAGCACCACTCTCTGGAACCTCTTCTCACATTGCATTGCTCTGGACTGAGATTTATTTCACTGCTGTTGAGAGCTGACTGATTTGCTTGTCACAGGGCAGATATTATCAACAGAATAATTAAAAACAAACAAGCAAACAAAACCCAAAACAAATGGATTTCTTACTTTAAAAGTTATCCATTGTGATGTAATCTTCTATTTTCTCATCTAATGAATCCTTACTAGCGATGTAAGCATTGAAGAAAAAAACTGATTCTGGATTATTTCTCCTCAAAATACAGATGTGAACACAGCAAGTCATTTCACTCACACCAACCTTGGACTGCTCAAAAAGTTTTGGGGAAACTTAATCATACCTCCTGTGATCTAAGATGCACATTTTCTTACCATGTAGGTGTTTGGGAGCAAAATAATAACCCCAACTGGTGTCACAAGAAATACCAGAGAGTTAGAATTACTGGCATATTTTTCCCCATGAACAGTGCTTGAGAGGAAACCATGTCCTTTCCCAATTCTGCTACTATTTGTCTATACGGCCAGAAGTGACTCACCTCACCTCTTGAGTTTCTTCACCCATTCTCTTAGGGTAATAAACCTGACATTGTACAATACTGAAGAAAATTATGTTGATAAAATGCACTTTGATTGTCTGGTGAAGAATACATAGAAGAAAAATGATGGCAAAGCCTTTTTTCCAGGATGCCTGAATTGTGCTAAAGGAACAGGGAATATGGCAACTCCTATGAGAAGAACCTGTAATCACTGAATGGGAGAGAACATCACATTTTATTTCATTCTTTCATTTCTACAAAGATATCTCTAAACCTCTGCATAACATCCAGTATTTGACCAAGTGGATCATTTAATTTTGATCATCCTGTGAACTAATGCAGGCAGTAGGGCTTCTCTTGGTAGCTCTACAGCTCCTGTCAATCAACAAGCACCAGCTCTCTTATTACAGTTAAGCATTGATCATGCAAACCTCTCACAGTTGGCTCAAGTTCACTATTGTAATTCTCTTTGGAATTATTGTCAAAATATCATAGCCCCTAAGGTAAATACTGGCTAATTTCTGTCCTGCAAAGAGAAAAGTATTGTCATGCCAACTCTTCTCACAACCTTGCTAGCACAGCCAGTCAAGAAAACTAATATTGCTTTCACACCCAGAAATATGACAGTTATCCCTATCAGAGAAGATGATGGTTCTGCGATGTCAAGTTTTTTACTTTCAGCATGCAAAATCAGTTTCAATCAGAAATGTACATTATTTGCTGATGGGACCCACAGCAACACCAGTACTAATCAGAAGTTTCACTGGTGGGCTCAGCAGAGGCCAAAGAAATAAATTGCAAACTCTGTGTCTTTATCAAAATTGATCTGGTAACTAAATATTTACTTTCAAGACTTGTCTTAGTCCTATTTCCAGCTCAGAATTTCAATTTTTTTAAACATACCATAACACTGCTCCTACATATTAACAAACCACTCTCTCCTATTTTTGTAAACCTAACAGGTTTTTTTTTTTAAATACAGTTCTCTACATCTTATAGTTTCTTCACTTAATGAGCCATCAAAAATGTTCCTAATATCTTGGGTTTGTTTTTTTTTTTTTTACTTTTCCCAGGACATTCACCACGTGCAGCAGCACCCCTGGAACAGCTACTGCTGAACAGGGCTGAGCTGCCTAAAGGAGAGGACACTGTGCACAGCCACAGGCACGCTGGAACTCCTCCTGATAGATTTACAACTTGGAAATTCCCAGTGTTTCCAAAATCAAAACTTGGGAGCTGTTCTTAATCTGTCAGCACCTTTTTAAGAAGAACTAAGAACTGCCTGGGCATTCATATAAACATTGAAACTCAAATGCCTCCTTTCCTTCCTTTCCTTCCCTTCCTTCCTTTCCTTCCTTTCTTCTATGCACAGAGCTGCCAAAATGGACCGTAGCTTGGGCCAGTGCACAGCTGACCGAACCAGAAACATCATTTCACCAACTTAGGTCTGGAATCAACCCACTTCAAACTGGGCCTGGCAGATGTGAAATGTCAGCAGCTGCCTTACCAGCGGGTAGGTCCAGCAAAGGGCTGGTGAGGTGCAGGCAATGCTTGTAATGATGCCAAGAGGTTGCAATGAATCAATCATGTCCTGCTGAGCAGCACAACAGCATTTCACAACTCTCCTGCCCTGCCATAGCCTCCGGGGATGCAGCTGGCTGGGGTGCCTCAGGGTGTGGGGAAGTCAGTCTGTATTGCCCCAAGGATGTGCTGGTCTCTTCCTTCCCTGCAGCACAGGGAAACCTTGCCTACTGCAAATCATCGGGTGTAGCAGTGTGTCCATCACCCTTATTTCACCATGGCCAGTTGGGTGCAAGCTGAGGCCACTTTAACCGTCACTGGTGCCTTCAGCAGACCTCAGCAACAAACGTTCAAATAGCTGCTTATGGGTAGTACATTCCTGTTCTCCTAAACCGTGCCACAAAGATGAGCACCAAACCACAGCCAGCAAGTTAGTGGCACCCTCTGTTGTGCTGCCTGCTGCAGCTCTGTGATAGATGGCATTTGTTTGTGCCAGCCTGAGTGCCAAGCACAGGAAAGACGGCGAGTTCACTGGATTTTCTCACAGACCAACACTGGAGGATGCTCCTTTGAAAAGCAACTTCTATTTGCTGTCAATCAGAGGTTTCTGAAGCAGCAGAAATTTGCAGGGAAGAGCCAGGTACATAAGCAGATCTCCACTGTTCAAGGCCACACGGGCCACCCGCGCTGCCATTTGGTAACCTATCAACAGTGCTGTGCGGGTCAAACCAGGAGCAGGAGCCCGGTTTCAGCCGCAGCTGCAGCAGCTGCAGCAGCACAGCGCCCAGCCGGGCTTTGCCTGCGCTGGGAAGAGGTAGGATATTGCAAGCTTTGACGTCATTCCAGTGGGATCAAGCTCAGACGTCTGTCCAGATCATAGATTGCGCATGACCCCCCTCCTGGCAAACAGACAAGTTGCGCAATGTCGAAACAGAGTTTACTGAGGAATCGGGCGTATCGGTGCCTCGCAGGGAACGGCTCGGCGCTGCCAACATCAGGCCTTCAGTGTGTAGAAACGGCAAGTGCTTGGCAATGAGATCGGTGCAAGTCTGCTCAAAAAGCCATTTAATAATGTGCTTTCAGGTGAGAACATTTTAAAATAGAGGGGACATGACTGTGCAGCAGCAAACTGATGGACAAAAGACCTGTTTGCCCTCCTAAGTGGGGCTGTTTGTGTGGGGTGGAGGAGAGTGTTTGAACAATCCTTGGATTTTTTCATTTTGTTTGGGCACTGCCTAGTACGGATGGGCTTGGGCAAGAGAAATAAAAGCTACAAAAATCCCTGGGACCTATCTGTCAGCACAATCCATAGAGATGTTTAGGTCATCTTTGTGGCAAGAGAATCAAGAAAGGTTCCTGAAAAAGACAAAAGACATTGATGTTTTTGGTGGTGATGGGAGTGAGAGAAATCAGAGCATATGATGCAAAATGACTCTGAGGCAGCCAAAGGAGCTGGACACAGACGGGAACAGAGAAAACCCCGAGGGCATTCCAGCAGCTCCACTGGCTGCTTTGGGCAAATAGTTCAATGCTGGACTCAGGTGTGGGATGTCACCTCCAAGGAGAACACTGAAGGCTAGCATTTCTGTTGAGTCAAGAGAAAATGAGCAATAGAGGGGTCACTGGGCTCAAAGATGGACCAAATGATTGAGAGAGGTGGAAGTTTTGCAAAAAGGAAATGAGAGCCTGCAAAAGGTTTCTCAGAAAGGGCTGGGCTGAGCTGCTGGTGGAGCTGCAGTCTACTGGGCAGAGGTGGATCACATCAAGCCATCCTGGGTAAGACTTTTCTGGAAATGGGGCTGGGAAGGTGGCCCAGTCATCAGAGCCCAACTGGTGAGACAAGCACTCATAAAAACATTAGCCAGCAGGAAAGCTTCAGCAACCCAGAACAAGATGTGCAGAATGGATTAAAAATGCCCAAAAAATCACCTTGAGCAGAGGCTCCCGAGCCACACTGGAAGGCAGCCTCCACATGGGACAGGGCCAACCCAAGGGTTTGGCACTTCTCAATTCTCTCTGGAGCCACTGCGACCCAGACAGGAGCTGAAAAATTTTGTCAGCTCAGTTACTGCAGCCACCTCCTCTCACATCCCCACTTTTGACAGGAAAACATGCCAGGAGTCTCCTTTGGCCGCCTTCAAGTCCACATACTTGCTGAGGAGCCCCACGAGCGGCTTCAAGGGGCTGTCTTGAGCAGCCATATGTTAATGGAGCTGTAGGATTTATCTTCAGAAAAGAGTTCAAGCTGTGACCCAGGATGAGCATAGCACAAAGTTCCAGGTCTAACACTGTAAAGGGATGGAAGGTAAATGAGGCAAACTGCTGGAGGTTTGAATTGGGTTTATCCCAAGGTGATGCTATAAATTCAAGCAGGGAAACTTAGAACAATTTAAGAGTCCTTCAGTTAGGAGGTGGGCTCTGTTCCTTCTGCTGTAACAAAACATAGATATATTGTAGTGGTAAAACTCCTTGCTTCACTATTTAACAGTGCTAAAGGCAGAAGATGGTTTACAAGATACTAGGAAAAACATCAAGAAAATAAATAAAAGTCTGTAATTAGTCCTTGAGAATGGTTTAGCTGTCAGCCAGGCCCAGAAAACACTGAAAGGTCTACCGGAAACTAAATGTGAGGTTAACAGAAATCCAAACTCTCTTATTTTACAAGACCCTTTCCCACAGCCACCACCAATCTGAACAGCCTTAACAAGCTCCATTAGATTTTATCTAGGAAGATTAAAAAGCAGGAACTGGCAAAAGGGGCTGGATCTGAAGCACCAGATTGCTTTCCCTGCAGGGGACTGTCCAGGGAAATCAGGAGCAGTAAATTTTTGCCAATATAACACACGTGTGTGGCGGGCTGTTGGAGAGGGTACAGCATGGCAAGTGTTTCCAGCCTGCTTTCCATACCCGGATGGTGTCCTGCTGCTATATCAAAAGGGGAAGAAGGAGGCTGTCACTATAAGCTCAAACTAAAGCCATTCCAAAAATGAGATAATATACCTTGGACATGTTGCTTACAGGGGAAAAAGCCATGGTCAGGCAGTGAGCAGAGTCCCTGCTGAGCCAGCCAGCACCAAGGACCCCACAGAGCTGCTTGTGCTGATCATTGGGTTTGCTAATATTGCACAACCTCTGTAGGGATGGGAAAGCATTGCAGTGGGCATCTGAATGCAACCAAGCCTTTCAGCAGCAGAAATGGCTCTTGTCCCTGTGCCTGACTCAGCTTCCCAGTGTTGCATAATCCCTGCTCATATCATATGCAGGTAGAAAGATTTGTAATTTAGAAGCTGCGCTGGAACAAGAACAGAGAAAGCGTTCAAGGGTGATGGCTTAACCTGGCACAGTTCTGCATTCAGCAGAGTGAGATTGCTGCCATGCCCAAAAGAAATTCCCATCAGAGGCTCTGAGCATTGCTGTCCGTGTTCTCCATGCTGGTATACACCTTACATCTCTGGGGCATACAGGCAGAGTTAGGAACCACAAAGGACCACACAAGAATCAATTGCAAAGCCTATCCCCAGCCCAGCCTACCCCCAGCCCAAATACAGCAACACTGATGCCCTCTCCAGACAGCTCATCTGCAAACAACTGCTCTCGCAGGACTGCAAGGGAGTGGCTGCCCAAGGGAAGCACTGTTCCCAAGACACAGGGTCTGCCATGTAGAGATGGGGATGGGCTGCAGAAGCTGTGGTAGGAGTTTGTCTCCAGTTGGAAGAAAATGGCTAGAGTCTGAACCAGACTCTGGCTGAGAGGGAAAACAAAGCAGGCAGGAGGCTGCCATGGAGATTTGGATTGCAGTGCAACTGCGCTGAGTGCTGGTAAGGGAAGATGCTGGCAGTACACAGGAGGTAAATATTACGAGACATATTTCCATAAACTTCATCTCCTAACCTCTAAATGTCTAAAAATCAGACACCTATCAGTGTGTGAGTCATTTACCTGTGGCTGTCAGTAGTCAACAATACACATCCAGAAGGAAGACAGGTGTTGAATGCTCAGTGCAACAAGAACTGAGTCAGAAGCAGCAACTTACCTAAGCCACTGGGCTCATGAGACACTTACCTGCAGCTGAGCTGGGGGGAAAGAATAATTTTCCTACAGGTCAAAGGGACCCATGGGAAACAGGTGTCATTTAGTAATGATAACATTCACACCTAAGAAAAGAAAGCAGACAAAGGAAGCAATATTACATTAAGGCTAGTATTAACAGTACTGCTAAGAGAGAAAGCCCAGAGGAGGGAGGCTGTTTTCTGGCCAGGGTCCTGGCTGCCCAAAAGGGGCTGGGCACTGTATTTCAAGCACGATGAAAGTGTCACAGGAAAAGGACCTTTGCTCTGTCTTGAGAAAGAGGGTCACTTCTCAGAAATACTTGAAACCTTCTTCACCATCGGCAGCTCTCAGGATCTAATTCCACCTGCAAGCAGTGGTGGGGTAAGTGATCTGCAGGTTGTTTTCAAGTGAGAGGCCTTGGAGTTAACAGCAGGTACCAGCTGCTGCCTGCTGCATTAAGCGAACTTTATTCCATTTGCAAAACAACACCAACTCCACACACTGCCACTCAGCTGTCTGCCAGCTGCATCAGTCAGGTCAAACAGTGTCGAAGGGATCTGACTCACTTCTTGCATCAGATCTGCAAGAAAATGAGTCAGGGATAATCTTAAATATCCCAGCCAGCCCCCTAAGCCTCCCCAGATCATAGAATAGAAAAGATCTCCTGCCTAAAGCATCTCTCTCTGGTACCTCAAAATTTGAGGCTGATAAATTGCATGTAGTGAGAAACGACAATAGTTATCATTCAAGGAAATCATCAGAAGAAAAGGGGTCCAGGGATACATACCAAGGAAGCAGGAAGGAGTTTCCACTGCAGGTTGCTGTCTTTTCTGCTCCTAGTCCACTGGAAGACGGAGTGTATTGCATTTAGATGGGAGTGCTGGTGCTCAAGAAAGCATCACAGGACAAATCTCAGCAAGGACTGCCAGACTCGTGATGGATTCAGTGAACCTATTGAGGAAACAGGACTTGGCCTTGATGAAGACGGAGAAAACTGAGGATGAGGGAATGGAGAAAGTAACAGGAGCCTGGGGGTGGTCTGTGAGTGAAGTAGTAGGAAAGGACCAGGGCTTGTAATTGTGTCCAGTGAGCCTCTGTCTGTGACATTAATCAAACAACACCTTTGCTTCATCTCTTAGGGAAGAATTAGAGACTAGGACAAGGCTGAGGACGTGCCAACCTGGAACAGAGCAGTGGTGCCTGCAGTCAAGTACCCAGCTTCCAGCAGAGGCCAAATTTGGCTGCTTTAGAGGAAAATCTTCGATAGCATCCCAGTTCCAAGAAGAGCTCAGTATGTCAAGTGTTTGCTCATGTTAGGATAGCTACAGAACCATAGCAGGGCAGACAGGCTATTTATAAGCGTATCAGGTGTCAGCTGAGCTCTTTGCACTTTCATACATCGTACATCAAGTCTAATGAGAAGGAACACAGGTTAAGGGGGTTGGACTCAAGGATCTTCAGCGGTCCCTACCATTCTATGATTCTATGAATGAGCACAGGTTAAAGAAGGGGTGTCCTTTTAATACAATACACACAAGGAAGAACAGCAGCTGGCTCTATGCCCAGCACTACTTACAAGGCCTCTGAAAGCCCAGCAAGATCATTTTACTAACAGCACCGTGAGAAGGAAGGTTGAGAATGCTGGTTGTGATGATGATGCTGCATTATGAGATAAATAATTCTCTATTATTTACTCCTGGAAAGAAAAAAAAAAAAATCCAGACCTATTCATAGATGTTTCATTATGCTCTCTTCTAAAGACTTGCTGTGCCTAACAAAATAATAAGCTTGCTAAAGAGTTAACTTTCTCTCCAAACCTACTATGAGAGAGTTAGAATACAGATTTAAGTACAGACAAAAGATGATAGTTGTTCCAATTAATGTTCCAGCTAGCATCTGCTCTCTTTAATTAGTTGAAGTCTGGCTTTGTATGGAGACAGAACTGCTGAGCAGAAGTGTGCTGGCTTTTTTTCTGCTTAACTGGCTATTCTGATCTCTCCTGGCCTTTGGAAATTTCTTCTCTGTTTCACAGAGGCCAGAGCCCATTGTGCATTGACACTTGGTACGTGCCCACAGGCTGTGTATACATTTCACTGCAAACAGCTTCAAACCCATGTTCTTACTGGGGGGGAAAACTGACACAGGAAAATATTTTACAGATGGCCTCTCTTCACCCCTTCCCCCCCGCCCCGACACATGTCTGTGCATTGCTTTGCTCATCAGCAGCTCATTCTTCTTCTGCAAACAGGCATCGTTGTAGAGCAAATGCAGGTGGATGGAGGCGGCTTCCCCAGAACCCGTTAAGCTTCCTGTTTAGCTCGAATCTCACTGATCCTTCACCTCACCCTTTGTAACAAGACCTTTGAGGACCCATGTGTTTCAGTTACTCACAAATGAATAATTTACAAGCGCTGGTTGTTGCAACAAACAAGTCTTTCCGATCTGTCCAAGCACTTGATGGCATGTCTTCAATTTCCCGCACTTTGCTAAAAACTCCATGACTTAAGCAACATTCAAAAACCTTTAAAGTAGAAACTGATGAGGGCAGAACAGGGTGGCACATCACAGCAGCAAACAGCGCTCACAGCAAGTATTCCTGTTATCTCCGAGCAGGGCATTGACCTGATGTACAAACTCAGGGTTGGAAAGCCAATGGCAAAGCAACCCCAGATGTAATATTTACCTAGAGGAGATATTTCAATGGAAAACAAGCTACAGGATCTGCTGATATCCTCATGGAGAGAACAGCGGGCATTCACACAGGTGCAGGCAAAGGAGTGGGACAGGATGTGGAAACTTTCTAGCATTTCCAGGTAAAAAAGCTGCCATTACGTGAGAAGCATGTTTGTGCTGTCTGCTACGAGTTGTTATGGATTTGGGCCTTGTCCCACCAGAGACCGACTGCGTGGAATCAGTGGAGTCACTTTGCTTCTCTGTGCCCCAGTACTCCATACTTAAAATAGAGATGTGTACTTAAAATAGGCAGATCTTGCAAGAAAACAGCCAGGCTGGCACCAGACATTCCTGAACCATTCCTTGCAGCTGGTACTCAGTGATGCCTCATTCTCTGGCAAGGGGAATTGGATCCTATGAGCTACCCTGGAGATATGAGCCACGGATTTGAATCATAGCTAATAGTTCCTCTACAAGCTTCTCTGAAGAAGATAGACAGGAATGAAACAGCTCAGGAATGAAGTGATTAATAGGGTTGCTTTTATCTTTAATCCATCTTACATGAGCAGAAAGTTTGGAGTCATGTGCTCCCTTTTGCAGCTCTTAGAAATCAGCATGACCCATAATTTTACTTAATGAATCCTTTTCAGTCTACTCTGTACACCTCTACTGAAGGAAATTTGTGTGCAGGGCTTGCAGGATGAGCCTGTTCTACCACCACGAAGTTGCAGCTTTATTATCTCCCTAAGCCAACCAAAGCACAGGCTGTCTCTGAAAGGGGCATTCCCACCTTTCCCCAGCCCATGTGTCCATCTTCCTCAAGCCATCATGGTGATTATAACAAAAAGGATCTTTTCCTCAAGCAGAGTATTTTTCAGCGGGATAAGTTCCCATGAAGTCACAGCAGCTGTAGTTTTGCCATAGAGCAAGGGCCATGAAAAAGAGTGGAACTGTGCCTTAAGAGCTTAATGCAAAATCATAACGTTTCAGCCTCAGGTTCCTGGGATATCTGTCCCTGCAAATAGCCTGGATTTATAGCCTTGGTTAGGAAAGTCATCTTGGCTGCAGCTTTGTGGCTCTCTTTACAATAAGCAAAATACAAATGCCTAGGTCCCAAAAGTACTGAGCTCTGAGGGAAGTCTGGAACTAGATACAGTTTTCAGTTTGGGATCAGGTCTAAATGGTTATTAAGAACTGGCTGTGAAATTGCAACCATATTATTTATTTATATCTTTACCAGAGCAAACCCACTGAGCCCATGCTCAGCCTCACAGATCTCACCCTCCATCATCTGAAGAGTTTGTGAAATCTCCATCCTTAGAGGTTTCCAAATAGCTGGGCAAGGCCTTGAGCAGCCTCATATGACTTTGAAGTTAGCCCTGCTTTGAGCAGGAGGTTGGACTGGAGACCGCCAGAGGTACCTCACAAATGTTATTATTCTGTGATTCTGCCATCTTCCACTGCATTTGCATTGGTCTCTGCTACACCTTCACCATTCAACTGATCAACAAGCTGTCCCCAAACTGATTGATTGAGAAGTCAGGGAGCCTGAGTCAACTGACTCTTCACAGCATCGGCCGTGTTAGCTCATGAGCTAGAGCAAAGAACAGAGCTCGTCTATGTGCAGTTGTCTGAGGAGAGCACTGCTGACAGTAACTACAAGAAAGACTCCTTGCCACCACAGCAGGCACTGGAATAAGCTTTGCATTGCAAGAGAAACTGGCCCAGATCTGACAAGGATCCCAATTGAAATAAGATCAGTTGACAGAATACCACAAATTGATTTCAGATGAGACAGCCCAGGAACAGACTGGGGGCTGGGGACTGGTGGTAGGACACAAAGATCTAAGTGAGTCTGGCTCCATCAGCCTGTTTGCAAAGGTGAGACTTGAGTTAACAAGTCTTCTTGCAGCACCCCGCTCTGGGGACACTTCTCCTTCAATTGGATGGGTCAGTGTTTCTCGACACTCATCAAGACTGGAGACGTCATCTGTAGGGTAAAGGGTGCACGGAGAAGCAAGAGTGGGAACCGTTGGTGACTCAGCCAGCTCCCCAGCCCTAGCAATACCAGGTTGCTGCCATCTCGTGGCTGGCTCTGGCCATGCAAAGGTTACGGGACATTTTTCCATCTGGGAAGTTTTGCATTAAGATAAAATTCTTTCAGAAAGCTTCAGCTGGAGGGAGCAGCAAGTAAACAGAGTGCCAGTGGTTAGACCCCACGGGGCCTTGGCACTTGGGCATCACAGCTTTGCTGTTCACAGGAAGTCTCCTGCTTACCTTCTGCGCTGTCTGCTCACCCGTTTGGCATGGTTCCACTCCAAGCCTTGGTAGCCCCCTTTTCTGTCAAGGCATCACTTGCTTGTGCCCTATAACCTAAGAAGACAGCAGACATCCCTGCTGCTGTTGAAAGACCCTGGATTTGCTGTGCACATGCAGCAGTCAGTGCATGTGGCCATTCAGCCTGTCCTTCACAACAGTCCGGTGCCAGGAAGGGAGAAGATCTGCAGGGAAACAGACATGCTGGGATCAGATGGGATGGATATGGTCTCCTGTAGTGTTTCTTTTGGCATCTTGCATTGACCTGGGGTGCTGATGCAGGGATTTGTACTGTGAGTAAAGGACAAATGGAGGAGAACTGCATGGTCACTGTTTCTCCCTCTTTTCAGCCTCTCTACAGAGCTCAGCAGCATACATAGACTTTGCAAGAAGTATGTGAGGAGCCCCATATTCCCCATGGCATCTCCTTAACCATCCTGAAGCTGCTTCCCCCGAGGCAGGAGACAGTGTGTCCCAAAGAGACCCACCTTCTCTTAACAGCTCACCAGAGACCATACTGAAGCAGCAGTTTGTTGTAGTCAGTATCTGGCAGGCACCCTCTGCCTTCCTTCTGCCTAACCCTGGGACCCAGCTCTGACTTTCCCTTCTCCCTCCTGGGATGCTCCAGGTTCTGCAGCAGCACAGTTCACCAGGAAACACAGGAACAAGAGTTCCAGAGAAATGAAAAACTGCCAATGCATTTGGTATTTCTGTGGTGTTACTGCCACGATTTCCTCTTTGGGTGGTACATCGTGTGGCACACATCATAGAAACTAAAGTGAAATGCTTAAATACATCAGTCCCTTTAAGAAGATTCCAGGCTATGAGAATATGACCGCTCAATGACCTGTGCAGCATCCAGGGTACAAAGGAAAAATCTTGTAATGATAAGACTACAAAGGAATATTTATTTATCTAGATATTTATTCAGTTTTCATCTCTGTCAGCATTTCTCAATCAGACATTTCAAAATGTTCTGCCAATACTAATTAAGCCTCACAGCACCTCTGTGGAAGGGATCAGCATCTCCATGTCACAAACGGGGTGACTGAATGGAGAAGTACACCCTTCACATCACAAACTGGGTGAGCAAGGAGTGGAAAAGACAAGTAACCCATCAGGAAAAACTGAAAGTAGCAAAGAAATAACAGTATCCTGAAATCCCAGTCCCATGTCCTAACAAAACCACCATCGACAAGCCCCCAAATCTGCAGACAACCTGTTGGAAAAGCAAACAGCAACAAGCCACCTGTCTTGCTCAGCTATGCACCAAGGAAGCAACAGGCATTTAATAAGCCCCCAAACTGTTTCCCTGAAGCGAATTACAGAACCCAGATATCCCTAACAAGCTGCAGCACCGGGCAGCTGCCCAGCCTATGCCACCAGGCAGATTTTCCCATGATGTTGCCCATGCTATTTATTCCATTCATTAACCAAGTTAATCGTGGCTAAGAATAAACCCCACATGTCCTTCTGGCCTTAAAAACTTCTTTGCCCTCAAGGAAATGCAAAGCCTAAGTGGCCTGTGTGGGACATAGATAATGAACCAAAGCTTTGAAGAGCTTACACATTTCCAAGAATTCACATCTCTGCTTTTAAATAATTTCTGTTCCAGTCTGGGGAAATAACTGTTTAACAGAGAGAGCACAGAAGAGAGCAACAGATATATAATCATATTGTTCACTGATACAGAGATCATGCCAGACAGAGCTGGAGTTGTTGAAGTGTCTTAAGATTTCTGTTCTCTATTTCCATGATGTTACCACTGTTGCAAATTCACAATTCTGTAACAAACTGGCATTTCTGAACAAAGACCACTTGTTATTATGCCTTTAGAAAAATGCATCTTAAGTACAATTTATTCCTGAATTATTTTTTGGTATTGAAAATTATTCTATAGTCTCATTTTTTAGACATGGTCCTCAATACATTTGGGAAGCTTCCCAAAACATACCAAAGATAGCACTGTGGTTTTCTGCATCACTGCTAAAAATCAAAGCATTCATGTGCAAAATAAAGAGAAATGTCTTTCTGTATAAGCATTTTCCTTCCGTTGCCTGAATCCAGTCTCTTGATAATCAGCAATTATAGAAAAGAACTGTAACAATCAAATGGAATTTGCACTTACAGAAAATCACACTTTTTATCGCATGACTTATTCAGATGGAAAAAGCTGTTTAGAAACCTATTAGCAAATGAAAGAAACCGCTATTTCAGAAAGCTGAAATTGTATTAATACCGAGTCTAAGGAGTCAAGAGAAGAACACGATCCATTTGGAGCTGATCTGGTCTTCTCAGAAACAGGAAAGAGTAAATATGGGGATTTAAGGATCTTTTCCTTCACTGAAGGGTATTGCTTTTTTCAACTGATATTTTATCAAATCATCTTAAGAATTAGATGGTATTTTGGAGAGTATTATATAATTTAGCACTACTGACTTGGAGAACATCCAGTGACAGTTCATTCACCCATACCCCACAGTCTCCTAACTGTGTTCAAACTTTACAAACAGAAAGACCAGGCGGAGGCTATGAAATGATAAATTACGGTCATTCCCACAATCGGGGGCTACAGCTCCCATTTCCTCAACTCACTGCTTTGCTTGCAGAGATGGGGTTAAAGACCCCATTCTCAGAACTTAATTAACGAATAAAGAACGTAGCAAGCCAGGGAGATCTCTTACACCACAGCAGATTTCTTCCTTTTCCATCCCGACATCTGGTTTCAACT
>VWZY01004179.1:423088-448458 GCA_013399075.1 Chloroceryle aenea
GGTGGTTTCCCAGTGAGCGTTATGGGCTTTCTCTGCAAGGCACAGGATCATTTACATCATTTTAGTGTACAGAACACGCACTCACCCAGCGCTTTGGGAACACAGTGGAGGGATTGTCTGGTATTACTTTTTAGAACCGTTTGCATACTTACTCTGGCATATATTTTTTCTGTGCAGCAACTCGATGCTACGGAAAAGCACTGAATAAATGGTTTTGTGAATTAAAACATAGAACCATAGAATACCAGGTTGTAAGGGACCTCAAGGATCATCGAGTCCAGCCTGGATCGCAGTCAAACCATGAATGCCCTATCTATTGATTCACATACTACTGACCAGTGGTAGAAACATGAAAAGGTCAGGGGCAGTGAAATACATGCCAAATGATTCCAGGAACAAAGCAAATTTTTAGTTGCATTTTTTAGCTTAATAATAATTAGCACAAGGAGCACTTCTGTAGCTTTTGGCATTATTTCCAAAGTGATATGCAAACAACCTATTAGAAAGCTCAACAACCTAAACCAAAAAATGTTGATAAAATGAATATTTATAAATTAATCTTTGAAACAGATTCCTATACTTTATTAAAATCATAAAACACTTTTTATCTCAGAGGGTTGCCCTGACAACTATTCTCCCTATGCTAGTATCCCCTTTAGTCCTGCTTTTCAGTTCTATTCCCTGTGTCAGGAATTTAAGCCGACCACATGAACAAGAAGATTTTTGTGAGAAGGGTTTTAGAATACAGCAGTCAAGGTGTGCATGGAGAGGGCTGAACATCCAGGTGTTTGCTGCAAACTGCTTCACATATTTCACAAAGTGCTTCCAGCTGAACACTGCAGGTGTTTGACTGCCTCCCTCCCCCCGCCCAATGGATTTTTCTCCAAAACCCACATTACCAGCAGAACTTATGCTGTTCCAGGATACAGAGGAGAAAAATATCCCATTAAGCAATGCAAAGTTCAGGGAGATATGAAATCTAAGGAACCAGTCAAGGAGGCTTTTGGAGAAGGTATTTCAAGAATTGAAAATGAGAAAGAAAACATTTGGGATGTATTCAAACAGCCTAAATTCTACCTCAGACTCTGTGTCTAATGAACAGTTAAAAGTTTGACACCTCCAAAGAATAAGATACTAATTGGGCAGCTGCAGTAACACGGCCAATAGGAAACACAAAGCACCAAGGACGTAAATGGAAATTAGGCCAGATAACTTTAGCTCAAAATACATAAAAACTGGAAGCTGTTCAGAGCAAAAGCTGATGCTCTAAAATAGCCTTAAAACTAGTGCAAGCGGAAGAGAATATTTTCTTCAGTGTTTTATACCAGTGCAGATCAGAACAGTCCCGGTAGCGGAATTGCGTTAATCAAACTACCACCTCACTGAACCCAGCTTGCTGACTTTGTTGATTAAAGGATAACTTTAACAGTGGCCTACCTGTTCTTTGTAAGCAAGATCATTACAAGTATGCCTTTTCCCCTAGGACTCATAGCAAAGACAAAAAGAGACTGGATATAGAAAAGAAGAAAAAAAAAAGAAAAAGAAACCCAACAGAAAAGCCCTAACCAACCAAACAACTCACCTTTGACCTTTTGTCAGCCTAGAACTAAACACAACAGTTTCCTGCAGCATGTCTGTGCTGTCCAACAATCATTCAGCCTTATCGCAAGAAACCCACTGTGCTGAAGCAATTACTGGTAAGAGCTTTAGGGAGTAAAAATGTTGCTTGTGAGCCAGTGATAGGAGGATGAAAAAGTTTGGGTGTGAATCAGAACCGGAAATGGTGGTGGAACAAGGGGCAAGGGATTTGAGGTGCTTGTCATCTCCAAATTGTTTATCCTTTGCGTTCACAGTTATGTGTGTAAGGAGGACAGTGTTTTACAGAGTTTTCACATAACATCTCCTTTTAAGGGGTCAGAACACGAAATGTTTTCCAGTTTACTGAAGTTTTTTGTTAATTTCTACATACAGAAAAGGCTTAGTGGTTAAGAACCAGAAAGCCTCTAGGTCCGTCACTGCTGTAAAACCTACCACATCAGTTACTGGCAGGACCCAAATGAATGATTTGCTTATGGTTTTCCTTGCATCAGGGTCAAAGATGCCCTCTCCACATACAGAACCAACCTCTAAAAGTTTCTCTTCCAAACTTGCAAAGGAAACCCACCTTGTGCTATCAGTTAAGATCACAATGCTCCGGCAGCTTTTTGTTGTTGGGTCAAAGTGAAGGTCTGTATTCAGACTCCTGCCCACTACCAGATGAGATGGGTAAAACAGCTCCAGACTTATAAAAATCCCTGGCTGAAATCTTGAGTTGATCAGCAGCTATCAACAAGTGACATAAACAATACAGAGACCTCAGTTATATCACTGACTTCTTATAAGCCTTATCTAGCTCCCCGCTCTTTATCTGTGCCACCCTTCAGATGTGATGCAGCAGATCAGAGTCCCTTTGTACTGGGTCCTGATATTCTGCCATCTTCTACATCCACATCCATTTTTTGCAGAAAGTCCAGAAGAGGATGAAGAAAACCCAATGAAAAATCCATTTATAGTTCCTCCAGATATCGATATTTTCTCAATAAGGGACAAGGAAAGAGAAAAAGCTAAGGTGGTATGTATTTGTGCTTTAGGCCAATGTATATCCAAGCAGTTCACTGGGCAGGCAACCAACTGGTAGACCAAAATTTAGTGCATGAGAGACTGCCCACATAACTGACTTTACTCATAGGAACGTGAAAGGATGAAGACCATGACAATCCATAAGAAAATGACTTACTCCACTAAAATGAAAGCAAAGCCAAAAGGATGCAGGAAAGCTCTGCAAAAGGAGGAAGAAGAGGAGACCAGGAAACAGGCATCAAATGAAGAGAGATTGAGGATGCTTCAGGACAGTCCTTCATGGAAGACAGCCATTAAAAATGGTAGGGAACAGTTACTATTTTTGCAGTGGTGCTGCTCATCGGGGTAAAAGCCTAAAGCAAAAATCAAAGAGGGAATGGGGGTAGCAGTTAGCTCTGACTGACTTCAGTGAGCTCTTGCAGACTCAATAGTTATATGCTGCATCTTTGTGTGGCTGGGCCATCTCCATCTCATGTATTTACATACAGAGCATGTGCCACCCCGACCATAGTAGCCTAGGTTCCACCATCCTCTGTGGCCTTCACAGCAGCTGGGAGCTCTTGGAATCAGCCAGGAGTCAGTTGAGAGTTTGCAGGACCTTGTGTCATGGAGACATTTCTACTAAGCTGACTTAAAGTTGCGTTTTAGTGGCTATGGGCCTAAACTTTCTGCCACTGACATGAGGAGTAGCTTTGACATTACTTTTAGAGTACACTGACCTTTGTAAAGACCAGATTTTCCACTTCGTTCTACCTGTTTTTACTCCATGAAAGCCAGTATGAAACTGATCCTAAAGAAGGTTGAACCTATAATAAAATAATCAGTATTGCCGCCTCCGTCACCAACCACATCCATGCTTATGGGATATTTACTGTGTTTTGCCTTGGCCATATTTGCCCTCTAGTCTGATCAACTTTATATCCTAATTTCAGATTACCCATTAGAAAAGGAGAGCTTCCGTGACTACATAAATGACATAAGAGAGATATTTTTACTTGAGGTACTTGGCTTTAAGAATATTACTTTGATAATTTAATTATTCTTCCCTGTGTTGCTTTGTTTTATTGATGTTTCATTGATTTGGGTTTGTTTTGTTTGTTCTGGGTTGGGGTTTTTTTTGTGTGTGTGGTGGTGTTTTCCCTGAGGTCATCAGGCACACGTCAGATCTCATGAACTGATTGTCCAAGTCCTCTGCCAAAGACACTCATAGTCTATAACCTAGCAATCCGTATCCAAGAAAGACAGGAATATAGGTCACCTGCACCATCTAGCAGCAGCCACGCAACAGATGCAGATATACTGACCCCTTGGCTCCTGCTGCCCTATACATAAATGACAGCTGGGAGCCATTCTGAACTCAAAATAAGGGAGCCATGCTGGAATATCCCCATTATTCACCTCTATTATTGTGCTGTAACAAAACTGAATCAATCTTTGTCAGCCACGAGTTAATGCAGTGCTGGGACTTCTGGAGTATGTCTTTAGAAGTAACACAGCAAATTAAATTAAAGTATCTCTTTATCTAGTTTGCACTAAGACCCATACTTTGGTTTGAAATCCTTACCCGCTCCACCAACTGTAAGGTAACCAAGAACAAAGTTAAACATACATATATTTAAGATTAATGAGTCAAGTGACTGTGTGGCCTTTTGGGTTCATTTCAGTATGCCATGGCAGTAAAGCGAGACGAGATTCAAAGGATGGAGAACATAGCAAAGAATGAGGAAAGAAAACTGGAAAAGGCTGAAAGTGACCTGGAGAAGGATGCTGCTGCATTTGATGAGTTCATGAAGGAGAACCAGAAAAAATATGTTCAAGCTCTGAAAATGTAATGGGAGTCAAGGGAACCACCCTTGTGCTCTTTTGTACTGGGCACAGGAAGTCTTTTGCTTAACCTGCCTGTAGGGTTTTGGCTAGAAAATGTTCTGTGTCCGAGTTACAGTTCTGGCAGCACTTTCTCCCCATACATTCAATGAAAAAGAGGAAGGAGAACAAGACCTGGGGAATCCCCTCATTGCAAAAGCCCCTAATTTGGCTGCAGCAAAGAATTCACTCTTGATGCCACCACTACCATTTTTCTCACAGCACCCTTATGAAAGGGAGATGCTTCTGCCCCTCACAGCAGGAACAGCCCCCTAAATGAAGCAAGTTAAGCACCTTGGTGCACTCCAGGTATCACAAGGGCAGAGAAGCAACTAATCCTCAGCAGCAGCTGAATTAGGGAGGCCTTAACCTGGAAATGTCACTCAGACCCAATACTGTCTTTGCCAAGACAAGCAGGGACTTAAGGCATGAGCCAAGCATCACCTGGGATATATTTATGAGAGATTTCTAGTGCTCACCCAGCATCTTTCTCTCTGTTTTATATGCACCTCAATTCACTACCCACTTGCTGTTGAATTGTTTTATGGTTTCTATTTATGCATCTTTCCCTAGTGCCAGAAAAGAAACCACAGCAAAGACAAAAAAAATAAGAGAGATCCAGGCAATCACTTCCCAGATAGAGAACCTCCAAAGGTAATGGTTGCACACTATTTCTGCCTAGTCTTTAAAACCCCGACAGCATTATACCCTCACAGCCCTTGGGGAAAAAGGGAGTGGGGGAAAAAGATGTATAAAAATGCTCAAGAGTCCAAATGTTTCAGTTTTTGTTTTCTAGATGCTGCCTCTGTTTCCAAAACAACTAATTTTTTAATGATATTTTTTGAAAAATAAGTATAAATATTCTAAAATAAAAATTAAATGCCTAGTCTGAGATTTAAAAAAAAAAGAAAAAAGAAATCAAATTTAAAAAAAATATAAAAACTAAGTAATGCATTTTAATGATGACCTGAGGAAAGACAAAAGAAGAGAAATGGTAATTCCCAGTATGAATTGAGGTAGCAAGACTTCTCATTCATTTTCAAGTAAAAATTCCCAAATTAGCAAGCCTAGAGCCATAGCAACGGTCTGGCCACAGAGATGTGACCAGGCAACTTCTATATGAGGAACGACAGAGAGCATGCAGGACACGCTGCCATTTGTGCTTTGCACGTCCATGAAGACATGTGTTCTCTGGGTAAAGCTGAATATCAAGAGTTAGAAAGAACCTGTTCAAATAGGAGCTCCCTGCTAACAAGCTTTGTCCACTTCTCTCAACCCAGTGATCTATCCAGACTCAAGAATACTCTACATGAGTACAAGATGTACAGGGACTTCCTTTACCAACTATCTCCAAAAGAGTGGCAGGAGAAACATGGGAAAAAGCACACAGAGGAAGATGATTTGAAAACAGCATCCAAAGCTAATGAAGAAAGTGCCTCACCTTCCACCACTGCAGGGCAGGGTGAGTGCCAGCAAAGAGCTACCCACTCCTTACTGGGACACGAGATCAGGCCACAGCTCAAATACATCCCGAAGCCTCTACCAAGAAAATTGTAAGTACAAGACAATACAAACAACAGACTTAAGTACTGTAGAGAGCACTCAAATGACTGGGAGTCAGTATAGGGTCAGTATACTCCTCACCTTCTCTGTGAACACACTGAAAACTGGGTCTTATTTGAACAAATCATAATACCAGTAGGAAGCCATCAGGTGAGCAAGTCAGTATCTATATTCCTACTCCAACGAAGTTCCATCCTCGAATCCTCCGCTGAGAGCCCTGCCCAAAGAATCTGGGCCTTGAGGTAACCCCAGGAGGAGTCACAGACCTTGGGCATTTGTCCTAGAGCAAAGCTCCTCTGTGACCTTTTTGTGGCTGAGACACTGGTTCCTACTGTTGGTCACAGCTGCCATGCAAATAGCTGACTGCTGTTTTGCAATTAATGAAGGTCCAAGGTCACTATAGACTCATATTGACTGTCTGCTTTCAGTAAGAGCCTTCAGACAGTACATGCTGGGATTCAGGTGGAGTAACCACTGCAGGGTAGGCAGGGCCAGCCTGAGAAGGCAGCAGCAGATGGGAGTGTGAGACAAGTATGACCAGCTCCAGCTCCTTGAGGCAAGAAAGCAATTGCCTGGAAAAGCAAAGCATGAGTGGCTGGTCAGTCTCCTAAGGCCAAAACACAGGCTATCAATTGAGTTTGAAGTCAGTCACTGCTTGCAGGGCCATTCCCTCTGCCTCCACTCAAGAGCATGGCAGGTGCCAGGTTCTCCCAAGCAGTGCTGCTGTGAAGCCACTGCAATTGCTAGGCTGCAGCCACGTGGCAGGAACGATGCAGATACAAGTTGAGCTGGCTCTAAGATGATGCAAATGGAGGTTTTTCACCCCTCCACAAGAGCTGCTCTTCCAGCTCTTCTGCTGGCTTGTCCCTGGGGCTGAGCAGGGAAGAAAGAGGTTGCACTGCTGGTTAATGGCAGGAGGTCATGCAGAGAAAGCAGCACTCAAGAAGTGTCTCCCAGGGCAGGTAAAAACCGCTGACTCCCATGGTGGCTGCACCATGTTGTTTAGGAGCAGTACCACATCCCACATGGAACACAAGGCTTTCCCCACGCTTGCTGTAAAAGGCCTGAGCCTTTTTAATAAGGCTTTTATCTCTGCATTCTCATTGCCCAAGAGCCAAAGTCTCCCATTGAGTTTAAAGGAATTTGGATTAACACCCTCAGTTCAGTCTCATGTGTCATATCCTGACCCTGCTGGCCGGCAGAGCTCAGAGCAGCAAAAAAGGCAGCTTGCCTGTGGACAGACACAGCTCCTGCACTGCATGTCTGTGTGGCCCCTAGCTCCTATGACCCCGAAAGAGCTCACAGCCACAGGTGGACAAATGTGTGAATCCGCAAAGAAAGGACTGTTCAGGAGCAAACAGCAATGGCAAACAACAGTGTCCATAATTCAATAGCAAGGTGTCCTTTGAGCTATCATTTTTCTAAGGGCCTGATACACAAAATTTTTTTTCAGAAGTTCATTGGAGGATGCAGAAAGTGAAACCTGCTCGGACGAAGATGAGGTCAGAAGTTTCATGTTGAAATATTTACTCTGTTTGGTCTGTGTTATTTATTGATGTTACTATTTTCTCTCACCTTCTAACTATTCTTTATATTATTGAGGAGTTACTGTAATCACTAATTCTAAAGGTATGTTTATGCATTCATAAATGTCCATGTTTTAGCAACACATAAATAGTTTAACTTCCTCCTTTACCTTCCACAAACCTACCACCACTCTCCAAGCTTGCCACCCCCCAAAAAGATGTAACATCACATAATGGGAGATTTTTAAACTGGTGAAGTTACTATGTCTGAAATGAAGTCTTTCCACTCATAGATGTCTACACTATTTTGTATTCCTCAAAATGCACCTTGTTTTAAAGGTGAGCTACTGGGCAGTGTAAAACTACACACAGCAGGAAGGTGGGAGGCATTTTTATGTGGACAGACATGAAAGTCTCTACATTTGAACAGCCAGGGCTGGTGCAGACCACCCTCCAGGTAGTTAAATGGAAAAGAAGCTAGAGGAGGACAAAAAACTCATCTCACATGTTTGGCACTCCAGGAGCCCGAGTTGTATTTCACTGATCCCCAACAATTGCTGACTATTTTCATGGAGATGGAAGAAGAAATCTTGTCTTTCATCCAGAACTCCCAGGAGACTGAGAAAAGCGTGGACAAGGTCATCACCACACATGAAAGCATGTAAGTGTGATCCTCCTGCAGGCAGTGGGAAGGGGTCCCCGTGCCAAAGCTTTCAAACACAAGTGACCCACTCTTCCTCCCACTAGCATCTCGCTATCATGCTGCAGACCACACGTGATGCTGTTCATGCAACACACAACAGAGAGTCTCTTTCTCCTACCTTAGAGCCCAACTGCAGCCCATCCAACTCACCATCTTATGAGCTCCTAGGAAAGGAGTTCCATCTATGTAATTCAGGGGACAGAATTGGAGTTTGCAACTAGTTCCTTAGTCCTCAAGGCACAGGCTGGGGAATGGATGCATTTAACATCCTGGAGTGGACATAAGCCAGAAATACTGCGTAATTCTCATACAGAAAGATCAAAGGAAGAAACAAGGGATGTCCTGGAGTGATCAAGACCAGCACCTATTCTGACTCAAGGCAAGCCCATCCTAGAGAAAGCCAGCAAGCAACCTAAGTGTAATTGCAAATGTACTATTTCAATAGCAGGTAGACACACACATTTTTACATTTGAAGTGTAGCTTATCCCCTTGTTAAAGGCTTTTTTTTTTTAAAGGTAATCCATTTTCCCCATTGAGTTATCAAGAACTTCTGAACGTTTAGCTATACTACTTCAACCCTTCCCACCCCAGCACAGTAACTGTTACTCCAGAAGAATCACAAGTTCCTTCCGCTCTCACAAATCTGGGTGCAAGCTACCCAGAAATGGCATGAAGTGTTACCTCCATCTGCTGGCAGCAGGAGGGACAGTCCCAGGCTGGAAAGTGGCAGAGGAGTCATCTGTTTCAGAGATGTCCTTTCAAAATACGTCCTTTCTCTTCTGGCCTAGGGATAAGAATTTAGCAGAGCTGAAACAGCAGGTAGTCGCACTTAAAACCTCCATCACCAGGGAAGAAGAGAGAGTAGCAGATCTGAAGCTCAGAGTTGACCTCTTTTCCTCTGGAGAATGCAAAGATGATGACCAGGTACGTCCTGAGATCAAAGCAAAGGGGGTTACCATGTGCATAAGCAGTTCCTCTCTACCAACCATATACATCCTGAGAGAGAAACAGAGAGCGGGTTGCTCTGGGGTGGGACCAGCACTGTTTCTCAGCAATGGAGCTATAGCAGGGGCAGGCCTGAGATGCTGCTAAGGCAGAAAAGTGGGGTAAATGTGTCTGCTCCATGCAACTGCTGTGAGGTGGGAATATGGCTTGCAGAGGCAGCCAGGCAGGTGCCACCTGTCTCAGGCCACAGGAACGATGGGAAGAGGTGACCAACAGAAGGATGGCTCAATACAGCCACCTATCCCAAACACTGGTGCTAAGCAAAATGGGGAAAGTAATTGAGCATTGCTGAGGGAATTAAAATCCACCAGTTTTCCTTCGCCTTTGTAAGGATGTTGTGCTTTTACTGGGCAGAACTCAGCCATCCCTCTCTACTCTAGGACAAAATGCTCAAAAGCCTGAAAAAGAAGGTGCTGGAAGTCTATTGCCAATGCACTGGAGAAAATGAGACAAACCTGCAGACAGTGCAGATGCTAATGGTGATAGAAAAACATGTCAGCGATTTACTGGACAATCTGGAGAGAATCCCACCAGCAAAGATAGAACAGGTTATAAAAGCCAAAAAAAAGGAACGGAGAATAAGGTAAGACAAGTCACTTTTCTGGAAAGGGGGTCTCTATTTTTATATGTTGACAGTCAAAAGCAAAGCCACTGAAAGAGCCGAATTTGTCAGATCAACTCAGTAAGCTGCAACAATAATCTGAAAGCCCATGAAACCAGTACATCCCATTTTACTTCTGCAGGGGTTTTCACATTCATGGTACTTCCATCTCCCAGTTAGTGAGTAGTCCATAGCTATGTTAGAAAGGACCTGGAAGCTACATTAGAAAAGGACAAAATCTGGAAGAATTAAAAGAAAAAAAAACAAACAAACCAACCTAGATTCAATTATGAGAATCATCATTTTAAGAAGACAACTGGCAATAACAGTATTTAAACTAATTAAATGGAAAATTACTCCTTCGTAGTTATTTAACACACTTGAAGTCTGACATACCCTGATATTTTGTCAGGCTTCAATAGGTACATAAGGGCATTTGTCAGCAATGCCAGCTTTCAAATATGTCTTTTACAAAACTAATAATTTTAACATATTAATAAATTAAATAGTAGCAAATTAACACAATAAATTAGCATCTGAGATGAGACAGTCCTTTTGATGCAGTTACATACATGAAATTTCCCCTCACTAATACCCAAGATGCAACTGGACAACTGATTTTATCTGGCCATCCTCAGGTGAATCAGATTCAGCAGACAAAAAAAAATAGTATGAGGATTTAAAGCCAGAACAGTGATATTTCCTTCTACTCACTCTCCTCTGCATCTTCCTTCGACTTTACAGCGGAAAGTGTGCGATACTTCTTCCTGATGTTCTGTTCTATGAATGGTTTTGCACTCTAACCTTACAGAAGAGCTAAAACACACATTTATTCTGCTCTGGGGGTGGAGAAAAAAAAAATCATGAAGGAATCTGACCCTTTCAAATAAAAAGCAAAACCAACCAATAAAAAAACCAAACATACATACAAACAAACAACAACCAAAAAAACCCACCAAAATCAAAAAACAAACCAGCAAACCAAAAAAACCCACACGCCACCAAACCAATAAAGCCCAAACCTTCAAAGAGCATTTAAAATTTTCCTGAAGATCACAAGGTTAAGAATTAATTTCCTTTCTGCCACAATGTTCCATAACTTGAGCCCATTTCTGTTCCAGTGCTTAGTTGCCATAAGGAATTTGAGCCAGTTAACTCTATCATCCTTCACAGTGCCCATTTAGGTGAAGTGAAGCTCCATGGATCTAAACCCCTCCTACTCCCATCTGTAGGTTACAGACTCAGTTGCACTAGTGAGAATTTAAGACACAATAAGCATCATTCACCCAGAAAGCTGGTGAGCATCCTGGTCAACTGTAGAGCGTTAAGTCACCTGCTGAAGTTGGTACAGAGCACATCTGTAACACAGAACAACTGTCTGATATCTCCACTTGCAAAGCATGATATAATTTTCTGCCCTTCACTCCAGAAAGGGCGGGATCAGATGCAGTCTTTCCCTCTTACCACCTTCCCAGCAATAAACTCTAGCATCAGCTATACCCAAACCCCTGTGCTGTGGTGGTTCTAGACTGTTAGATGTAAGCTGTGATGTTAGATACAAGTTGTGAAGTTCGATATTGATGCTGTGTGCTCAAAGCACATTCAGTGCAGCTGCATGGCACATTTAAACCATCCTTTATTTGATCCCTTTAAAAGGCTCAGAGAGGAAAAGCTGAGACAACAGAAGCAGCAGCAGGAGGAAAGATTGCAAAGGGCCCTGGAAAGATCGCAAGCAACCATAAAAAAAATTGTAAGTGCAGTAATCCCCAGGAACACCTCACCTCAACAGCCCACTTCAGAGAAGCTGGGGGTACTTAAACATCAAGCATTTAAGGGAAGTGTGTTACTCAGGGCCCCCACAGCTGGGTGGGGATCACACCGATGCTCAGTGTCCTTCCATTGTTCTCCTGTCCTTCTGTCTTGAGCGGAGAGCCCCTCCATTACTTACTAATTTTCTCAAGTAAGCTCATTTCAACTTGTTAGCTTGGCAGTGTGAAAAAAAGGATGAAAACCAGCAAATGAGGAATGAGGCACCAGCAGGACACTCCTGACAACAGCAGCAAGGCTCTAGATCAGCTCAGCCACACCATCAAACCGTGCCTTTTTTTGCATGTTCCACTTTACGCAAAACAGCTTTGGCCCCTCAGGAGGCAGAGTGTGGAGCTTCAGGCTATGGCTCCTGCTGCATGTTTCACAAATCCACACCACAGTGAGGACATCCCAGTTCTGTCACACACACCAAGCCAGTTACAACATGAGCAATTGAGAACAGGTGCCCCGAGTCCCTGCTCCTTTACCCAAGATAAAATAAGAGGGTTCTGCAGGCTCCCCCAGATATTTCCTCAAACGTCCAACCTTTCTGCCTTGATATAGTACAAAATAAAGCTTTAGTCAGAAACCAGTTGCAGGTGGAGTAGTATGTTATAGAAGCAGAAGCACAAGCACATGCGTGGCCCATGGCTGCTCAACACTCATTTTCTAATAGAAAAAACACACTTACTAAACACACTGAAGCCTGCCTAGAAAACTGACACGTGGCCACAGCCCCTCGCAGCTGGAGAGCCTGGCAGCATGAAGCAGCTCTAGCTGCATAGTCCAGATATGCTGTTCTGACACAGCACTGATACGTGTGCCTCCTCTTCCTCTGCAGAGTGGCAAGAGGCTGATGTTTCGCTCCCACCTACCTGCCAGGAAGGAGAAGAAAAAGCACAGCCAAGAACAAACAGATAAGGAGAGGGAAGAACAACTCTATTATTTCACTTGACAAAACACCCTTAACCACACACAGGGCTGATGCTGCTCTAGAACAAGCTTTTCATAGATCTACATTCTGTCATGTCTTAGCTCAGCTCCTGAACTTCAGTGACATGAAATTCCTTTCTTCTTCTACCCTGAGATCCCAGGGAAAGTTGCTGTGTCAGGAAAACCATTTTTCCCCCCTACTGATCTTTTGCTTAAGAAAATAAATTAAAATTCTCTCATTTTGCTTCTTAGGGTCCTGCTACCAACAAAGCTTTTCTTATGTTTTTGATACAAGTCGCACTATCCCTACAAACCTGACGAGTGAGATCTATCGCAGTCCTGAGTAACAAACTTTGTTAGTGCACAACTAAGCCAGGCACCTGCCAGACATTTATTACAATCACAAATATGTTGAAGAATTATGAAAGAAAAAAAAAAACCACAAAAGTATTTAATCCAAAGCCTGGGTTTCACTGCAGACTCCACACCACTGTCAAAACACAAGCAAAGGCAAAACACAAGCTCTGCAGAAAACCATCAGCTAACAAGTATCTTTATGTCAGATGCATCTATACAAAGAACAATATCCAATGACAAACTGACCATAAAAAAAAAAGCTTTATTAACCCTTTTGCACCAGCAGTTCTTCAGGTATCCATTGCCCGCAATGGAGTTCAAGCCAAGTGATCCAATTTTCAGCCCCAAGAGGTTATCACTTTACATTCACTTACAAAGCTGAGTGAGGTACATTTTCAGACATAGAAAGATTTGGTTGCAAGTCCCATAAAAAGATGGAGTGTTCCTTGGCCATTTAAAATATATTAAGAACTGGTATGGTCCTTGAGAACAGAGTAATGCAGGCATTGGGAGCTTGAGGTGTGTCAGCTTTCAGGGAGAGCATTATAACCACTCAAGTAGTCCCTTCAGCGCGATTCCTCCTCAACCTTTCTGCCTCTCAGGAGTGAACTCCATGCTGCAGTCACAGCCACCAGGTAGAAGATCTTATCTACCAGTTAGTTTGATTTGGAAACCCAACCTGAGATGGTTGGGATTCCCTGGACATAAACTGTAAACTCAGGATGAGAGGAATGCCCAATGCTCAGTTAATCTAAAGATAGAAAAATAAAACTGGTTCAACCAGAGGATATAATACTGCCTATAAATCAGATCTGAAGCTGAATTTAACCTGCATGCTTTCTTCCCCTCAAGTCTTAAAAAAAAAAAAAAAAAAAGGCATTTGTCTGGACACATACATAGTTCAAAAGGCACAGGAAGTAAAAGCATTTTTGAATGACCTCATGTGAATTTAACATCAGCATAACTGTAAAATAAATAAATATGTGCAAGATTAGAAAGATCACAATGTTTTCCTGCATGACATATCTTATTTTGTAAAAAAAAAAAAGAAAACAAAAAACCCATATACGTGCATACACACACACACCTCATGGAGAATAAAAACCAGTACATACACCCTTTTATCAAACTCCTATACATAATTTTATAGGCATTCAGTACATCACCTTAAGAAACATTTAAATTACTACCTTAAAATTTAACCAAAGCATTTTGTTGGTTTTTTTTTTTTTTTTTTCCTATACAACCCTATACTTATTTATGTGTCTGCAATCCAGGTAAGTACAGTACATACAACCACTCTCTCCACCCCCAAGAGAAACAGAAGTTTATCAGCGGGGCACATCTTCCTAGACAGCAATTCTTTTCCCCTCATAAAATACTCTCAAAACTGCATATTCTGTAAACCAGCCTGAAGCTCCGTGTGCATGTGACACTCTGGGATATCAATAACAAACAAGTGTTAACAGTGTTCAATTGAAAGAAAAAACAAAACAAAACAAAAAACACAACAATAAACCAACAACCCAAAATAAACAGATAGTGGCCAGTTTACAGGTAACTTGGCAGCAGTTTATAGATGAGAAAATCAAGGTGCTTAAATTTACGTGATGGTCAACATTCCTCCCAAAAAAGGGAACACAAAGATAAAACAAACCTCTCAGATGGTGTTGGACTCTTACCTAATCACTTACAGTGAGTACAGTTCTATTGCAGTTTTATTTTTTAAGTTTTGCTGGAAGAATTCAGCAAAGTATTTGGGACAGAGGAGGGAGAAACTCAACATGAGCTACAAACCAATTCACAGCTAAGTTAAGGTTTAGAATCTAGCTTTCTAAAACAAAGGATTTTAGATCATCTCATTTTCATGGCATAGGACATTACTTTTGTTACATGTGACACTATTCCAGTTTTCTGCCAAATCATAGGGGCTGAAACAATTTTTTTGTTTGTTTGTGGAAAACACTTGCAAATTTTAGGTCCTAATTCCTTGATGCTGCTGGCTCCGGCAGGAGACCAAAGAAGTTTTAGCTGTCATAGGCAGGATTATAAATTTGTACTTGTTAGCTGTAGAATACTTGCTTTCCTGTGAAAACAGTAAATATTACCTCAGTTTGAAGTTTAATACAGTACTTCTCCCTGAAACAACACTGTACAGCAGTCTGCCTCAGTCTCTCCAGCCACCAGGCAGACAGGGTGTCTTACACAGGCACATCGAGTGGGATTTATGTTTTTAAAATAAATCTTTCAGCTGCAATAATCCTTAGCAAATTGCAGAGTGCAACCATAATCCAGTACTCCAAGTCTTCCTGTTTTCCTTGGAGAAAGACCCATACAGTTATCTCACTCCATCAAGACACGATTGCCCAATTTATTTTCAAGTAACTGTTCTTAATAATGGTCATTCCAGATCCTGTAAATTTATTGTGCTTCCAGTGAACTGAGAATTATCAGAACCTGCATCATCTTCAGCGGAATTGTGTGGTTCCTGTTAAAGCAAACAGACAGTATGAAGAGTTCAGTGCTTTCATCTCTAGATTCTTTTAACAATCATCAGTAAGATTACCTTGACATTTATCCAACATCAGAAAAATGCTCTGAATGGTTTAGAAGAAACAAAGCTTTCCTACTTTGGAGACTCAAACAGTGCAGTTATGGTTTTTCTTTTCTTTCTACACTTCAGATGAATATTACCAACAGAGATAAATTTAAAAATCACTGACTGTTTGCTTTGCCTCTATTAACTCTTTACCATGGCCAGTGATCCTAGTACTCTTCTTGTATTTCTAGGCTTATCAGACTAAAGTGCTCCTCTCAAACACCACAGGTTTACTTTCTACTTGGGAGAAGCACACGTGGTAAGAATAACTGCACTGCAGAGTTTATCAAACCTGAAATCCCACGTGACCAAGTAGAAAATATGATCTGTGTACATGCTCATCATTCATTGCTGCTCAGTTATCAGCTGCTCCTACTCACAAACATGCAGTTTACCAGAATAGAGGTAACAAAAAGTTTATGCAAGAAGCTATATAAAGCTTTCTGCATTCAAACAGCGTGGACACTTGGTAGTTAACAAGGTCAAGTAATAAAACCAAAGCCTTTAGAAGCAAGCAGGCTTTTTAATCTGCCATTGCCATACACACACTGCTCTGAAATATGTGCTCAAGATTTTACTTCCCACCCTTCCTGTACCCTTTTACATATCAATTCTGATCCTCTTTCTTGACCCACTATGTGCAGGATGGGGTCAGGAAACCATGGATGGCACATTTCAGTAATAAGTAATGTTTAGTTATTCATTACCCAGTAACAGAGGAAGGAAAACAATCACCTATGACCTGTCAAAGGTTGCTAACATACACAAGATAAATCCTGCCATGCAGATCTCTGATTACTACTTCTTGTAAGTAAAATTAAACTCCCAAGAGACAACACAGTATTTTCCTTAGGCAGAGTATTCACAGTAAACTGTCTTCACTTTCAAGCTAGGCAATAAAACCCAACAGCTCTGGCATGCTGTACCTGAAGTATGTGAACAGGTAAATCCACTGTAAGCTGAGAATGTGACGAGGAGGACTGAGAGCTCAGCTGAAATGGCAAATCTCCCTCTCCTGGGGAATCATCCTGTGAATGCAGAAGCATGATGCAATTTCAAGACCCCCAAGCATCTCAGCAAAATATGGCAACTTTCACTCAGCCTCACAATCTTTAAAAAAAAAATATGATAAAACTACTGCACTGTGCTAGTAAGGCCTAGATACACAAAGATACGTGGAAAGCTACCTACCACTGAAGTCTGAAACTAGCACAATGTACAACTATTATCTAATCATCATCAACTCAGAAAACTGGCAAGACCTGGAAAGGAAGGACTGGTTTATCTTCCAACAAATGTAACCCTTAGAAATATGCAACGAGTTTCATCAGGTTGTGTGAAGCTGATACTTAAAAGTTACAAAGGCTTACACCCATCACAAAACTAGATGGAGAGGGAATTCTGACAGTACCTTCCCTCATATCTTATGTTGCTAAGAATAAAGTGGAAGGAACCCACCCTCTCTCTGGATACTATACACATATACAACTGGCCAAAAACATGTTGCCTGCCATGCTCCACTAATCAGCCCACATCAATTACTAGGTATTTTTAGAAAAACAAAACAAAACAAAACACTTTATTTCAAGAGTTTAGAGATATTAGTTTAGGTTGAAACTTCATTTTGCAGGAATCTTTTCATGTCAGTCTCAATTATCTTGTAAATGAGAGAGATGGAGCAATGTAAGAATTTGGGAGGGTGTCAACATAGAAAAGACTGGAGGAAAAAGTCATACTCCCCTGCAGCCCCTAAATTAATGCATGCTAGTAATCCTTTCCTTTTGTAAGGAAAAATTACCCCATGCACGCTTTGGGACAGGAATATAGCTCCTGTTTTACTGCTCTCATAACTGCCTGTCCAAACCAGGAAATTCCTAAGCCTGTGAAGGATCACAACTCTCACATACAAAGAGAAGTTGGCTCTTAGTTCCATCAGTGTTTCCTGCATCGAGTGTATCCAGCCTAAAAAGCTGAACAGGATGTTCCCTACAGTTACAGTGCCCATTTGATCTAGGCTGGACTGAATATTAGTAATAAACCAATTAAAAAACATCTTACCCGTTTTCACAGTGCATTTTTTTGGACCCAGGAGCCATATGATTGAACCAGCTCTGTGTTCAGGCATTTCTAGATCTCTCTAAAGGAAGTTTCATCCCAGGGAAGTGCTTCTTGTGAGTAAATGCCCTAATGGACATGGTACATACTGCAGATCTCAAGAACCCATCTAAGGCAGTAGTACCTGAGTTTAGATATAGTCAGATTCTTCCATAAATATGCCAATTTAGGTAATAGAGAGGACAAGCACCATTTTCCTCCTCAGCTCTTACCTGAAGAAGCTGAATTTGCACATACTGGGCTCCAGTGGCAGGGTCCCTTATTGTCAGCCCTCCGTTTGGCAGAACTATGTTGCCACCCAGTCGACTGCCAGGAGTGGATGATGAAAAGGTGGTAGGGCTTACTTTATCACCCTTGCTTTTTCTCTGACCAGAGCCAGATGCCCCTAAAAGAGAGCAATTTTAATACTTAGATGGCAAGAAGTAATTTGCCAAGGTTTCCTGCTAGTATTTTTTAATTTTATGCAGTTATTTACATTACACAGCAAATGTCTGAACAGTGCAATATAATCAAGCACCATCTGATAACTGCTAAAAGGCCAGACAGCAACAGCTGATGAAATCCAGCTCCTGACTGAGCATCTTTTTACATGAATGCCATTAAACCCACATCACAAACTGCTAAGCATAGGGCCCACCACTGTGGTAGCACAAAAATATCAGCATATTTGTGGAGTTATAGAAAGGACTCGGGAAGCACAAGTGCATACTCTGTTTTTAATTTTGCAACTCATTTTCTGAAAAGTCATGTACGTATTTTTTCCAAACTGTAAAAAGAGCAAAGTGAAGCTCACCTACTTCCAGAAAGATTTCAAGGACTTGGTAGAATGGGCTACAGAAGTACAACTACCACAGCCTTAAGCATTTTTCATTTTAAAACAAGAAAAAACAGCTGCTTGTATCACAAGCCAAAAAACCTCATCAAACTAAATGTAAGGATACAATCCTGCCACGGCTGTTTCAAGTTGTTGGGTTTTTTTTTGTTGTTGTTGGTTTGGGTTTTTAAATCTATAGTAAATAAAAGGCTTGGATAACTTCTGCTTAAACACTGAACTTTCATCTACAGTGTTCATTCAACCTAATTAAACCAATCGGAACTACAAGACTCTTTGGAGCACTGTGAGAAGCACTCAGTAGCAGTAAGGCAACAGCTGGTGATAAGTGCACTTACTGGGAATCTCAAGTAGGAACAGAAATGCTAAGTTTTTGAGGTCATTTTAAGAGACACGCAGATTAAGTGCAATCATCTTTTTACATCAATGTCAAAAAGCCATGTTTGATGATACATGCACTTGTTTGAGAACAAAAGCAAACTTAGAACTAGTTCCATAAGCATTTATCCTTCTGTGTGATGATTCACTGAACCAGACAATTTATGCAGGTATGGCTTTTACAGATACAGAAACAGAACAGTGCTCAAATCAGAACTAGTCTCTTAACTCACCTTAAAAAAAAAAATCACCTTGATTTTCAGAAGTGGAAAGTCTAAGAGACAGCAAAGAAGAACTAAAGTATATGTATAATGTACCTGATAATCCACCCCAGCCCCACGGGTAGACACAGCTCAAATGGCTGAGCTTCTGCAAGTCCAGTGAGCCATGGATCGCGTCTGATCTGACAGTCATACTATTTAATTCACATCAGACAGTTTTGAGACATGAATTCTTAGGACACATCTGAAATCATGACCTAAGCCTCACCCTGCACAAGAACTCTCTACAAGGCTAAAATCTAGGAGAGAGGTTTGAGTATTTTTTGATAACTAAGAAATAAAATTCCTTAACACTACAAACAGACTGTTACTAAGTGAAACGGAGAAGGAAAACAAATCCAGCTGTTTCCATTGTCTGTACTGAGTAAAAGTAAACCCATTAAGTAAGACCAAAAGCATAAACAATAGAAAGAAAAAGTGACCTTAAATTCTTTTTGGTTCACTAAGAAAATAAAAAGTAGATGGAAGAGATGGAGAGATATGCATCTTGTTAATGATCATGAAACATACGGTGCAGATGTCTTTGTAAACTTATTGAGAATTTGATATTTCACAGAATGTGATTTTCCTGAAGAGCAGATGGTGCACCACATGTGTAATTATTCTAACTAGAAATAAACCGAATGGGATATTTAAGAATGTAGTCAGATACCTGCTCTTGTTTCACTGCCAAAACACCTACATAATTGTATTTAATAAATTTAACAAAAAAATTACTTCTCACCTGTACTGCTCCCATTCCCTTTCTGTTTTCTTTTCTTGGCTAACTGAATGGCTCTGTAGTCTGTTCTCGCAGACCCACTGCTCTCCTAGTATAAAAAGCAAATCCAAGAGATGCAAAGTTTTTTGAATGCAATAACAAACTAAGACAAGAACAGAGACTAAGGAGTTCTCAGTTGCAGTTATCTTTTACACTGCAAACACCAAATTCTAGTTTTCCATGCTCTCCTGATGAGAGTTTCAATAAATTTCCTGTAGGTACTTAACATCTGGAGTTCAACACAAAAAGAAGTTAGCTCCACATTTAAGTGTTCAGATTTTAACAGTGTAAACATTTACTTGTTAATATAAATAAGAAGTCTGCAGTAACACAGTAAAGTAGAAAAGAAAGAGTACTTAAAATAAGGACTGACATGAAAATTACTTTCCTAGCCCAAGTCTTTTCCCTGGAATGAAATGCACAGGACATCCCACATATTCTTGGGTATTCTTGTAATTTCCATTTCATCCTCAGACAGATGTCCACTTGTTTTTTTAACCCCTTGCTTTGACAGGTTCTCATTAAGTCTTCCCACTAGCATTCCAGTGTTTCTTAGGAGAACCTATCACCCCACTGAATCTATTTCTGACATGCTATTCAACATAACATATTACATCCTGCAGCACAAAAAAAAAAAAAAAGTCAAAATGAACCATCTGCAATATCTCCCTATAAGGTGTAAGTAGCAACAGACATCCTAAAGTCATGGTGTCTCAGTCAGGTAAGGGCAAAATGAGTATAGTTACTGCATACCAAAAATGAGCTGCCAGTCATTGCGCCAAGATCCATTTCTTTCTGTGCACTGTAGCTCCCTGGTGGGTTGGAGAAGACAAACTGCGTCAGTACTTTGCTTCCCTCTTGTTGACCAACAACGTCCGAGCTAGGAAGCAAATTTCTTTCAACTTTAGTTGGTGTTAGTAACTCAGGCACGTTGGTACCGCCAAGGCTACTAGAAGGAGTCAAAGTGGCTGTGTCGATTGTTAAATTATTGCTGGACGTCAAACCATGCACATCTTGACTGGAATTCCTCACCGACAGAGAAGCTAGTGAGCCCAAGGCTTCCGCGTTGACAGTCTGTACATCATCCAGATTTAAAGTGCTTTGCTGTAGAACTGCTGCACTGGTTCCCAGCAAGAGAGAACTGTCCAGGCTCTGTGGCATATCACTGCTGGCCACCAGGATCAAGGGATCGACTGCCTGGCTTAAAGAACTGTTAGTGACAGGCAGGTTTCCTCCAAGTGTTGAGCCTACCGAAGCAACATCGATTGTGACAATTCCAGAGTTGACTAGTGCCATGTCTGTTGCAATTCCAGAATTGTTACTAGACACGTTGGAGAACAGGGATACGAGGTCTGTGTTGCTGAGATCGCTCTGTCCTGGACTAGTGAGTTCATTGCTGGGCGTGAGGGAACTGGTTGCTTCAAGCTGAGTTAGGAGATCTGGAAGACAGGATTTGGTTATAAAATAGACCTTTTATCAGACAATGTGGAGGAAAAATATGATTGAGAAAGCTTAAAACTCTACATTCTCAGACTATCAGGACATTTCCCAACTTCCCTGAAAGCAGATTTAAGGAAAAGCAGCTTACTGAAATAAGTTTACTCCTTCACTGAGAAATTTCAGTTACAAAAGCACTTGCCACAAGATAACACTAAGGCAGTCCAGACTTACTTCTGCAGAGGAGTGGAAAAGGGAGTGCAAAAAGAAGTGCTTCTAACCCTTGCTCACAGTTTAGATGGCATGGAGAAGGACAAGCTCTACTTCATCCAAAAAAGATGCAATTTCTCACAGTTTCATACAGGTTGAGCTCAAGTCTCACTTTCTGACACTGAGTTACAGTCTCTATTGAAAATTTTAAGGGAACAAAACCAACTCCAGTGTTGGTGAAAATTCTGCCATTCAAATCAATGACCCTTGGATATCAATATACATTTTCCTTAATAAAATGTTTAGTTTTTCCATTGCACTCTCCCATAGTTTGAAACAAATACTTTACCTGGGCTGAAGTTATGCTGTTTGACCATGTGTGTCTTCATACTGTGTTTAGAAGTGAACAATTTATTACAGCTTGATACAGGGCAACGAGTCTTTAATGAGTCCACATCCTGAAGATGTTTTTTGGAGTGAATATATAGACTACTTCTTGCTGAAAATTTTGCACAACAGCCTGCAAGAAGATATACAAGGCTTTAAAGTTCCGTCTAATTTCAATCTGCAGTTCATATTTAGCATCTGAACAAAACAAATTGAAGTAGCCCTGCAGAAATCTGTATCTGCTATCCTGTAGCACTTGGGCATACATTCAGAGGAATCAGAAGGAACCCAAATATACACTTTGATTTACAGCAAGGACATCTCAGTGGGTAGGATAATTCAACAATCTGTTTCTGACAAGAAGCAAATCATTTGTTGTAATGCACAGTTATTCCCTCCTACGACATCCTAAATGGAAACTCTTCATGATGACTGCTGGCAAAACCATTAAAATGAGAACAATCACCAAGCAGAGCTGATTTACTTTATGAAGCAGAATATTGCAGATCAGACCCCAAATCATTATTCCTGGAGCCCTACAAGTGATGGAGGTAGTGCTAAGAAACCCACTGTGCAGCAGTGAGGCTTCTGTAAGACCACAACAGACACCATTCCCACAGCCATCCACCGTGCCAGCACCAGACTACCAGACTACCACTGAACACTCGGGAAGTGTCGTCACAGCAGCGAAACATGGCCTTGAAGGGCTGGGACAGGACCACTTTTCGTTACTTCTGATGAAGTGAAACAGCTAAGCCAGAGAAACAAGAATCAGTAGGAGGGAGGATCTTCCAGAACAAAGTAGTCTTGTTATCATAAAGAGAAAATAAAAATAAAATGAAGCTAGAGCATGAACCAATGTTTTCTCTGCAACCCATGATTTTGAGAATGATCACTCATTCAGTTCCAACATCTTCTGTTTAGTTTTACCTCTTCAAATTCTGTCAAAGACTCACTCTAAATCGTTCCAACCCTGTAACAAGCTTTAGGGAAAAGGCAGGGAATCTTTAGGAAATGTACACGCCGATTTGCAGTTAACACATGCAATAGTTAAACAGTACCTTCTACAGGACATTCAAATGGTTTTGTACCAAGGTGAGTTATACTGTGGCCTTTCAAGTGTTCTGCTCTTGTGAAGGACTTCCCACAGCCTTCAACCGGGCACATAAATCTCCTGTCATCTTCATGCTTCCTAGAAGGGAAGGAAATTTCCATTGGCATGATTAAATCCATTGCTGCTTAACTACTGGAAGAAAAACAAACAGTAAGTAACTTAGGACAGTATAATCAAATGGCTACCTTTTATGTCTCAGGAGCTTGGACATACTGGTGAAAGACCAACCACAACCTTCAAAGTCACAGATGAAAGGCCTTTCACCTTGAGCAAAGAAAGGTTACGTTAATAATCTAACACAGAAATACACACCGCTACTACAAAAATCTCAAATGGTGCTTAAATTGAATTACTTTAGAACAGGAAGACTCAACCACTCTCTCCAGTGAGCCACTGCAGAGCACTGGGATGCCCCTCCCTGCTTGTACAGTTTAACTCAAGGCCACCCCATCTTCCCCTATGCTCCAGGGAGCACAGTTATCAATCCATCTCGTATTAATCCAAGCTATTTTGAAGGTGCTTCATTAACCAATAACAGCATTATTCAAAACAAGAACACCTGATTTTTTTTTCCTGTTTTCACAACCTGTGACTACTATACAGTGAAATATGTGAAAATAGTTTGCATCACACCTACGATATTTGCTTAATAAAAGTGATACTTCAAAATAAAACAGAAAACAAACCTCACACTGTAAAGCCATGAAACCAGAAAAGACAGAGGACAGTAGAGAGTACACATAATTGTCTTTAAAACATTAAAGGCTGGGTTTCAGTTCAGCAGCGGTCCGTGTAAGTCAGGAGTGCTTGATTGAGTTGAAAAAACTGAGCCAGTTGTCAGCTGCTCCAAATCTCAGTACCCACATTTCACATGTTCTAAGAGATTTTTAGCCATGTGTTTTGATCACGATTAGAATTTGCACAAAGTTTTGAATACATGTGACTTGGGAATAGAGCCAGGATTTTTCTGAACAGAGATCACATGCCACAAGTCACAGCTTTGCATATCCATAGCTACTTCACATTTGGCAAGTTCATTCAGTGGACTCCTAAACCCCAGGAAGCCAAGAGTCAAATGTTTCCACCAAGTCCAAATAAATCCTATCACCATTTCTCCCTTTGTGACTTTCAGTTTTTCCATCGAACTCAAGTCCACTCGACACATATTATATTCTGTGCACTTCCCCAGGTACAAGTCCCCCTGATGAATACCTGTATGACTCCTCATGTGGATTTTCAGTCGGCAGGCTTTGTCATACTGCTTGTT
Organism: Chloroceryle aenea; assembly: GCA_013399075.1. Lineage (NCBI taxonomy): Eukaryota > Metazoa > Chordata > Aves > Coraciiformes > Cerylidae > Chloroceryle > Chloroceryle aenea. The sequence continues at coordinate 447,449 of VWZY01004179.1, forward strand.
ACAGCCAGGGAATGAACAGGAGAACTGTTCTTGTTCTCTGAAGTGGGCTCGATTATGGGAGAATAACGCACTCACTGTGATAAATGTTCTTTCACAGCCTGGGAAGAGAAGGGAAACAATGCAACAGCTTAATACAAAATTTAGTCAGGAAAAATGCATTTTCTCCCTCACAACTTTTACTGAGGGACCTTCATGATGTTTTCTCCATGATATTACATCCTGGAACACAGAAAAACCAAACAGTGAAATCCCAAACTAGGTACTCCCAAGGGTTACAATCTTTAGCTAAGGTGGGCTATCAAAACATGTACAGTACAGTTTAAGACATACCAATGAAGACCTATGCTGTAATTTGTTATAGAATGGTTTGGGTTGGAAAGGACCTTAAAGATCATGTAGTTCCAGCCCCCCTGCCACAAGCAGGGGCACCTTCCACCAGACCACACTGCTCAAAGCCCCATCCAACCTGGCTTTGAACACTTACTTCCAGGGAGGGAGCACCAAAACTTCTCTGGGCAACCTATTCTAGTGTATCACCACCCTCACAGGGAAGAGCTTTTCCCTTACATGTAATCTAAATCTACCCCTCTTCAATTTAAAGCCGCTTGTGCTATCACTACATGCCCTTCCAAAAATTTCCTCCTCCAGCTTCACCGTAGGCCCCCTTGTTCGTTCTTGAAGGCTGGACTTTCATCGCACTGGCACGAAGCCACATGCGAGCTGATCAGGGAAGGTGCATCTTCCAACTTCCAAACTTTCCCTCTTGGTTACTGAGGTGGCCTGGAGCAGGGGCCTTCCTCGAGACTCCGCGGGTGACTGGAGGGGAAGGAGGGGCAGTGAGGAGGAGCAAAAGCTTGCTGAGCCACTACTGACTCAGGGCAGGGATCCAATCCATACCCGGAGAAGCAATTTTTGGAAGGGGAGGGAAGAAAAGCAAGCCCCAGAGGCGGCTTACCGGGGAAGTCGCAGCGGTAGGGCCGCTCGGGCTCCAGGTGGCTGCGGCGGCGGTG
>VWZY01004179.1:448940-494475 GCA_013399075.1 Chloroceryle aenea
CTGCGGCCGGGAAGAGGCTGCCCCGGGACCGGTCGCCGCTGATGGTTTGCCCTCTCCCGGGGAAGACTGTCCTGATGACTATCGTACACTAGTGAGCTGCTGCATAGCAGCCTGTGGTTTCAATTCAACTTGATAGCCAAAGCAGCATCGTTATTGTTATTCCGGTACGGGGGGATTAGATCACTATCTATCCCTGTTATATACAAGTAAGAAGCCGCGACAGAGCAATTCCACCACCTGTGGAGAGATGCAATACTTGAGCAAAATCTCCTGTGCACCGTCAGGAGAGCTACGAGCACAGCATCCTGAGCCAGCCAGTCGTGAACAACGCAGGTTTGCGGTTCCAGCACGTCCAGGCCGCTGCAGCGCCCAGGACAGATGGACTCGCACAGAACGCGGCTCTGAGAGAAGCGGGGCAGCAAGGAGCGCTTCGTGGACGGGAGAACGCTTCAAAGGAGGGAGGGGAAGAGTACGGACAGAAAGAGCTTGAGAGTAGGAAAGAGGCTCTAAAATGTCATACTGTTGCTGAAGTCAGCTGAACATAGGCAAAACCCACCACAAACAAACAAAACAACCAAAAATATCCCAAACCAACCAACCTACACATTCAGCTAATGCATTAAAACTTTTTTTTTTCCCTTGTGTGCAAACCTTTATTTGGGAGAGCGTTCAACTGCCATCTGGCTCTCCAATACTTAAGGAAAAGGGAAAATTATCCCGTGTTTGCTATGGAAATGACACCAGTCCCAGCAGATGGTGCTGTGATCCTTCCATTGGGCAATTTCTCCTTTCTGCTGAGCAATTTAGCATCAAATCTCCCACAGGAAGGACAGGAGACCTTGGCTCGAGGGAAGCTGGTACTTCCTGCCATAGAGCTGTAAGTACACCCAAGGCTCCCCTGTGCATGGTCACAGCAATCTGTGTGGAGCCTGAAGTGCCTGGGTGCTTGAGCTCAGCCTTCTCTGAAATCCCCCTTGCTCCACTGTCACTATCACTGGGTGTGGGTCATTCCCATCCTTGGCTGCCCCTAGAGCCATCCTGATCTCCCTGTGGAGGTCTTTGCAGTACCTTCCTTCATGTTCCTAGAAAAAGAAAGGTCTGTCCAGGAGTTTATTGCTTAGGATGCCCCTGACTGAAGGATGTCAAACCCAAAGGAGAAAAGAAAAAAGAAAAGAAAAGAGGAAAGAAAAGGAAATGGAAAGGGAAAGGAGAGAGAGGGAAAAGCACAAAAGAAAAGAACCACACCTCACAAATCCCTTATGCAGCACAGCCCAAAGAGATCTTTTTGTTGTTGTTTTTGGTGGTAGGACAGAGTTATTGTAGAGGTCTTTTCCAACCATAACAATTGTGTGATTCCTTAAAGAAGATTCTAACCCAGAGAGCTAACAGCTCTCTTACATCACAAGCTTTATGCCTTTAAAACCCACTGTAATTACAGACATATGAGTGACCTGCATGAATTAACATTTGTCACCAAGCTCTTGCCTCTATCTGCAACCAGGCACAAGGTTTTCAGGACAAGTGTCTGTGTTTTGAGGAAAGCATTAAGGTATAAGTCTCATGGGAAGGATGCTTCAGCCTGTGGTAAGCTTGAGACTTGAGTACAGGAGCTCACTACCTCTGTATCTCCTGTCTGAGAGCAACACCTACAGAGGCATGGCTTGAACACTGCTCTCCCTCCATTGGGTTTGTCCAGCAATGAGGTCAGCTACCTAAAAAATTACATTATTATCCCCACACAACAATAGCCCATTCACAGTCCCAGCTTCTCTGCAGACTAGTAGACAACAGCTAAAATGAGGCTCAGCAGAGCCCAGAAAGAATATCTGAATTCACACAGGGCTTGTTTATAGTTTCTGTATGCTGGAAACCAGCAGCTATTTCATCACAGGCAGTAACAGGATACTGTTCCCCTGTGCCTTCCCAAAGGTTCTGTAAACCTCAGTCAGTTCACATCTCCCGAGTGATTGAGATACACAGTTAAAAGACCAAAGCAGATTTAAATGTATACACATAACTGTATATACTACATAATTAAACAGCAGTGAGTAGTCATAACTATTACCCACTGCTCATCAGTTCACTGACTTTCTGTAACCCATTTTGCCTTACTCATATTACCTTGTTAATAAAGACTTTATAATCTGAATTTCAACTGGTAGCTCTTCTATAGCACTCATTCTATTATCTTCCTGTAAGTTCTCCAAATTTTACAAACTGCCAGGGACTTGAACGGGCCATTAAACATGGGTATACTTGCAAGGTTATGTTCTCTGGTCAATAAAGCTACAAGGAAGAAAATAAGGTTCCATTTTTTTGTCTGGGATGTGAAGATGAATGTTGCTGGCAAGTACCTCAATACTGAACAAGAAAAAGGTGAGGAATTCATAATAAATATTTCTTCAACATTCTGTCTTCGGTGGATTTTCAACTCACAGTTGAGATGAATCTGTGAAGCAGTTCTACATTCCTTAGTACAGAAAAGCCAGTGTATTTTCTGGTTCTTCCTCTTGACAAAACATTGCCATATAGCTTTTGGGTAAAAAGAAATAGAGTGGTTTTGTATAATACCAAGATACTAACTTTGGACCCAGTCCAGTGTGGTTATTAATAATAGGTAATGCATAACATATGTCAGAGCAAAGGCTGTCAAATCTGGCTGACAGCTACTCACATCTCAGTTGTGTAATTTGGCACTATGGGCGTTTTTTCCATAATATAAAGCAATTCCAATCAGCTGCAGATTGCACTTCACAGAAGGTGCAGTTACAAGCAGATGCCAGACTCTCACTATTCATCTGGAGACATATACAGTACCGTACATGACTAGAGTAAAGAGCTGATATGGGATTCAGAATAAATACAGTTTCCTTTACTCGGCACTAGAAGCAATGCAGGGTTGCAAAGCATGCTCACCTGGCAAGCACCACAGCTGTATAGTTGGAGACCCCACAGTCCTGAGGACTGCAGCTCATCGCACCTCACCTACAGCAGCCAGCGCAGGTTTACCTGTGCAACTCTTTTCCCTTCCAAGAAGTAATGGATACGGTGCCAAGAGGATTGAGTGACAGGCCATGTGGGCACTGGGGGAAGGGATCACTGATGCTCTGTGTTCGTGTATGAATGAGGCCCATAGGCAAGGGTCATATTCAGTATGAGATACTATACCTAAGAATTATTTTTGTATGTACGCACAGATACACAGAGATCTGTATGTAAAATACTTTTCTGTATATATATGTATCTGCCAATAGGGATGTGTATAGGGGCTTCAAAGTAAGCCTCATTTTTTGTTTCAGCATTACAGCTGTTTAGAACAAAATACTTCATGATCTGCTGGTAACACATGTAACGGGAGGTTTAGGTGAAAAATACCTATTCTTTCAGTTGCATCTAGGCACACAGGCTCTATGGCTTCTTAACTCCTCTGGGGAAAAAAAAAGAGATCAGATAGAAAGTTCTATCTCTATTCTAATTCATAATCAATGGCTATGTGAAGGAACCTCACCCATTATCTTTGCTGTTTTAGTTTGTTTCAAATGAGTTGTGTTACATTTCAGAAGGAAAGTCTGCAGGATCATGTCTGTATAGTGCTTTACTCATGGGACCACTCGCATCCAAATGGGTGAGTAGCACATTGTTTGTGGTTTGTTGTTTAGCGTTTTTTTTTCCCACTAAAAAGCAGCAGCCAGCACTAAGGGTCTAAATTTCCTGGAGATTTCCATCCATTTAGAAACTGCTCAAGTGCAGTGGGCTTCTACATAAGACCAAACTCATCACTGTGAGGTGGAAAAGCACACCCAGATTCAAGAGAATGGCACCATCTCAGACTGATGCAGAATATGGCTCACAGTAATTTATCATGAGTTGTACCCTATTTCCCTGGCTTTTCTGCAAGATGTTTGGAAATGGACTAATACTTACTACCCTCGGGATTTCCCACCCACTGACCTGGCACTGCATTCAGTTCCTGATTGTGGTAAAAATCTTGGGTGAAAATCTGAGAGAAAAATGCATGCAGGCTTGCTGTCTTAACCAGGGACAGCTCGTCTGTCACCTTCTGTTGTGATCACCAAACATTTTTATGGCAACAGAGAAAAGCTTGAGTCTAGCACATGTGATATCAGTACACCCTCCAGCTGCTGAAGAACATGTTTGGCTACTGGGTTTCATGGCTCTTTGCTGAAAGCAGCAGACTCTGAATTAGAATGAAGAGTTCCAATTTTCATTCTATGCTTGATCTATGAGACTTAAGAGTGTCCTTGATTTTTGAATTATCAGGAATAAGTGTATTTTTAAAATTTATTTAATTTTCTGGGGCAAAATCCGAGTTCCTTACCTTACCCTGAATTGTTTCTTATTACAAACATTGTTCCAAGTATGTTAAAAAAAGACTGTTCCTGCCATCAGTGGACCTGGTTTGGCCCACTAACAAGTTAAAGGGGGGTGGGGGATGAGAGGTGTGGAAATAACTCATATGAGAAGACATTTGCAAGGCTTTTATCATTTGGTCAGAGACCAAAATAAGATAACAAGGAAGTATGTTCAAATATATTGCAGGGACAGCACTGCACTTGGAATACCACTAATGTTTCATGGCTTGCTCCAAGATGTTCTCGTCCACCACCTTGTGAGGGAGAGTCACCTTCAAAGTGGCATTCTCTTTCATTGCTTGGCAGATTGTTTCATAAGCATACTCATTACCCGACCAGCAGCGTCTGGCGACCTGTCAGACCAGAAAATCAATAGCTGTAAAAATCGTACGTTTCTCTTGCCACATCCATCTTACACAATATTTGTGCAAACACTGGCAACCGATTTCATTACAATAAATCTTTCAACCCTCTGCCAGTTTCTAGTTTCCTTACTGATTTTGGGGTAGTTTTTGTAATATTTTATTTCTATGAGTAGCATTTGGATAGACTTGGTACAGTTTCATGCAGAAACATAATATTGGACAGATAACATTGGTAGATCCAAGTACCTTATAAAATTCTCTCACTAAAAATAATTGTGTACTCTATTTCATCTCTGTAAAGCTATGCTGGTTTTAGATAACGGTATCATTTAAGCAACCAGTGCTTTTGTAGTGGGATAAATATTTAAAAACAAAAATGTCAGTCAATGCATTTTCAATCTATGAAACCAAGGAACCAAATTCTTTGCCAGCACATAGGGATGAAATTCTATGGACAGACAGAGAACTGGTAAACACCTCTTTCAACAGCAAGGCTTTGTGCCTTGATCTGCGTACAAGAAAGATTCTTCAGATGAAAAAAAAAGTCAAGATTTGGCACAAAGGAAGCAAGTCCTTCCCTCTATTCAATGCCTTACAAATCTCTATTCTGAATTGCAAATCAGCATCTGAAATATTCAGACTCAAAAGCGTTCAAGAAATAAAAAAGTTACATACGTTCCAATTTAGCAAAATATTTAAGCATATAATTAAGGTAAAGCTAATGTGTTCCCAGGACTAGCAATAACAGCTAGAAATGGCCTTTCAAGTCAACAACTTCAGTTTCCCTGCCACTCACCTATGATTATTCCTGGCAGGATAAATTCAACAGCACACTCTGGTGTCTTTCCAGTCTTGTATATAATAAGGGTAGCATTCTCAGATTGTCCTTTTTCAATACATGTGTGGAGGGAGTGGGGCTTTTGCTTGCAATAAATAAGAGCAGCAAAAAAATAGGCTGTTGCTGATAAACAGTTCTTGTTAAGGGTTTGTCTTCATGTATCCACAAATAAATAGAATTGTCCTCCTCCTTCCTTAACAGTTTACTACCGTGTTATTTCACATCTGAGACAAGGTACCTGTGCAAGCTGTTCCTCCTCCTCCTCTACCCCTAGTCATGCCAAAACTCATTTACTCTAGTGGAATCAGGCTTATAACTGCTCATGTTAGAAGTGATTAACAAAATGAGTCACGTGGCCCATTAAGACTATTCCTGGGACACAAAAAGCCCGATCCTGACTGCATGGGTGCTCATATTCCCCATTTGGTAAAAAATAATAATACTACTACTATTAAAAAAAGGCAGAACTGGAAACCAAGTACCTAAATAAACATAGTCCTGGAGGCCGGAAAATATTAAAGTGAACATATATAATGAGTTTTGCTTACTCCATTGGAAACATCCCAGCTGAGCATCATCTTAGCCCGCTCTTCAGCTTCCTTGGAGCCATCCAAAACCAGGCCAAATCCCCCATTGATCACTTCACCCCTAAAATATATAAATGCAAGAGAATTAAATAAAAATAATTCAAAACAATCCCACAAAATTAATTAGTTAATTTGTTCAGTTTCACCGCAGGAAGGTTGAGAACATAGAAATGCTGCTGAATAAACAACACCATCAGTGACCTTTATACTTAGAATTAATTGTTTTTTAAAAAGGGAATTCAGCAGCATAAGGGCCTAGTCTCCTGACCTGCAGCAAACCTATTCCACCTTTCTAATGCCCAGCTAGCAGTCAGTACCTGCTCCAAGCAGGACTGCCAAAAACTAAGCTTGTGCTGCATCTCCTGCAGATTGCAGCCTGCATAGAAACAAGTAAAGAAAGGTTAGCACTTCTGACAGTCTGTAGAGTTACCCACCTCTGAGTATTTTTAAAGGTTAAGCTGTTCATCTTTGCTGCACTAGAGCCTGCCATTTAGATAGGATCATGAGGAGGACTGTGTACTTACTGAAGCAGACGGATCTATTTATATTCTCTCAGGACAAATGAGAGAGCGTAAGTATTTTATTAAAAAAGCGTTAACCACCACTTAATGCACATCTGCCTCCATCATTTCAAACACAGTCCTTCACTTTGCACGAGATACAGAGATGTTTCAAGACATCAGTGCCAGCTTTCCAGGAAGCAGACTTATTGGCAGAAGAACAACAGAAATATGTTAAAACCAACAGATTATACTTGGGAGAAATACCAGTCTGCTTTTAAAAGGACAGGGAAAACACGTAGAGCAAAACGTCTTGTCTGACTTCAGAGTCTAGCCTGCTCAAGTTGCTGTTTCATTGTATATGGTGAATACTAGTGAATGCAGTTGAATAATTATTCATTGCTGTAAATCTGTGAAAGTTCTGTCATGAGAACTCAGCATCAGTAATACTGGAGGGACAGGACACCACCACATGGTATGAGACACTATTGATGGAGATCCCACGGGCAGGATTTTGTCTTCCGTGTTTTATAGTTAATATGATGACTATGTTTACAAAATTTACATATAACAACATCAGACATAGCCATGAATCAGACGGGACTTAGGTGTCTTCCAGTCCAGGAAAGAATCATTTCTCACTGCATTGTATTTTCCAGAAGTAACTTACGCTTCTTAGGAAATGGGGAAATGAGACTACACTGGAGCCTCCAAAGACCCAAGATCTACCTCCTGAAAATAGAACTCATACTTTCTCATTTTCAATATAATGTTGTTACTTACATGATGTTACTTCCCTTTCACTAGTTATATACACTACTATAAGTAGGACCCTATCACATAGCTGAGTGAAGAACTTAGAGGTCCGGATGTCACCATTATGGTTCCATTCTGTGAATTCCCTCTGCTTTATCATTATTAAATATATCATTATTACAAATACATTTTCTGTTGAAAGACCCAGTTTTCTTGAAACTGACAGTTCTCACAGCAGAATGTCACTGAATGCATCACTTTCTTTAGCAAGAAGTTTGAAACAAAGTTTGAATATTGTAAGCTCTAATTATTCAAAATAAGATGTTTCTTTTTCATTGACATTGTCAACACTTTTCAGCCTGGAATTTAATTCCCAGGATCTTTTACTATGTGACATTTTTCATTAGTGCTGCTCTTAGCCTCAGCTTGGGATAAAAAAACCCCAAAACCCCGTCCTAACATCTGCATTTCTTGCAAATTCTACTTTTTGAATAGTTCATGTTGTTACTGTCTTCTCCAAAAGAGGGGACAAGGCTGGATGACAGCATTACCAATGTAATTGTATCAAGACCATGGGCCAGTTCCAGGAGCATACTCTGCTGCTTCTGTGTACAGAAACTATTCTTTACAGTCACTGTTCTTTACTAGAACTGTTCTTTGCTGTCAAAGTACCAATCTAGAGTACATTTGTGAATGTCAATGATGCCATGGGCATGTAATTAGAATCGCAGTACAGTACAAACACATCTCAAGACAACCTATTGGCAACAGCAGACACTACGAAAATCAGACCTCTGGACCAGTGCTTTCTAAAGATATTCCATACAGGAATATGGTCTTCTTTCAGCGGCAAAGATCCTCTATCTGCCCAGCATCTCAAAGAGCATCTTTTGAAGCTTAGACACGAACAGTAAGTGTATGATCTCACTTGCACTCCATAAATTTTGAGTCTCTTCATTGTTTTCCGTGGAGTTACTCCAGTGTAAATCAGAATCACTCATCAGAATCTGTCCTACCATGTAAAAAAACTCAACAGAACCCCTTCAAAAAAAACAACCAACCAACAACAACAACAAAAAAGCCAACAAAAAACACTGCCAAAACCAACCAACCAACCAACACACCAAAACAAAACAACAACAACAAAAATAACTCAAAATAAATGCCACTGTTTGCTAGGATGGATTTTCTAGCAAAACCTCTCTCTTTTAAAGGGGAGCTCTCCACCTTCATTAGAATTGGGTCACATTTTTAAGTAATTAAAGAAACATGTGGCATTTTGACCTAAGCTACCTTCTATAATTTCCAGATGTCTCCTTCTAAGGTGATCAAAGAAAACAAGGCCTCTCTCACAATCAAGATGTCACACTGTCAACAGTGTAGTTGGATTCTTAAATTGCTTCTGCCTTTTTGTTACTACAGGTTACTCGTGCTCTATGTTAATATCTCCTACAAATAAAGAGGCAGCAAGAACTAATAAAATTAATTTGCTGTAATTATAGTCAAGATTATGTTAATCTTAAGTCTCTTAAACAGCACATGTGATGCAGATTCCACCTAAATAAATATTAATCCTGCTTTTTCCATTTGTCCCACAAGGCTATAGAATAGACCAATCAAGGCAGGTAAAAGGCATTTCTCTAGTCTCATAGGGAAGACAGGGTAGATCTGTCAGCGGTTCCAGGCAAGCCCAGCCTCTGGAGGTGGGACTCGCAGCTGAGCACAGTGTGACTGCTATTTCTGAACTCCCTGAGCAGCAACTTGCCTATGATAACTTGATTTATCCCTAATCATCTGTATACTTGTTTATAAATATATATAAGCTTCCACATCCACATTCACATTTCCAAATCCACTGAGGAAAAAAAGATTTTATCAAGCACATGGAGATTTATTTATGGCAAAGTCAGCTGAATTTTTAGCTCTTCAAAAGAAAAACAGGATCCTAAAACCTAAGCCTAAAGCCTAGGCATCTATCTCTTCCAGGAAGAGAAAACTATTTGTCATGGTTGGGGGTTTATTTTGCTGCTTTTACCACCTTTAAATTATTCCTCTCTTTCTCCTTGGAAAGCAAAAGGGTGCAGCACTTTAACTAGCCAGGGTGGTGCCACAGTTAGTTAAGCTGAGCAGAACCACCTGCCATGCAGTGGCTTTCAGGGACTCTTGAAACCATGGCATCTAAGGACACAACCTTGTTACCACATCTGCATCTCAGCATGGTGGCTTAAGGCTTGTGCAGAGACAGGCCTAATTTTCAGGCTCCACATTCTTCACTGAAGCACCGTAATTTAGTCAGAGGGTACAACTTCTCCTGAGAACAAGGTGAGCAGACACTGTTCCACAGTAACAAGCTATTAAGCAGCCATAGGAAATGTCAAAAAAAGGTAACCAAACTGCTTTTGCATTGCTATTTTGATATCAGTAAATAGCCATACACTAATTTTCTGATGCATTACATAAATGACAGCACCTCTGATCTGCCTTGGGAAAGAGCTTCTTTCTAATGATGTAACTCCACTTCAGAAACAACTTGTAATTGAAATTGCAGTGAGGGCAGTGCCAGTTTTCTAGAAGTAAGGACAGTCTCACCATTCAGCCAATCTCTCTTTAAATTGCTCAGATGACTAGAAGTGTACAGAAGGGATTTGTATTACAGAGGCTAGAGACATAGGGAATATGATCATTTGCATCCTTTGAATTAAGCATCACCGATGCACAGAACACTTGTGACATAAGCAATTATTTTAGCAATTGTAATTATTATAATTAACGTAAAATATTACAAATATTTTGCACAATATGTAGTGGAAAGTTATTTTATTGGTTTGTATTTCATAAGTAGATATTTTAAAAGGTTACTCTCAGCTAAGGCAATTCAGACAGAATGAGTCTGCTGCTACATCTGGAGTCTGAGAAAGAGATGACCAGAGTAAGAATATATTCTGGTATGTATTTTCCATTCAGAGATATGGAAGTTGTGACTAAAATCACATATTGGTTTTTATCACTGAAATCAGTAAAGGCAAATTTTCACTGTGTCCTTAAGTCCTCAGAAAGCTTCCTTATCCCATTGTTCAACTCTGCTCTTGTGTACCTTCTGTTCAGTAGTTACTTCACTGAAATCAAAGGAATTAAGAGTACAGGAGAGGGAATTCTCCTTCTGACTTGAAGGGATATTTTCTAGGTTCAGCTCATCTGGATGAGTAACAAGTATCATCAAATATCTCTGAGGATAACATCTGCTACAAGTTCCTTGGCTTGCGGTTCATGTCATATTCTTGGATGGAACAGGGAAGTGTGCTTCTCTTTACTGGCAACACCACCAAATAAAGACACGACTGTAAATGGGAGAGGCTTTGCTAAACTCTGCTATAATGAACAAACCAGAACTGAAGACTCTGCAGTGTGGCCAGGCTCTCCTTTTTGCTACACCTCTGCCAATGCAGAGTCACCTTTTAGTAGTACGTAAAGGTGATCACTTTCCCTCCCCTCATATAATGTTTCTTTTATTGTGTTTTTCAGGTTAGCCATTTCTTAGTTCTGAATAATATGTGAAGAAGGTGCTTAATCCACTCCTTATTTGGCCATGGTCTTCTGTCCTACCAGGCACAGGCAAGGGGGTTTGCTGGCACCTGAGCTGTTTTGTATCAATATCCCCTCATTGCACTTCAGCACATGAGCATTTATATTGGGGTCCTAAGGTCACAGATTTAAATACAGCTTAAGAGGAAACCTAAACACAATCCATCCACTAACACTCTGGCTATGCATGTGTGAAGACAACTCTGGAAGCAGGATCTGTTCAAAAAGACCACAGCAGACTGTCCTTGTTTGGCAAATTAAGTTCTTCTAACTGTGCTGTGGCCAATGTCCAAAACACTTTTTCTAGACATATACACATTAATTAAAATGCTTCATACAACACTACACTTTATCTTATAATACATCCTTTCAGCCCTCGTTTCCAAACCCATCCTTACCATGATCACAACATTGTACTGCTTTGACAATACACACATCTTTCCTGCAATTCCCTTCCCGTCTCTCCTCCCCACATGCATATACAGCAGTGGCAGCAGAATTCATAGTCCAGCTTCCGAAACATAAATAAGTTCTTACCAACCAACTCCACCACCGTTGTGCAGCGCGACCCAGGTTGCTCCTCTGAATGCATCTCCTACAAAGTTTTGTACCGCCATGTCTAGGAGGAGAGGAAAGGTGTTACGGACCTGACACGCTGCATTCATTTTCTTATTGTGCTGCTCACTCCTTCCCTAGCACCTTGATTATGGCTGTGTGAAGGCAGTGTTGGAGGCAGGGTTTACTCACAGCTGCTCTCACAGATATAGACGGAACATCTCATTCTTGGGAGGAATAGGAAAGAGCTTTTCCTCCCACTCTTTGCCCCTACGCTGCAGAAAAAAAATGCCAATTTCACATTGTGGTTTATGCGGACTCTAGTGCTTTCTGCATTTGTGAACCAGCTTGAGCAGGTGAAGAGCCCACCAGTCCTCAGATGGGAGATACCTCCTCAGGGTAGAGAAGAAAACAGTATTCTCCTTTGGGATGCCTCTGTCATAGAAGAATAGGCTGGACACATCTGTGTTGGAGGGTTTCAAAAGGGGAGGGGCAGGCCTGGAAAACCACATACTCTGCAGTTCTCAGAAGCCTGAATTATTTTCAGATCGGATTGCAGAGTTAATTCAGGCATGTGCAGAAAGCCACTCTAAAGCTAAGGAATTGCATTTTGGGAAAAAAAAATGTTGGGATGAAAGTGATATTGGCCCCAATCTTCTGGACATGGGGAAATTTTACCCTGAACATAAACTACTGACATCACACAGGAGGTTTCTTTTGTTTTTTAAAAAAAATGAAGAAAAATAATTTAGCAGAAAAATGTAATTTGACTAATGTCAAAAGCATGATTTCCACTGAAATGTTCACTAGAATTTTGTATATTCACTACAATTTGTGCTAAAGCATATACTCAGATAGGTGGAAAGAGGTACACACAGAGAATCACAGAGTAAAATTTATTGAACGTATTTGTCCAGATTTAATAGATCATTTGCTGTACTTTTAAGAGAAAAAAATAATACACAAACAGCAATATCCCCACCAGCTACATTATCAGACCCACAGCTGTTATGTGTCCAATGGAAAAATGAGTTTATTTGAGCACTAACCTATGCTAAACCCTGTCAAAAGCCCCATTAGGCATCTTTTATCTGGCATTATGTCACTTTAATAACCCAATTATCATACAGTGCTGCCAAGAGGGAAGGGGAGAGATCAAAATCCCTGTATTCTAAAATGTACAGATTTCTTCCTCAGACACTAGCATTATAAGAGTAGAGGGTGGACAAGGAGCATGCCAAGTGGTCTGACACTGAGATAACATGCTGCTTGTTGGCTTCAATAAAGGTCACTATGCAAATCTCTGTGCTGAAACACACTTTGCAGAGCAGCAGTGACCCATGTTTACCAAGGATTAGGCTGAAGTACTTACTGTAAAACAAACCAGCAAATACTCTAGAAAATTCCTGTGTGCTAGAGAGGAGCCTATTTCACCTGAACCAGCTCAAATGTGGTGTTAAAACAACAGGAAAGAAGGCAGAAAGGAAGACCCAAGACGTTCTTTTATTGCCTCCAGAGGTTTCAAAGACCAGTGAAATCAGTGGTCACCAGGCTTTAGATAAGCCGTTGGAGAAGGCAAAGGGTTCACATAAATCACAAAATGCAGAGCAAAACACATCGTATAATGAGCAATAGGGTTTAGTAAGCCTTGTTTCTGTTGCCCTCTTCTAAGGGCACTGCCTGAGGTTTAGTTATGTTGCTAAAGCTGTTGGTGGAGGCATTACTTTGAATTGCTGTTCTCTGTGCAGCTGCACCATTTTCTCACAGCTTGTCAGAACCAAGCATTATTCAAGGCATTTATCCATCTGGCTTATTAGAACTAGCCAGCATACTCAAAAAGTGTTGAAGTGGGACTGACAGACACAGCTAAAAGCCTCATTTCATCAGGAAATCCTGCTAAGATAGCAGGGAACTTTTCTTCTTAAAATTGAGCATAATTTGGTTCTATTATGAATTCCCATAATGGAGGTAATTCAATATGTTCAGCTACCTCTATCATAATTTCTCCTACAGCAGCTTTATCCTCCAATCTCATGCCACTTTGTGATTGTCAGTTCATGACATGCAGAAACACTACTGAGCTAAAGCTATTAGTATAATTTCCACTTTATAGGTGGAAAATTATGGAAGATTTAGTTAAAAAATTGCTTAGTCCTTCACTTTTTTTTTTTTCTTCAGGTTTTCAATCTGGTATTTCCTGGATTTATTATTCTAACATACCATTTCACAAACTTTAAAGCAGACTCTGGTTAGTTTATGTGTGCAGAATTAAAGTCTCCTTTTGTATAGCAAACCTACATTATTTGCCCACAGTCACACTGTAAATGAGCAACAAGGCTTGGAGTCTAATCCTGAACACCCAACTTCCATTCTTGTGCTTTTACTATTAAAGTATGTTCCCTTATGATCAGAAAAGTTCTGTTCAAAAACTCCAGACAGTTTTCTTCAGTACTCAGGCAATGAGATGAACACAGTTGTGAATCTTTTTGCTTTAAACGAAATACTGTTCTAGACGTGGGTTTGATCTTGTGGATCCCAAAGAAGAAAAAGGCCATAATTCTGTTCAAATCACCTCTTTGAAACATTGAGGTGCAATATGAAAATGAAACAGAAGATACAGTCCTCCGAGAGAGACTGCTCTCCACTAATATTCATCTTAGTCTGGTGAATCTTCAGTGAATTTTCAGTATTGTTCTGGACATGTCCTTTTAACTAGCTCCACAATCATGTCTGTATCACTAATAAATCCCACAAAGCTTCTCAGGAGGTCTGATTAATTGTGATTAAAGGGTTAAGAAAAAAAATTTTAAAAATGTTGCATAAAACCCCCCAATTTCTCTTTAAAGCAATTTCCTTGTTTTCACAGACAGACAAGCCTCAGCTGCTCTGCTGACCTGCACAAAAGGCTGATCCATCATAAATGTTTGACGTCTCTCTGTAAGGACTGTCGGTCCCACTCACATCATGATGATCTCGGCTGAGGACTACTGGAGCCTGCAAAAACCCAAGGATAAGAAAACTGAATCCTTCATGGACTGTGAGTGCTACCAAGGATCATCATTTGCTGAATTCACATATGTCATTTCAAACCTCAGCTTTGTCCCTTCTCCTAACCCCCCTGAAACACCATCTCTACCTGCTATTACTCGTTACAAAACAGTTGCTCACACACTGTTTGTTATAGCCATCATCCTTTCATAACTAAGAACGAGAACTGTTTTATGCCAATGGCATCCTCACAGGAAGGCAGGGAGAAGAGGGGAAGCTGTATGGTTATGTCATCTTAGCATTTCTTTGCCGAAATTTCAAAGACATTTCAGTATGCAAAAACATTAATTCAAAAATAGTTCTTGTTTGCTGTTGAAAATGAAAACTAGCAGTAAAAAGTTTAAGGCTTTTTCTTTTTTTTGGAAGATTGCAAGACTAAGTAATGAAAATCAGTAATTTCATAGAGCCCAAACAAGTCTACTCTTGATTTGGATTTTAACTGACAGTATGAACCTAGATCAGCTTTCAGGTCTTCATTATCACTTGTCATGCACAGGGTTTATATGAGTAATTCACTCTTGGCATGGTGTGGTCTGGAATTACATGGTTCTGTTTTATGGTGGCAGTGAATTAGAAACTCATTGAAAAAAGACAAAAGCACCCAGTTTGCGAGAGGGGAATGAAGGTCTGCAGAAACAAAAAAAAGGATGTAGCAAAATCTGAAGGGCCTGGGAGTGTGACCCTATCAGTCACAGCTCCAAGGGAGTGCTCCATCTGGTCAGGTTTATTTTTTAAGACTAGCTTGCAGTGACGTTCATCTTGAATCCTGAGAAGGTCAACAGCAGGTTGAAATATTTTTAATAAAAATTTTCTGAGTAACAAAATCCAGACCTTTCCTATCTAGGATGCATTCTAAGTTTCACTTGAGTTTGCCTCTTTAAAAAGCATAATTGTAATTCAGCTATAAGATGGAGTGATAATGCCTTGGTTTGATGCTGTGGTACGCACCACAAGGAATGGGTATAATTACTGAATGGTACTTTCAGGATTTTGGTCCCCCAGGATGTCACATTGTCCACCTACCTACAATAGTCAGGAAGAATTTAAAAAATCCTGATATGGTCTTGCCCATAGTATGTACTTTAACCACAACCACATTTCTTCAGTGGATTTTTACTCAGTAAGAAAGATATTGCTCATTATATACTAGAGTGGCAGCATTAAGTCTAAGGATTTTCTTCATTCACACATGCAAATGAAAATTTACGGCTACAGCCAGCTCTGCAGCCACACGGCTGGAAGTGAGGGACAGAGGGTAAGAAGCACGGGGCAGTCTTGTTAATGTTTGGGCCACTGCTGAGGGGTTACAGCTCCTGCCTTGTGTTTTCAGCAAATCACAGCATGATATGTTGTTCTTGGAGATGCCCAAATAGAAAATGAATCAGATTTCCAACATGAAATAAAAGGTAGTATATTTCAGAGAGTTTCTAAACCCTAGCGCAATACTGGCGACAGGCAGAGAGGATGACCAAGCTCTAATGCATGCTGACAGAATATAGGTCCCATATAAACAGCAGGCAATTCTGCTCTCACTGGTTGAATATTTCTCCTTTCGCACCTGCCATCCTAGTCACAGATATTAAACACAAAAAGTAGACCATATCAAGACAAAAAAGACAAACCTTAATCCTCCCTTCGGAAATTGCTCTATTAATAGCCATAGCTATATTCACACGACCCCTCTGATCAGAATATAAGATTCTGGCTTGAGAGCCAACAACCTGGAAAATAAAAATGCCAGAGTGATAAGGTTCTCTGTGTAACTGGCTTATCTTCAGGTCACAGATAGAGTCACAGGATTGACCCTGTTGGTAGAAGAAAGTGCAGATTATTTCTTCATCAAGATCCTGCTTCCAGAAAAAAAATAAATTAAAGTCCCTCTTTGAAATGACTTTTATCTCTACTCACACAATCAGTGAGATGTATTTCAGTGTTCAGCTGCTACTCTCCAATAAATCCCACTTTTTAAATTAACCTGATTGTTTGGCTATAATCCCCCTATCAACAAATCCCGTAACAGTGGAAAAGCAGAGATTTGGAACTGGTGATGGTGAGGTGGAAAATAATAAATAATAGATAAATGTAGAAACAAAGAATGCCAGAGAACATCTGTCCTGCACAGCTATGCTCCTTTCCAGCTTCTGCCCCACAGACCAATCTGGTTTCCAGATGAGGGGAGCACATGTGAGCCCTACAGTGTTACCAGTTCACTTTACCGTGGAAGCCTGCCCTAAAACAAAACCAAAGATGCTTCACTGGTATGGCCTAACAGCCACATCCTGCTTCTCACAATGTGAAAGGCTGGCAGCTCTTTGGCCTCAACACCTGTTTTGAAAAGGGTACTGTAAACTGCAAGATGAAGCAATGCTAATAAGCATGTTTAAATAGTGCTCTGAAAGAAAGATAGCTACAAATAAGGTGAAGGGTGATTCATTGACTTGTTTCTCTTCAGATATAAGACTAGATATTTCTGGGTTATTTGAACATTTCCAGATGGTGCAGGGAAAAAACTGCTTAGCTCACCCTAAAACCCTGCTGTGGAGAGATGTTTCTCAGCCCTGGGTGCTACAGCAAGTGTTTTCATTCATGTCCCCTCCTGCTTTTTACTTCAGCACTCAAAAACTGTACTCTGGACCAGAAGCAGTCTCACGTGCTGAAGGAGGTTGCGCACTTACCAAACTGTGCCTGCCAGCTTCCCGAATCCAGCGGATGTTGTCATGATACTGCTGCTTCACAGATGTGCTCACTTGCAAGAGAAAGCAAGAAAGAAAAGAGGTTTTGAAAATGAACGCAGTATGCTCCAAATTTAATTTAATTCATCTGACAGCACTAGGAAGTCAAATTCTACTCTTGGATACAAGCGAATAGATCGGAAATGCTCTACAGAGACCTCTGTGCAGCTAATGCAGTAACTGGTACCATATATGTAGAGGAAAGTATGAGATATCACCCAGGAGATAGCTGGAACAACAATTCCCATTCAGAACTTTAGTAAACTAAATTAAATCTTGAAATATGGGTAACAGTACAACTGTTACATCCAAGACCAGGTACCATAGGAAGTGGACAGCAAGTACAGCAAGTACTCAAGAACATGAACACACAAATGGCTGTTCATTTTCTGGCCAAATTCTGCTTTAATTTCTCTTTGAAATCCTATTCCCATTGTCCTTCTAAGTTTATCAGGAAATCCAGCCTTGCCCTTGTCTGTTTTCACCTGTTGATTTTTTTTTAAATGCCACTTTTCATTTAAAGTAAGAATATACATGCAAGGACTCAATGCTTTTCATCTGTGGAAGAGACTTTACATCACCATCGATATAAACACCCACATACTGTTGTACACACAGTAACTGATTCATTTTAGTCTTGCAGAGGAAACCATCCAAAGGTCACACATCAGTTTGATCTTGAGAGAAAATTACTGGAGATTCCAGTATATGGCAGAAAAATTACAGTAAATTTTTGAGGACAGATCCAGCACTATAGTACTGGATTCTACCCTCCCTTCAATTAAGCCGAGGGACCAGGTTTAAAAACATGAAAATGTCAACATCCATAGAACAGGGTAGGCACTTCAGGGTCATTTAATTCAAAACACGTCATGCTTCAGTGCTGTTTCTTAAAGATGACTCCCAAGAAAAATTTAGAAGAATAGACAGAACAAAGGACCTCGCAATCTATCAATAATTCACCTCTTGGAAGGAAGAGGAGGCTCACACCAGCCTTACTTTCTGGAAGACAACAGTAGCTTTGTTTCAAATGAGATGCATATCTGGATGTGGTACATAACCTTTTCAGAAATCCCACAGATCCCAAGAAATCCCTAGATCCCCACATTGCTAACTGTTCCAGAGCAAACAGGAGAGCATTCATCATTTACACACTTCTCTTTATATTTCAATAATGTCTTTCATGAAAGAAGGAACAAATATTTCAATATTACTACATTACAATATTATGCTGTCCTGCCCACAAAATAGGCTTTGGCTTTATGATCCTTTTCCTTCTGAACCCTTCTTTGATTCTGAGAAGCACAAAGCTCCATTCTCCGAAAAATAGTAGATCTGAGGACATCAGTGCTAGGGTACAATGACACTTAAGTCTTTGAGTCTGCCATCCAGTTACTGTAAAAGTAGACAAAGAAAGGAGAAGGAGTAGTGCCTTCCACTGCAACCTGGGAGATTAGGATTCATTTTCACCAACACAAAATTAGCTTTGTCTCAGTTCCCATTCATAAGCAGGGGATGTCAGTAATAGATCATTTTCAGGGCTATGGAAGAGTGAAAGTGTAATTTCTAGATACTAGAGTACCACAAGAGCCATGTAGAAATTCTAGATTGGCTCCACCAGTGAGTAGGAAAAGCTGTCAGTTTATTAACAAATGACAAAAAAGGAAGACCTCAAAATTGTAATCACAAATAAATGACACTGGATGGAGCACCACACTCATGAAACCTAGGTTTCCTGAGGCTGATCTGCTTGCTTAGTCTCTTAAAAACCTCCTTAGGTTCCCATGCCTCATTCACCTGTGAGACAGCAGCAAAACAATTTGATTCCTTTAAAAGACTCTTGGAGACCTATTAATGGAAGATACTGAATGCCTTGAAGTTTCAAGGTGACAAAGTGCAGGAAAAGTCTGTAACAAATTAAATGAAAGGCTCTTAGCCGAAATTGCAACAATAGCCTTAGGATGGTGTTCTTATATTTTACCTACTGGTCACACTCCTTACAGGAGTTTGTAAACCAGCAAGATTTCCTACACACACCGAACAGGCAAGAGACTGCTTTCTATGGTTTCAGCCAAAACCTAACACACATTTCACACCTCTGTTTCCTTTTCTTCCTAAAAGCACTCCCAGTGGTAGGGGCATGGGATGGTGGTCTTACCTCCCTGACGTATAGAGTCTTCCAGCACACACATGGCAATTGAGTCAGTGGTAGCAAGATCCTGTGGGTCACCTGAGGTACAAACCCAGCGGAATGGCCCAAATCCCAGGGAAAAAATGTCCCTGGGAAGAGAACATGTTTCATTAAGAGATAGTTGAAATTCTTTCCTTATTTATCCTGGCTGCTAGCAGTGCTTTTCTTTCATTAGCTGGAGACGGAAGAATTTGAAACATTTTCAATGAACTAATCTAAACAGAAGCATCAAGGACCATTAATTGAGAAATGAAACAGTGCTGTTTCATGCAGCCATCAACTGGTCTATAAAGCTACAGTCAGGCCAGAATTTTGATAGGAATGTTTGTCAGTTCAATCAAACATGTGCATTGTCAGATGAATTGCAATTTTTCTTCTGTTTAATCAAATATACTCTCCCTGCTGCCTGGTCTTTTCATCCTTAACCCAGGCTAACTCTGAGTGCATCTAAACTATCAGACAAGTGTAGGTTCTGAACAAGTGCCTGAGTCCAGACTCATTTTGCTGACCACATTGTTTACACACAATAGTAAGACACGCTTCAGTTGAGTTCCAGAAGAAGAGGTCGAATCTGGTTGGTGCCTTACTCTATGTTCAAGCTCCTATTCACATGGTATAGGCAAGTTAAGCATGAGTCAGAGGCAAAAAGTATTAGTAATCCATCCCCTCAACAGATCTCCTGAGCTCAGCTTTTTCTACAAGCATTATGCACAGCTTGGGTAAGAGCTTCTGTAACATGGGCAGAAAAGTGTCCCATTTCAGATATGCTTTCACCTTCAGTATAGGCATAGGCTTTGGTGATTTGGAATTGAGCTCTACTGCTCTGAAGAGACAAATCCTTCATTTTTAGCACCTAGAAGTGAAGTTGCATAGAGCTACAGTTTGAGGCTGTGACTTGCCTATTCTCTTGCATAGACCTGCTAAGGAAAATTGATGCAATAAAATTAAAAATGCAGCTATTCATGTAAAGATGGAAAGAGTTTTGATTTGTCAAGTGTTTTATCTTTCTGTTCACACATCTGGTATCTGCTTTCGTAAGACCTTTTAATTCTGAAAAGGATAAAACTTTACAACAAATTATCAAGTCATGCCATGGCTTTCAGGAAAAAATATTAGCAAAACCTCTGCTGTCAGAGTTTACTTATATTAATCACATACAAGATGTCCCTCCAGGTTTGGCTCTTCTTTGCCCCTGTACACAGGAAAATGCAAGGATACTCTAAAGAAGCCAACAGAAAACAGTATGATGATTACAGCCAGCAGGAGATCTTCCTAAGCCACACTGGACATTACTCTAGGGTGGAGAAAAGTAAGAATAACTCTGGCATAACACCTGTGAGATCAGTTTTCCTACTGATACTGTGGACTCCTGTTCATCATTTATAGTACACTGTAAGACTTGCACTAAGTGGAATCTCTGTAGTACTCCCCCGCTAAACTGAGGGAGCCACAAGGCACCTGAGTATTTTATTTGAAACTCTCCCCAACATACCCCATGATGTGCTGAACATAGGAAGGATATCGAAATTCTGTTTTATTGGATCCTCTTTTCTCAACTTCAGCACCTACAGAAGAATTTGAATAGTCAGTGACTTGATGAAGGAAGACTATAAAATGTAAAACCAAACTACATCTGGGTTCCCATGAGGGCTCTATCTCAGCCACAGAGGTGGTCAGGGATCTCGGAGAACGAGAGAACTAGAGTTAGCATAACACAGTGCCCAACCCTATCCTACCAGAATATACAGCTGGGAAGATTCATGCAGGGTTGTCCTTGTTTCCACATACCTCCGGGATCTACTCACCAGCCCTTTGAGCTTCCAAGAGAAAAGCATTGCCATAATCCCAAAAAAACATGCCCTTATCAGCTAGTCTATTAATAGCAGCCACATGTCTCTTCAGACTGAAATAAAGAAGGAAACAGTTATTCTTGGGATTCATAAAATATCAATAAGAATAATATCATGAACTATCTAAAGACATGGGAGTAGCAGGACGTAGACGGAACTGAAAGACCACAGAGAAACTCCAACATAAACCCATAAGATACCACTCGAGATGCTTTCAGCCTCTGTAGCAGCTGCTTTCCCCAAATCTTGAAGTGATTTACAGTTGTTAAGGGAACTTCCTTAATTAGCAGAGAGAAGGCACATCTTTTAGCAAAGAAATGCAGCCAGCTACAAAGATGGAAGGTGACAACAAAACACAACCTACACAAAACTGCGAAACAGTTTAAGAAGTTCACAGAGAAAGTGAGCAGAGAGAAAAACTGAAAATGGCTAAAAATCACTGTTTGGGCCTCTCCCATGGCAGAGCCATCCATTTTTCCCCATTTCAATAGTGGACTATACCTCAGGTCTACGCCCTTTGATACTATTTCCACTAAATATTATCTAGATATAATCTCAATGCATAGTTGCATATGGAGTTGTACATGCATAAGTGTAACCTCTTGGAACTCTAAAGGCAAATCAATGCCAAATAAATGAAACTGGCTTTTTATTTTACCTATCTCGTTAGAAATTAGTCCCTGACAGACATTTACATTTCTGTTATCTTAGAGCAGAATCATATAGAAGAATTGGGAAACTGAGAGGTCCTTGCAGGTCACTCAACCAAAGTCAAATATATTATATGCCCATATTCTACCTTATACAAGAAAAAAGGTCTCCAGCAAGAATGTTCAAGGTGAATAAAATCGGAGCAGGAGACAAAGTTATGCTGCGTTCAGTGAACCTGGACAAATTGGTAGACTATGTGAAATTGTAGTCATTCTCCCAGATTTTTAAAACCTAATGTAATTTAGGAATTTATAGAAATTAAAGAAATCATTAGTGTTCAGACCTCCAATCTTATACACTAGAAACTACTCCTAAAATGGAGGGTAAGTGATGTCTGCCAGATTCTGAGTGATAGCTATGTAAGTACAAAGTTGGGAGTTATTGGTACTGTAGCTCTACTCCCAATTTCCATTGAAATATCAAAGGACAGGAACTTCCTGTGATAAAGACAAAGACTTGCAGAGCAACTAAACTTAAAGGTTAAAAACATGTACCACCAAAACGTTTACCTCTCTTGTACCAGAGTCCGGAATTTCCCTGGATTGCTGGAAAGAAGATGCTTTGCTTCCTCAAATCCAAGTTGTACCGGATAATATCCCCCATTGAATGGGTTATGACACGAAGTTTGGTCAGACCCTAGATCAACTAGCAGCTCTCCTGTTGTGTCCAGCTCATATACTAGCCTCTCCCTGGGGAAGACAATGAATGGAGTGTTTAAAAAGAAGCTGTCATTTGACATTCTAGATCCTCTTTCAGGTGAGCTTCCATCACAAGAGGTTATTTAGAAAGGTATGGCCTGGCAGGCTAAGTCGTCTTTTTATCAGTCAGAAGGTGGGAAATGATGGTGTGGAAGATTTAGATGCAACCTTTATACTTCACATTTAGCCATGCAGGAATGCTGATAGACGAGTCAGATACCAGTATCACATACCAGTCCTACTGGTCAGTCTCAACCATTGGTATATGATGTGACAGCAAGATTTGCCATTTACCAAGACTGCCAGAATTTCTATCCACCATCTGATTATTTTTATTCAATGAATACCTCCCTCAATACTTCTACTCTTCACTGAAGTAAAAAACATTTTCCTGCTACCCAATTAGTGAAAGGTAAGAAGAGATAAATTCTTGTTTCATCCAAGGAAGAATCTTAGGGATTCCTTTCCCTAAAAAAGTAATTGATCCATAAGGAAATGAAAAGGTGTATGGGAAACAACTGGGAACTGGAACACAAGGATGAAGACCCCTCTTTTGACAATGCATTTTTTCATAAGCATCTGGAGCAATGAGCTCAGCACAAGGTTTAATGCCTCTTCTCTTCCAAGTTGCAGAAACAATTCCAGGTAGACTAACAATCAAGAGCATTAATATATCCATTATCCATATAGACTACTTACCATAGATCTACCACATTCCCGTGGTAACCCAAACTAAGGGCAATTTTATTCTTTCTTGCATCTCTAGAATAGATTAAAAAGACCGGTTGAAAAAAATGCACCTCATGGAATTCTCTCTTGCAATGTACTAATCACATACAGAGTCAAACCCAGCAAAAATGTCTATGTGTGATTTCCAACAGTAATCTAGGATCAGAGCTTTCAACCTTTATGTAACTGTTAATCACTGATTGCAGAGAGCTTGAGTGATGCTTGAAGTACATTATTTGTAATTGCTCTATGCATATTCATGAAACTGAAGATACCTTTAACACATATAAATGCTATGAATCACTGGTAGTTGCTTGCAGTAAGCTTTAGTAATCACTAATAGCTGCTGCTGTTTGGAAGGATGGATTTGCATTCCAAAACAGACCCTCAACCCTTTCTATATGCACATTAAAATGGCACAATGCAGAGAGATGTAAAGTGATGATGAGGAAGCAGAGGTAAACTCACTGAATTATGTTCCAAGTCATACCTAAGGCGAGCAATGCAATGATCCAGGTTGTTGGAGATTTCCATCAGCCATCCCTGCTTGTGACGTTTCAAAAGTGCTGCTTCATCCACCTGAGAGAAATAGTAGAGATCTTAGAACTCCTGTTTTCCCTATCCAGTCACTTTTACCTTTCATTTTTCAATTAGCCTGCAGCAAAGAGTAGCAAATAAGTAAAGGAAATAGCCCTGCCTTGGCTCTAAGAATATGGAGTGATTGTTCAAATTTTTTCACCTCTGATTTTTTGTTTGTTTGTTCTCCTTTACTCCAGGCTAAAAGCAAGGGGAAAAAAAACATACATACATCAGTTACCAAAATATTTTCCAAAACAAAAATTATCATTACAATTGTACAAGAGGTAATATTTTCCTGACAGCTTTAATTATTCTTATTGTTTCTTCTCATTATTATATTGAAAAAATTGAGACCTAAAATGTTTCTAATTTATATTTAAAATCTAGTTATTTTCTGTGAAAATAAAATTTCTATTTAAGGAATAAGTTTCTTTGATCAGCTCAGCAATAGACACTTCTGCCAGACTGCCTGGAATGAAGCAATGGTTTGCTGAATAAAATCGACCCTCACTTCTGATCTTCAACTGCTGGTTGAAAATTTCAACCAAATATGGAAGAGAGCATTTTTTTGTCCCTCTGATAATGCCTCTGAAAAATGGAATGGATCAAAACAGAACTACAGCTTTAATACCCTCTTGTTTGAACTTCGAAGCTCCGAACAAGCTCTATCCAAATCTGCACTCTCTTCTGGGCTCAGCTTCTGCGTGTGTCAGTGTGTGTATGCATAAGAGACAGCTGGGTGAAAACAAACTGGGGGGGCTTTGGCAAAGATTCCATATTAATGGTTCCATGTATGAACTTACATGTCATTAATATTTTTATAGTGAACTATCAGTGGCATAAAGCAAGTGGCAAAATTAATTTAAGACAGTTTTCTATGGTAGCAACTCACCCAGAGAGGTGAGTACAGAACAGACAACCTGAGTATCTTCTCGTATCTCATTAAAGCATTTTTACTTCTCTATAATCCAGCCCCATCATTACCATTCAATTATTTCTCATTAACGAAGTATTTATATGTAAATTAAATACGTTCCATTTTTAGGAATCACTTGAACACCAGGAAACCTTTTCTTTCGTAATTATTCTTAGCATGAAAAACCTTCACCATTTCCCACATCAGTAATAAAGACTATCCTTGCAAAACCCCAGATTATGATAGTGTCAGTGTCACTGCCAAAAGAATTATTCAATAAAGTCAGGTGCCGTGGGGGACAGCTTCTTTGGGAGTTTAAATCAGCACAGGAGGAAAGATATTAAATGGTCTGGATGAATTACAGGAATTGGGCTCATTTAAAGATCAGCATAACACCACTCACATCTGTTTAAATCTGTTACCACATCCTACGTATTTTACTTCAGCCCTTTCTGCCAGTCTTTCACAGAATTGCTAGCATACTCAAGAAAACTAGCTTCTTTTGAAACACACTTTCAAAAATATGTTCATTTTTTTGATCAGCACCTCAGTAGTTTAAAAAATTGCACAAACACAATGAGCTAAAGTCACCTCCAGTGTAACACTAAAGAGCTTGGTGAAGGTGATAATCTGGCCTTCCATACAATTATCCTATAAAATTACAATCTCCTTCATGTCAAACAGAAGCAGCAAAAACCTTTCACCATTAATTCCTTCTGTCTGAGCTTCAGAAGCCCTGGCTGACAAAATGACATCTCTTGCACAATTCAACAATGTCATTTGCATAAATAGTTCCTTAAATAAATAATATGTACATACATATAGCTATCCACATGTGCTCCTGAGACTCATTTCCGACAAGGATCATCTCACAGGAGATAAAAACCAGTCAATATTCAGTCTCCTGAACAAAATCATCTGCAGCCATAGAGATGAAAAGGACAAAGGACTGCTGTGAATAGCATTCATTGGAATCTGTCCTTTGTATTCTAGCATTTGAAAGATCACAATGACAGATAAGTCTGAATAAATATAATTTATTAAATAATAATTTATTAAATAATAAACTGATTCAATTTATTTTATCTGCAGGGAGTACATGATGAGATCTCAAACACGCACAAAACTCATGTGCTAACAAAAACACTTTTGCACCATCATTGTAAAACTAATGAAACCCTAAATTTGCAGGAATCAGACTTGAGCTAGCCAGAGCAGGTCAGATTTACTTCATGCCACGTGGGCAGTCTGACCCATTATGTTTTGAAGTTTAATTATAATTACTATCGGGCAGACTGTAATATTCTTACACTTTTCATTGCAGCAAGTGACATGCCCACAGCAGAGGTCTGGTGGTCAATTCTCTCTATAAATTACTTTGGCTGAGATGACTAAACACCCACTCCAGTCAGCTCAGACTGGAGTTTAGTTCTCAAAAATTTCTCTTCCTCTGGAGCAGTAACAAGAGCTCATCACCTGCAGATAGTCAAAAGAGCTCACTGCACTTTGAGCAGTCCTGTATCTACTCCACCAAGAATGTTACCCCTTTGTATTGAACTCAAAGGTCATGAGAAAAGAAATGCATGAAATGTTTGTTGTTCCTCCATAGCCAATACTGTTAAAGATGTTCACTACCATTTGCACAGAATGTCAGAGCAACATTTTAGTTAGAATGTTGTAGACGTTCTGATCTGTAGAACAGAGCCCTATGGTAAGCTCAATAGCCGAGAAATGTGGGTATTAGGATAAGTTAATGTTACCTTTTTATATAAAAATGTATTTCACTCGGAAGTTAAAGGCATGCATACTTACCAAAATTATGATGATGGCATTCTGCATCATATATGATACTTAAGGATACCCGTGGATCCAGTGGATCCTATTGTACACTATTTCAATTGCTTGGACTTTAGGAGTCTTTGAATCACAGATCATTACTAGATTCTCTTTGTTTATGGGAGGAAATAGCTAGGCTATTTTGACATATTTGGAACAGGTAAACATTACATGAGGGTGAAAATCTCTCTACAAAGAATATTTGCATGAGTGAGCTTCAGGGTACAGGGAACATGGTACTGCAGACCTCTCCCATCAACATTTTCCTTTAGGAGAATTTACATTCATTGTCCACAAACTGGAACTCTCATAAGTTCTTGTAACTAGCCTTACCATCTTCATACCGAAGCCAACTTTAAAATTCCCAGCTCTACAAAATCCGATTGACTTCAAAGAATCACAACATCAAGGAATTTCCTTATTCCTATGAATGAATCATACCAATATTTTTAACAGGTACTTTCCTTTGTACCTGATAAAAGTGCCAAGGCATTAAAGATTCATTGTATTGTAATTAGCACCTTTAAAAAAAAAAAAAAAAAGAGGTTTTTTTTTTGCATAAGAGTGAATTTCCCATGGGAACCGCCTGTGGAATTTACACCCTTTCACACATGAAACGAGGGTGGCTCAAGCACTAAGAATGGCCCTTCTCACAGCATCATTCTGCATTATTTCCAAGGCAATCATAAGAAGTTACAGTCCAGATTCCTACAGTCTGATCCAGTGGGTGAATGAATAGAGAGTGGAATAGCCAAGAAAAATGCTCAGTAATGAGAAGGACAGACAGATCTTGGAAAAGAGTTGGTTTTTTTGAGTGGCTTGTCAAGGTTACTCGAGGAAGATGTCAGATCAGAGGGATGCAGGTTCTGATTCAGCACATGAAGGAGATAAGACCGTATGCAAGTATTGGTCTCACCTCTGCAATGATCCCCACACATCCAGCAATGACTGCAGCCTTTGCTTGAGCCCCACTCATCCCTCCAAGACCAGAAGTAACAAACACCTTTCCAGACAGGTCTTCTGCCTTCAAGTAGCGACGGCCTGCATTGAGCACTGTGAGCTGCACACGACACAATATAGCAATTATCGGAATCTAAATTTCAGGAACTCTAGGAAAACAAAAGATCTTGCTTTTTGCAAACAGATTTTGAAACTTGGGGGTCATTGGGATAATGAGACTGTTTTAATCTTTTAGGAAGGAAACGTGTTACAAAGTGATGTTATGAATTCATCTGCCCTGATTACATCTACTTCTCTCACCATGAAACAGAATAATCAGTGGTTCCCAACATGCTGCTCATGGGACACAGAGATTTATTCAGCATGGATGCAAAAGACAGCTAAGGAAAACAGCTAAGAAAACGAGCTAAGAAAGTGGCTTAATCTAACACATTGGGTCAGTTCGTACTTCACTTATTGTAGCTAGATATGAGCTCAGATTGAGACCTTGATTGTAGAATCTTTCAGGGCTGCATTCTGGATAAGATGCTATGGACTGAGTAGAGGATACTATTTTTTTTTTTAGGGAATGACCAGTGAGAATTAGGTTTTTTTTAGCCAGATCATCCTTTCACAGCAATCCAATCCCCCCAGTCACTGCAGGAGATAGCCTCCTCCAAAAGTTATTGACAAACAGACCTTTCCCCAGTTTCTTACCACAGTGCCATGGACTATTCCCTGAGGCCCAATGTAGCAGTAGCTTCCTGCAGTCATCTGACCATACCTAGCAATAGCAATGAACACAGTGACACCACACATTACTCAGGCTGCAATTAATTCTGTACGTGTCTACATATATTCCCAGTGTAACAAAATAATCTCTGTGATTCAATTTGTTGTTATATATCTGCTGTTATCAAATTGATGGCTTAATTGAGTTTCTTCATTAGCACTGCACCGACATACTTTTTGAGGAGCATTTAGCTCATTAAATTGAATTCAGAAATGCATGAATCTGAAAACTGAGTGTAAATTTGTTTTGGCATTTAGCATAGCAACTAGGACACCAGGACACTCTTTTCCATGCATCTCCATGTTGGCATCTCCATGCCATTGGTTTTCAGTGTCACTCATGCTTCTAAGTCACGTAGTTGCTTTTGAAGTTGTTAGCCCAAAACAGTTGACTACATTCCTATGAAATTCACAAGAAAGTGGCAACAATTATTCTCTATTTGTGCCTTTTCATTTCTTCCAGCTTATCTGTACACACAGCTCTACAGTTGCTTTAATTTATTCTTTCCATGGTACACAACACAATAATAGTCCTGTGTTCATCAACTAGATCAGCAGTAAAAAAAAAAAAAAGTAGGTAAAAATATTGTTCCAAAGAAAAGATAACTTACTACTCCAGAGCTTTTTCATAGTGTGAAGGAATGTTCCATAACTTGTGTTTTCTGTAGATTGCAAAGCAACTACTGCAAAGTGGAACTAGCCAGTGCTGTAAGTAGGTTATGATTAAGGCTTCAGGCTGTAATTCAGCCAAGTCCCACACAAACCTAATACTAATTCCTAGCAGACCTCAATTACATCCTTATATATGTGGCTGAACATAACTCAAACTCCCAAGTAATTCCATTTAAGTGTGCATTAATGCTTTGCAGCATCAGGACTTTATACAGCACAGTTAAAATCCATATGCATTAGAAATTTCAACCAGCCACTGCTTGATGTCTGAATTGCATTTTCATTAAATATGCGATATGTTTTAATAGAGAGGTATCTTCTTACATTGTTACTCCCAAAGCAAACATTTTCTCATATTCATCTCTGGTGGAATAGTTGGGAATAACCTAAGAAAATAATCAAAAGAAAACCCATATAAGCAAATTAGAAATTTAAGCAGATCTTTTTAACAGCGTACACTTCTCTAACTATAGTCACACAAACAAAACCAATGGAGATTCAGACGTTTTATTCTATGCATTATAGTGTTAGTAAAAGAGACGTCTGGTTTTTGTGGCAGTGTGACTGCCATGCAAGTTTTAAGGAAAGCAGTTCTCTAGCCACAAAACCAGCCTGCAGGGAAATAGACATTGAATGTCTCAACAGAATAGCAAAGAACTAGGATGTTCACTTGTCCAGCTTGCCTTCCAAGTAAAGCAGTCCAGGTATCTGAGCAGGTGATTAATAATCACCTGTTTGCCTGTTGAGAGCTTTTAAATCTTCCTGTCTGAGCCTAGCTGAACTGTTTTGGTCAAGAACATACACAGTTCAGCACAGTCAGAAGAGAGGTCATCTAATAAGGAGAGCATTGTTCCTTCAATCTCCACAGGTCAGCACACTGAGAGCAACTGTACTGGAACAAATCAGCAGAATTTGGACCCTAGATTCTCTTGTGTGCTTTTTTTTTTTTTTTTCTTAAGTCCAGGTAGTATAAATATTTTAATTCAGCAAACACTTGAAAACTAAACAAAAGAGGAGGAAAAAGAGAAAATGAGATGCTAATACCTACCATGCCATTAGTAATAATTAATCGAGGAGCATACTGATGGCTGGGGAAAAGACCCAGAGGATGTCCACTGTACATTACTAGTGTTTGCTCTTCAGTCATCTCTGACAAGTAGTGCATTACTAACCAGAACTGAAAGGAAAAGCAAGGAAGTTAAGGGAATCTGTTCGCATCTTACATTTATGTAAGAGTAGCTGCTAAAGCTTGAGTAAGAAGGCAGCTATAGAGCTAATGAGGTATATTCACATATGGAATAACAGCCAGAGCTATCAACACATTCATGCTGTTAACAGTCTTTTAAGAGATATCACTCAGTGGGAAACATAAATCACCGACTAGCAAAGGTCTGAATAATCTCCAGAATAATTTGTCCAGTACAAACCCCAGAAATCCCTCATCTTTGAAGCCATTCTGATTTTATTTTGAAGTTACACATTTGGATCTGGCATTTTTCTGGCAATCTTTCCAAAGGAAAACTGCAATTTTTTTCCTAAAAGTGACTAAAATATCTATATATGTTGTTGATCCTAACCTGAAATGGATAATTCAGTATTTTCTAGTGCTTGTCATCTTTTCAACAAATTGATATTATGATGTTCCCTTAAAAACTAAATATTTTTTTTTCTTGAAGAAGAAAATTCAGCTTTCATTATGGACAGTGAAGAAAGACCTTGAGGCAGCCAGCAGTATACAAATAAATGCATCTCAACGTTGTCTGCATCATTCAATAGTTACTCTCCATGTACATCAAAGAGCAGTCTTTGACCATCTAAGCTGCCTATAGATTTGACTCACATCCATCACTGTCTGTCACAAAGCCCATGCTATTCCATGGGACTTTCAGTATATGACATCTAGGCTTGAGAGGAGCTTTCCCCTGCAACACTGGAATTCAACAATAGCTTGAAAATAAAGTTTCTGTAGGGACACAGAGTTTTGAGGAAAAAAACCCTAGAACTGCTAATCAAAGAGACAGCAGTATCAGTAACAGAGCCAGTTGTCATAGGCACTTAACCTCTGTGATTCTCTTTGATCTGGTTTAAAAAATGGTACAAATTTGAAGACAGTCCCCTTCTACCACAGCTTATTTCCCAAAATGCAAGTTGAACAGGTCAGAGGTACTAGAGTTACTGTCTTGCTTTTTATATTCTGTACTCTTAACTCTTTATCAGACTGAGAAAAACATTTTAAGAAAACTAGAAGCATTAAGATAGAAGTTTTTACACTGAAAGGCACAACTAGTAAGAAGGAGGCAAATACCTTTCCTAGCTTAAAGAAAAGTTCTGTTGTCTGCAGGCTTGTGAAGTTAGTTCTGGACATGGTTCTTTGTTTTAAAGTTATACAGAAGAAAGCACAGGTCTGCATGGATGATATAAACAGAACTGAAACTTTTTACTAGGAATTTTGCAATGATAGACTTGAAAAAAAATCATGTTGTTTTCAAGCCACAAACAGAACAAAGTGTGCTGTCATAACCAAATCATTCACTTGATTGCCACTCTAAGCAAGCAAAACCAAAAAGGTTTTGTTTGTTCTTCTGTGAAACAAGTGCAGGTCATAGTTCTGGCTTGTACAAGAACAAGAGAAAAGAGACTATTTCTGACTTTGGCAGGGCTTCTACTTCACCTTGCAGCCCAGCATCTGCCTAAGGGATGTCAGTCCAATAGAGGCTGCTATATAAGCTGCTGGCACTGCTCACATTAGAAATGTTCTAAAACTCATGTAGTTA
The DNA here is from genome assembly GCA_013399075.1 of Chloroceryle aenea. Taxonomy (NCBI): domain Eukaryota; kingdom Metazoa; phylum Chordata; class Aves; order Coraciiformes; family Cerylidae; genus Chloroceryle; species Chloroceryle aenea. The sequence continues at coordinate 480,964 of VWZY01004179.1, forward strand.
ACAGGAAGTAGTTTACTGGCATTTACTAATTAACACACAGAATAAAGAAATGGTGTGCATTTTCTAAAGTCAGAACAGTTTTGCCTCAAAAGCTGCCTAAGACTTCCATTTAACCCCCATTTACCAGGTTTGGAAATGGAAGTGTAAGTTTCCTTTTAGCCACAAAAGAAAAAAAAATAAAAATCAAAGTCAAACTAGGAAGAAAACCCAGGTCACTCAGTCCTGTGCCACAGTGAGGAATCCATTCCTCTGCCCCAACTAGGGTCTGCATTTACACATTAGCATTGCTTGGATTGTTTTAATAAGCAAGAGGCCAGATTCAGATAAAGCCACAACAAGGTGAATACATGATCCTTCATGACAGGAGTTTGCACAAGTCAGCTTTTGCTTAGTTAAGATACTGGATCAGAAACCAAGATCTTCCAGCCTTTAGGAGCAATGCTGCCCTTCAGGGTGATGCAGCTTTCTACCTGTGCTGTATCTGTTGTGCACTGTAAAACACAATGTCACATCTCCACCTGTCCCCACTTTGTGGCCTTGGGGCATAGCAGAGGCTGCAGGGATGATTTGGCTTGGACATTCACAATAACCACATTTGTGCCTATCCACAGACACTCAGGGTGGTTGTTCATTAAATGTCCTCCCTTACACCACACACATCTGTATTCAGATGCAGTGTATATTTTTTTTTCTTGAGAGAATAAATAGAGTTCAGACAAAGCGCATCAACATGTTGCTGATGCCAAAGATCTCCTGAAAATATTTCCCACGTGTATTTTGCATCACTTGGAATAAAGCAAGGATATTTATTGCCATTTTTGGACAGAAAAGAACAGAGATTACACAACCACACCTTAAACATTCCAGCTCCAATTTTAGACAGGCCTTTACCCACCTGCCGTTACTCTCAGCAGAGCAGGGACAGTATTGCCAGGCCTGTCAGTAAAGTGCATTATGATCAGCTAGTAAGTAAATATTTACAGCTCATCTGATTTGCTTGGGAAAAGACTCATGATTGCACTTTTTAAAATCAAAGACTTTTTTTTAATCCAACACTTCATGTGAAAAAATGTTGCAAAGTTACCAGAAGCAAGCAAGTAAAAATACACTTTTTTTGTTTCCTAGGAAGCATTTTAACTCTAACATTATCTGTGCAAAATACAGAGACACATGCAAATGTATCAGAGAAAGGCAAAGAACTGGTCTTTACTACATCATCATACACAGCTTGGTATGTTTCTGGTATTATGTTTAGTATTTCTGTTGGGCTGTATGTGCTCTCCTGACTATATAAAGCTCTCCCTACCCATGCAGTTCATAACTGAGCATTCCTCTATTACCAGACAGGATGTTTTGGAATATTTTGAGACAATGACTGCCAAGAATTATCACAAACTGCCAAAGCAGAATGTGCATGGGGGAGGGTGAAAGCGGTTTCATGAAACAAGTTGGAAAAGCAGCAAAGCCCTACCTGTGCCCAGTTGCTGAAGACCTGCCCATTTCCTCCATAAGTGACAAGCTCCTGGGGAAACTGAAAAAGGCAATTTAACAATAATGAGGCAAGCACTTTACTGAAATGTTTCACTCTATGCCTGACACAGAATGCTATGAAGTGATTCCTTGATTGCAGTTTCTGTATCAGGCATGCCAGTAAATTCCCTTAAAGATGGATTGAGTGAGTTTATATAAGTTGGTCGCCACTGGTATTTACAGCTGATGACCAGCAGGGCATAGTTGCATGGCTTCTCCCCTGCCATTTGCAAAAAGATACCCTACAGTATTCATTTTTCAACAGAAGCTGTAGAAACAATGGACTAAGAGCTAAGCTCTACCTATTTCAGAGAGCAGCCAAGCTCCTGCATGTAGTGGGAGGTGGAGTGAACCTTGTTGGTGTTGCAGGAGGCCTCAGAGGTCTGTGTTAGGACCAGGACCCACTATGCAGAAGTAAGAACTGCACACAACAGGAAACTAAAGAACTTAATACAAAAGACCCTGAAGTCCAGAAATCAAAATATAACCAGAAGTATAGAATCACCTTTAGTCCCTGGCAGGTTTAGCCTCGCAGAGATGGGCATTCTGGCACATGACACTGTAAGGAGGCTGTCTTGGCACTGTGGAAATTGACGTGCTCAGCCAACAAACACAGCAGCAAGCTCTACACGTACAAGGGCTGGCATGTACCTTGGGGCACAGAACCAGCAAAAGCCTTATGAACAACTAAAATCCTCTTCAGTCTATGGAAGGAAGATCATCTGCATAAGGACTGATTTCACCTATATGCCTAAATTCCTCATGTTTCATGTGAGATCACATACCAAAAGCAGCTTGCAGATGTGCTGCTGTCCTATGAATCCATCTCCCTTATTTTCACTGTACCTTACCTGAGCCACTGAGGGATCCAGGTTATTCATGATCATCAACATAATGGCAGCAGCTGACTTGGTCTTGCAAGGGTAGTCTCCTATGGGGTACGCTCTAAAATGGTAGTCAGAAAAATTTAGGAGAGACTCTTCAACTCACAGGGGCAACCACAACAACATACCTCACACAAATAACCCTGCATGCCAACACATTCCATTCTGTTGCAGGCTTTTATTCAGGAAGGAAGAGGGTATTAACTGTTATCAGAGCTAAGCAGAGGAAAAAATTGTAGTCAGCCTATCATTTGCTGAATCAGTTAAAACACAATCAGTTATAAATATGGTGGACAAGATCTCCCATTGATTTTTTACTGGATTATTTTGGGAATGCTGGAACTGGACTCTGTAGCACAGCTGACAGGCCTATCATCTGAGTCCTGCAAAGCCAAGGAAAACAGCATCAGTGGAAGTTGCCTTCAGGCTCATCAGTCCTTGTTATTTAAGATTCTATCTAAGAAAAAACAGTCATCTTGAATTTTGGTCCCAAAGAAGCTTTTAAAAACTGAACTAGTTAGGAAAAATGTGGTCCTTTTTACTGAGTAAGACGCATTTAATCCAGAAAGTTGAGAGATAAGATACAGTAAACCCTCACAAAGATATTCCAAGTCAGGTTTTCTAGCACTAATGTCCTTCAATGTCAACTGCTGCAATCATCTCACTTATTTTCCCCTCTACCATCTGTTTGTCATATCAAAGTGCTCTAAAACTTCTAGTCCTAGATTGATACTGTACCTCTTCAGGGCAGGGACAGTTCCTTTGCTGTGTTTGCACAGGTCTTAGTACCATTGTGCTCAGGCCTCTAATGTATGACACCAAAAGGAAGTATAACCATTGATCATAAGTTTTGCTCTTTTCCTTTCTCTAAGCAACAACACCATTACTGATGCTGGAAATGTCTGAAGATAAATAGGATCATTTGCCATGATTTCTAAATGAACTTTCTTTTACTGGACCATAGATTTTCAGTGGCTAGACACTTGTTTTGTACAGGGGAAAATGGTTACACTGAAAAACTTAGGCTAAAGAGTGCCAACTGCAAAAACAAAAAATGGATATATGCTAACCAGCTCATGAGCCAAGATCTGGAATGTGTATTCTACAGATTTAGTGAATGGGCTCCTCCCATGATCATATGCACTTTATGCTAGCTTTTTACATTAGATACTAAAAAAATTCCTTGTAGTCATTGCCAGACCAGGAGGAAAGCATGTGAGTTTTTCCACAATACCTTTTTATTAGTGTTTTCTGCTTTTCTAAGCTTGATGTGATAAAAAAACCCAGGACTTCTGTGGAGTTACATCAACTCACCAAGAGGAGCTATTTCAACATAACACTCCTTAGAACATAAGAAACCCAAAGTTCAGGTATCAGCTGCACATAGGGACATAGGTGTTAAATAGAACAGGACCAAGCTGGACTGTGCTCCCTAGGACATATGTAACAACAACTACAAATATATATATATACACACATATATTACCAGAATAAAGAGAATAGAATACATTTTCTGAAAAAAATAAATATTTGAAGCTATTAGAGTCACCAATGCCAGCAATGGAAACAACTGGTGGATTCTCTCATCCAAACCTGAATAGAAAGTGTCCTCATTTCTAGTCTGGAAATACTCTCCTCTGAAATCCAACTCTGTAATATTTTTCAGACAGTCTTCCAGTTGTCTTCCCCTTAGCTGAATTCTGCAAGAGCTGACCCCAGACTAGTATGGGCAGCACAGAAATACAGATGTCTGTGGAAATCAGCATGCTTCCTACTTGCTTACTTTATTCAGATTTCTGTACAGACATTAACCAGGCCTCTGATGGATGCAAAAAGGAATCAATCAGTCTAAAAAAAGCAGCTAGCCCCTGGCAGCCCTCTCTAAAATTGTTCTGCTTAACAAACGTTAGCCCCATCAGCCCTAGAATGAAGTGATTCTCCAACATCAGCAGGCACAGCATATTACAAACCAGGGTCAGATACAGGTTCCAGTGATGGAAAATTATACTGCCTTTCTTTTAAGGGCAGAAAGCCTTCCCTGTGAGAAAGAGAAGCAACCAGACACTCCTAGCAGGTCCCAGATCATCTACTCATCTGATGGTTCAACTGACACTTGACTTGTAGCAGCTAAGGACTATTGCAGGTTTTCTGTACAGGTTGCCATCACAGATATCTCAGTAATGACTGGCCCCTAGAAACCAAGATATGCCATGAGGCAGAGAATTTGGGATCTCTATTTGGTAAAGCTGGCATTACCAAGCAAACAACGGTGTACAATCCTTTCCCTGGGTTCAGTGGTGCTGAGCTTTCCAGCATTGAGACTGTCCTGGCCCTGCCACAGCCTGTCCAGAAGAGTGGACTGTCTCGCTACTAGTCCCATGTGACTCTGATGAGGACAGAGAAGAGAATGGAAGCTGGAGACGAAGGATCACTGTTATGCAGCTTTGAAGAAGAGCATCCCAAAACACACAGTATCATTCACTAGAAATTAAACCATTGCTATCTAATAAGACACAGATCATCCAATTTATTCAGATAATTAATGTATTATGACATGACTTCTACAAGAGATAAATGAGGACACAGCAATGACACTCTTTAAAGGTCAGTTCCACATGTGAAAGCCAGCAAGCCAATGACAGTCAAATGCAACATGAACCATGCAGTCCTTACCTCATCTCAATATCTGGAAAGAATCTGTACATATAAATATGTCCATATAGCCTGAGTTCTTCGGCAAATTCCAGTGCCAGCTTCTTTTGTATTTCAGGTGGAAAATAACGCAAGGCATTGCGCAAAGCCAGCTGCCAAAAAAAACCAAACACCAGAGACAAAAGTTGAGGTAAAAGAGAAATGGAGGTAAGTGGGTGGCCCTGAACTTCCATTAGAGTCAGCTGGAAGACAGCCTAAGCTATCACAGGGCTGACATAAATTAAAAGGACAAGCTCACAGCAGGGTAGCTCCATGCTTGTTTTTCTGTTGAAGTGTTTCCACCTGCATCTTTTCTTTTGATTCAATTGCTGTACACAAGTAACCCTGCCTTTTCCACCCCACCAAGTTTGTATGGAGACACCTTGGAGATTTAAGACATGGACGAATTCCCTCTCACAATGCTAGGGGGCACTGAACTACCAAGGAAAACAGTGTTCAAAAATCCTTAGATTGAGACCTTGAACTCCTAGAGAACCTACTGTACCTTCCATTTAAAACAAAGATCTTAGCCCTGAGCTATGTGACATACTCCCAGATAAAGATGTTCTTGGTCTAAGTTTTATTAAAGATTCACTACATTTAGCATCCTAATGTATTACAGAGGGTGGTGGTTTACATTATCTTATTGATGCTACTTCTATCTATCACTTCCAAATTAGCTAAAGTGATTACTAGGCACTGAATTATATTTTGCAGCTGAAACTATGTGGCTTATACTCCCTATTCCCTTCAAAGACATTCACCATGGTTTGCAAAGTACAGTATGTCCTCTGGATAAAAGAAACCATAAATAAATCACTATCTTTAGTAACAGCCTGTTAAATCATGTCTCTGTATTCCATGTTCCATTTGATTAAAACCACAACGAGAATAAAGATTTCATAATCTTTAAAAAAAAAACAACAAACATGCAAAGATGCTGAAAGATCTTTTAAGTTCCCTAACAAATGGCAACACTATCCAAATGACTTAGTTGAAGAGATTCTCAAATCAGATGGAATTTCACATCTTCATTAGGCTGATTTAACAGCTGTGGAAAGGATAGAAAGGGATCAGACTGGCTCCCAAATCAAATAGCAGTCTACAAAATAGCCAGGAAACCCCAGTTTTAGAGAGAGCTAAGTATAGCAAGGACACCCCATATCAAAGCATTATGGAAGCATTTTCTGGAGGAGTNNNGTGAGCATGTTTGGGCGGGGTTGAGGGGGGGGGGGGGCTGCAGTATAGGTATCCAGACCGACCCAGTGTAGGTATCATCACCATCCATCCTGGTAAGAAGCCCTGAAAAGCTCTATAAAGCCTTCAGCTTAGTAATAAACCTCATCATTCAACATAACTATGGTCTGGCTCTTATGGCTTGTGCTCTCTAGACCCTTCATCTGAGTACGCTGGTTTCACGTACCTTAGAGCACACTGAATTACCTCTAAATCAAAAAATGACCCATGCTAAGAGAGGTTCTTGTTTGAAAACTTGCTACTGAACACGCATATGGGTCAGACCTTTCAGACAGTGAAACTTTACTAATTTACATCAGCTGAGGATCAGACCATTAAAACTCTACAAACTAGATTTGCCATTCCACACAAAGAATGACAAGGGGCAAGACCTAGTTACCAGATGACCAAATGAAAATTCCATCTTCAAATACCACTTTATTCTCCTCCAGTTAGATAAGCAGTCATTTTTTCAAGGCCATGTTATTAATAAACACAGAAATTCCAGCTGTATCCACACCATGACAAAATACGTGGGGATTTTCAAGGTCAATCTCAGAGGCAAGCAGCCATGGCAGTGGGTTCTAGTTCTAAGAAATTTCTAAAGCAGGACTAAAATCACCTACAGCCCTTACAACAACAAAATCAAAAGGAAAACATTGCCACGTTTGGCATTTTGGTTGCCTATGAGAAGTACAGAGAACTATCAGGACGGGTGTTTTGCTTCCAGTCTGGCAAGTATCACCCAGTCTTTGATCCATGTATTATTTGTATTCGAATGAAACTGATGGACAAATATTTTTCTTCACCCTAACAATACAAGCAAGAAAAATCTGTTTGGGTTTTCAAATAAATTCAGATAGATTGAGCCTCTGTCCTATTAATGTTACACATTAGCAGAAGCCTGAATGTTGATGCTGAAACATTAATGCAATATGAACTTGGATGTTACATGAAGGGTGGGAAAGGCACCTTGATTGCACAGACAATATAGAGCCGATGTTATGAAAGAGTACTAAGAGTGTGGCCTGTTTAGCTTAACTGAACAGAGGTAACATTTGATTGCCGTTTCACTGCAGGATAAATGTCAAAGCAGGAAGCAGCTTCAGGGAACTGCTGGAAGAGGAATAAATAGCAGTGAGTTAGCCATAAAAAAAAAGAGGTTTGAAATTAGAAGAATTTAAATAAGAGAGTCTGAAACAGTCTCTGACTGGGAGAGCTGAAGTGCTTTAAACTGTTTAGATGGAGCTTAACTGCTTTATGAAAGCACAATTGCCATGTACAGCAAGAAGAATTTTTCATATTCATTATTAAGTCATAAACTGAATAATCTGAGAAAGGCACTCAAGGAGCAAATTCAAATAGCCTGATCATAATGCTTTTGTGGAAAGGCAATGCAAGTTCTTTATTCTTTACATGTCATTAAAGCACCATATAAAATAATATTTTGACCCTTCAGTAGGAATGATTTACCTATAACTGACACACTACATTCTGAACAACAGACATTGTGCATTTAGGTGTTCTTCCTGTTCATAAGTTCCACTGACAGAAGTTTAAGCTGCATGTGTTCAGCACCTCTGAAAAACCATGTCCAGAGATCATTTGTGTCTCATAAAAACATAATCAATTGCACCCATACCATTAGGCCTGATAGATTATTTAAAAAAACCATCTGTGGCTCTGAATTTGCTGAGTTACTGATTCAGTTCAGCTCAGAGCAATGCAAGCATTGGATGCAGTCTTTCTCTTAGATCTCCCAGATGGATCTATAACATTTATTTCTTATGTTTATGGTGTATTCAATATTAGATGTCTCTCTTTTTTTTTTTTTTTAAATCACTGTCATTTATGCAGTAAAACATGATCCTGCTGCTATTTAATCAAGATTCAGACTTCTCAATGTCAACAAAATGTAGTCAAAAGAACCCAAGAAATCCTGCTCCAATCAGCTCTAAGTATCTTCGTTGGGGGATTCTCTTGAGAAATCAAATATACCAGCCTCTTAATTGGTGTTTGTTGAAGAGCCCGTGCCTCTTCAGAAAGAATGTCATTCATTTTCTAACAAGATGATTAAGACTTACCGTTCAAGGATCTTGAGACATTCAAACACCATGATTTGCATTCTTCTTGTTTAAAGAGGAAAAGAGAAGCATGAGGAGATGAAACAACCGGCTTAACTCTACGACAGTTTAATTCTTCCTTCTGACCCTTTACAAGTGAAGATGTCACTTGCTTCCCACCTGGTATATTCTGTCTGATGATATCCAGGCACAGAATCTTTGGTGGCACTATTCTCTAGACAGCAATTATAAAAAGCAAGATATTGTACCATATATTATTTTTCCTGATAGGTCCCAGTTCAGATCACCTCAGCTGAGAGGTAAATATGGCAATTCCTGACTGGCTGTTGCTGTCAATGCCCTACAGGTTGTAAAAATTTAGCCAAGTTCTAAAACATGAGCCAACAAGTCGACCTTCCCAATCCATATATAAGCTTTTAAAAGTGGCCTCATTTCTGGATGTGTAAAACAACCATTAAGGCCAAATGCTCTGCTTCTTCTCCAGGAAGTTTAACAAGAACTTCAGGTGCTGGGTGACTTCACAGGCTGTGTATTTCATCTCTTTATACTAGAATACTATGAAGCAGCAAAGGCCAGTTGGCCCCTGAGGGATAGGGAGCCAGTCGGAGTACCACAGCCAGCAGGACAGGCACCTCAGAAGCCAGGGTCCAGCCTCATAGTACATGAGGAAGATGAGCAAGGCAGTCCAGGGAAGGCAACAAGGTTCCAACAGGAGTCCAGGTCATCAGGCAAGATCATGGTGATGTGCAGGTCTGAGGCCAAGCTAGGAATGCAAGTTAGGATCAGGTGTGGCAATGGTTTCCACAGAGAGATAGGGCTCAGAAATCACCAAAAAAGGTTAATAGCGGCAAATCAGACCACAGGATATGATATGATCAGATCAGTGAAGCCCATGGCTAGGCACAGAAGCACCCTGTGACAGAACTAGAGACAGACACATCACCAGCATAACAAGGACTGAAGTTTCAGGCCTGAGCTTAAATGAACCCCCGAGCCTATGGACAGAGGGCGTGGGTGGAGATCTCAGGTGAATCTTGCCAAGGACATCAAGGACCATTGCTGACTTCAGGGCCCTAGGACTGAAACAAGTGATACTGCAGTCAGGTAACAGATGATGCTGGGGTAGCATGAAGACTGTAATGTGACTTGGCTCTAGGATATATAAAGGAGTGGCTGCATGGCTGAAGGCAGACCATTTTTTTCTGATTCTGAGCAATATGGAGAAGTGTACATTCTTTCCAAGTTGCTCCAGCTTTACTGGAACATCAGTGAAGATTGGGCATGCAACATCCTTGTTCTGCAAAGGACACACTATGCTTAAGATCCTCGGGGTTGTTTCTATGTAGCATATTTACATGCTGTGAAATGGAAAACTAGGGTTTCCTCAACTGTGGAGGAAAAGAGAGGTGTGGCTGTTCCAGGCCTCAGGCAAAGAATGCAGGAGGAGGAGAATCTCAAGAAACATATAAATAAAATCAGTTCTGAGAAATGGCTTGATTTATCCAAGCAGATTACAGTTGGTCTGATAGGAATAATAATGTACCTCTTCAACAAGACCCAAAACATACAGAACTTTCTAAATCTCACTTACGGGATTTCTATTATGACCACAAAAGGAGGCCCAAGAAAATAAAACATTGACAGTGCTAAGGTTTATTATTATAGAAAGGGCTAAAACTGGAATGAAGGCATGTGAAGAAAGGGAGAAATCCTGAGGAAATTAGCAGAGCATTTTTAACTTCTGTCAAAGCTTTTCCTGAGTACTTCTGTTAGAAAATGAACACAGTGCCATACATAAGGACAAGACTCACAATATGCTCAGCTTTTACACTGTCAACAAAATCTGGAAGCCTGTCTCGAGATTTAAAAGCCAACTTGAAGACAGATAACCTTTATGTCTACTTGCTTTTGAAGCATGAAACACCTCTTAAAAAAAAGATATTTGATCTTTCAGATACAAAGTAAATACCAGCTGAACCTCTTAACTCTGTTAAGAGTTTAAGGTGGAAGATTAAAATGAATCAGAAAGGAAGTTTTTAAATCTTTAACAGCCTAATAAAAAACCTGACTAGTATGACCTCTTATTACATCTGGTAGGTAAGAAGGAGAGATGAGGGTAGGATGCTAGACAGTAGACAGGGGCCAGAAAAATCAGTCTACTTCCATCTCCATGCAACACTTAATGGAGGCAGGAAATTATTCCAGTTTCTAAGTAGGGAGTGAGCACTTTGTCATTACCTTTCTCTCCCCAGGTAAAGAGTAAGGTCTGGCATCCTTTTGAGGCATACCATCTCCTCTCCTGCAACATGGATTCCTTCATGCTATTATAGAGGACTTCTCCTGGGGAAAAGTGATTTAGCAAAGGCAAGGAATAAAATGCAGATGATTGGCAATGTTCTGACACGCAGTGAAGCTCACGCCCTGCTCCTTTATTTTCAGAGCCATCACCACAACCCCCTTCCACACACTTAGCAGCCGCACTTCCACATGTCTGAGATGTCCAAGGCCCAGACAAAAACGCCACAGCCATGAATGTGCCTGACACTGAAGTAAATCCTCTTTGGATATATCGCAGCTGCTCCTCTTTCTATGCTTTGACTAGGCTCTCCTCTCCTTATGGAAGTGGACTTTGAAGGAATTTAGCTGCTGATGCCAGAGGGGAACTCCCACAAAGCCAAGGAAGTTGCATACAACTTATTAGTGAGCAAGGAACTTCTGTATTCTGACCAGAACTTCACATTGTAAGTGATGTTAATGTGAAGTACAGACCTGCAAACTAAGGAACGCACCTAATCCTTTCCCACACAAATTCCTAAGGGTCTCCACGCATTTCCCATTATTTTCTGTTGCTGATTGTTTAAAAGGTCTCTCACATGAACTAATGCAATGATTACTTTAGTGTGTACATAGACTATTCAATCAAAAAAAGACAGAAAAATAATTACACAACTGAAGACAAATAATTAACTCACTACAAACTTGCTTAAATTCCAGGATGCTCACACTACTGGTTACAATCTTTACATCTTTTGTGCAAATGTAGAGATGTGCAGCTTGTACTGTGATGCTGATTCACCACATTTGGTATTTATTGTATTTGAGGGGTTAGCTTTCCTTCCGATACATATGCAGTGGTTTTGCCACAGCATTCATAATTTCATCTCCAAGGAACAATGCTGATCTTAAATGCCTCTTGTTTAGCCATTTAAAGTCACAGAAGCTGTTGTGCAGCAAATCTCCCTTATGTCAACCTGCTTATCTCTGGGAGAAGAAGAATGAAAAAGAAGAAAGAAAAAAGAAGAAAGAAAGAAATAAAAAAGAAATAAGAAAGAAAGAAAGAAAGAAAGAAAGAAAGAAAGAAAGAAAGAAAGAAAGAAAAGAGTTTCCAGTACTTTGTCCCATTACCCACTGAAATTATAACACCAGGTAGATATATTTGCCATGAAGTTAACTGCATGCTTAGAGAAGCATGAGGCAATCAGGTCTGCTGCCCTAAGCTGTATTTATCTGGAGGAAAGAGAAATGAGGCCCTGTGAACCCCCATGTTACCTTTTTCTCCTGAGCAGTGAGATTAGGGGTTCTCACGGGTGCATGGGGTATTCCTTTCCTCCGACCTCTGTTTTCAGGCAAAGGGTATAGAGGGAGGCCACGACAGATTTCCTTCAGGCTGGTCATAGCTGCTGAGGAAATAGGAGGAGGAAAGGAAAGGCAAAGTGGAGAGGTACAAGGAATGGGGAATGAAGGGTGCAGGCAAGCAAGATGCTAAGCGATTCAGATGTTCCACCAATCTGGGGTGGTCTCAAAGAGGACAGCCTGTCCTCTGGCTTTTGCAAACAGGCCTGTCAAGCAAAGAGGGCATGGCACAGGTGACACACCTCCCCCCTCTGTGCTGTGCCATTGGCTCTTCCCTCCTCGCCCAAAATGAATGATTCACAGTTTTGCTGTTTATTCTCTCTGTGCTTTGCCAGCTGCTGCTGTGCTAAGCCACAGAGCAAATGCACTCACTTTCCAAATCATCTGATTCCCCCAATGTCATACTGAGACCATGGTCTGGAGCGTGAACCTTGCCTGAGACCTCAAGGATTGCACATTTACATTTCTATAGTTCAGGAGCTAACTAAACTAACTAACTAAAGTTAATCACATCACTGTTCATATACACTGTTCTGCTAAGATGGGCATTCTCTGACATCTGTAGGTGTGGGCTGTTCCTCAGATCTCAGCAATTCATCCTCTAGACAACGGCGGTTGTTGAAGATTAACAGCTAAATTTCCCCCTTAGGTGTTAGCTCCTCTTAGCTTACAGGCATGAATGGTTTTTAGTAGTATTAAACTGGAAATTTATTCATTAGCACTGGTAGTGGTTTTCTCAAGACAGGCAGTAAGCGGGAGGAAGAATTAAGGCTTTCAGTCCTAAAGTACTTATACCCTACAGTAAACAATCAGTTGAAAGTCTGACAGTACTGCCATCCAGACATCACAAATAAATTAATATACTTAACTTTGATTTTCCACTTACAGTGCAACATGACCTTTGCTCTTCATTTTGAGTTGTTCTTTAAATTATACAGGACCTTCTTGACCTTTATTATGTCCATAGAGCTACAACTTGCAGGCAGGGAATTTTCTCAAGTGCCACAGTTTAAGCCTGGCAAAATCAACTGGGAGAAACATTTTGGGTAGGAATGAGCCTAGAACCTGTGAATAAAAAAAATACTTCATTTTTTTCACAAAGGCAACAATCGCCAAAGATGACAACAAAGCACAATTATTAAATGCCAGTATCTCATTAATGTCCCATTGGCTCTAGCTCTAGGACATACTGCACATCCCCAGCTCCCACAGAAGATGCTTGAGTTGAAAGAACTCGTAATAACCCAGGGGAGCTGAGTGCACTGCAGCCTCAAACCCTCTGAAGGATACTAACTGTCATTTATGGCAGGAGAATTTTGTTTTGTAATTATACAGTATTTTAGCAGTTTTCAAACAAAGGGCAAAGACAAAAAGGAGAGGAAAAAAGCTTTCTTGATAATTTAATATTTTCTGTTTTGTTTTCTTATTAAAAACATACCAAAAAAAAAAAAAAA
>VWZY01004179.1:496567-559188 GCA_013399075.1 Chloroceryle aenea
GGGACCGAACAGAGCTCTCCACCTCGCATCAGCCCTCCATGGTGCATTCGAGGGGTTGCATCAGGGATGTGACTGTCCCCAACCCGCTACATGGAGAGGGGTAAAGACACAGAAAATCCTTGTTATTTATTTATTTATTGGAAGCAATGGACGGTTGACACCCAGAAGGCATCTGAGCTCTGAGAAAAAAAAAAAAAACAAANAAAGCAAGGAGCAGAAATGAAAGTTTCGAAATAGCATCTGAACAACTGCAAAGGACGGGACCGAACAGAGCTCTCCACCTCGCATCAGCCCTCCATGGTGCATTCGAGGGGTTGCATCAGGGATGTGANCTCTAGATCCAACGGAGAACAAGAAGAATGAGACAGCAGCCTTGACCCCCACACTGAGAGGAAGGTGAGCAGAAAGAAAGAAAGAAAACACAGAAAAGCCATGCAAGCACCAAACCTGTAGATTACTGCAGCTCCTTTTTGCTTCTCTGAGGACAGATATTTTACTGACAGCCATGCAGCATAAAGGCATCATGCTGATTGTGTTCTTGGAATATTTTATTTCTGGCCATGGGGAAGCAGGTAAGCAAAATAAATCAATATTGTCATTCTTAAACAATTTATCCTAAGTTTAATATAAAGGAAATAGAAATGCCATGTTTGTTTTGTTTGGGGTTTTTTTGTCAAAATCTTGATTTTAGATTGGATTTTTATATGGAATCTGGATTAGTCGATGTATACAAATGCTTATTTCCTGCAATACACAGCTTTATATCTCAGCCTCCTCCCAAAGACTTATAATAGGATGTACAGTTTCATACATCTGTAAAACAGAAAAAGTATATTGTTTGTGTGAACAAAAGAAAAGTAAGAGAGAAAGAAAGAGGTAGGTGGATTGAGATGCTGGTATTTGTTTTGAGGATGAAACACTGCCCTCTGAGACAGGGCAAGAGTGAAATGGCAACATCCTTGGACAGCATCACTGTAGAAATTTGAATTATTCTCTATTAAATTCACTTTGCATCATTTTAAGTCAGAGACGCTGCTTAAGAATTTATCCAAGACAGCCCATTCATTCAGAGTATTCCCAGGCTTAATAGATAATGTGCAGTGGGCAAGATTAATTTAGCATTAGAGAAAAAATGGATTAGGACAGAAAGAGAAGTTGATTAGTTGTGTGTGTATATGTGAATGTACAAATAAGCATATAAATGAATGATACAGCTGTAACGATATTTACATAGGGTCCTAAGCATTAGATTTTTTTTCTTACTGCTGTGGTTTAACACATACTTAAGTTTAGGAGGAATGAATTACAAAGATCAGGTCATTAAAATCAAAATCATCATTGACAAAACAATACATTCTTGGTGACTTTTCCTTTGAGATACTAGCTTGGGATCTGTATTTCTGTACAGAAAAACACATCAGTGGTTTAAGTTTCACCTGTGTGCTCAGAGTATTAGGACAGGAACAACACTCTGCATGCAGTGATTTGAAAGCTATTGAAGGGTTCAGCTTCCCTGCAAGCTCCTGTAAAGTCAAAGGCAGATCAGGTGGCTTCAGCTCAGATTATTACCCAGCTAGAACCTTTACTGATAACATAGATGTCTTATTTCCATAACTGCAAGAGATATTTTCTAAAAACACCTCATAAATTTACAATCCTGTCATATTATGCAGTGACTCATTTGGAAAAAAGCTGTCTATCACAACATGACAGGGAAGGAGTGGAGGGAGGACACGTACCTTGGTCCTCTTAGTCTCTTATCTTGGGCATTCACTAGCTTCCCAGGCTAGAACTCTCCCTGTAGGATAAATATGTTGACACACAGCACAGAAAGATTACAGAGATGTCTCATAAAGTTGTTGCTACTGATGTGGAAAGCAGCCTGTTGTAAATTAGCCTAAATTTGCTCTGCATTCAACTCACAAAGTGAAAGTGACCCTTCAAGGAAATGCATCCCTCAGCTGACTGGAAACTGATTTTGAGGGGAGGGAGTGGATGCTGTATGGAGCTAAACACACTCAGAATAATGGTGTAGGACATAGTGATCAGCAACAAAATAATCTGGTATCAAAGCTGATCACAGTAAGGATTCACTGTCACTTTAAATAAATATATACTTGAATATATAACTTGAATCTTTACAGGTCCTGTTACAGGCAGGGTCAGTACTGTTCAGACTAAGGTTAGTTCCAATAGTGTTTAACCAATCTCTGTGAAATGAATTGGAAGTCTTAGACTTTTCCTGGTGTACAGGGAAGTATGTTTTTGACATAGTTTATTAGCCCATATAGTCAACTTTTTCATCTCTGTAGTTGGTCCCTCCTGATCAGAAGTGAAACTCATTGATAGGGCAGTTGTGTGGAAGTACACAGAGTACAGTATTTGTGGGGAGTACAGTATCTGCCTTCTGCCATCTCTGTGCAGGGAAGACAGTCAGGGTTGTCAAGACTGGCTCCTCCGATTGGAAAATATAATGCCAAGGGGAAAAAACCCTCGGTGGTTAGGCAGGAGGAGCCACCTAGGTTTTGTATTGTGAGATGTGACACTTGGGTGATCCCTCCCCTAGTCTTATGCAGATGGAGGGCATTATTCCCCCCAAATAAACTCTGCAGTGGTCTGAAAACTCTTGCATATTGGGACAGTTAAAGGGACTGACAACTTGGGTTGCTGCTTCAGCCCCAGCCAGCCCAAACCTCCCCAGGGGAGCAGCACCTATGGAGCAGAGCCTGGGCCAGCTCTCCTCCGATGGCAGCCCTCCAAAAGGGGGCGTGGTGTGGTCAAAAATGGCCAAGTCTAGCACCGAGCTTAAAATCAACTGCAGGACCTGATTATCAATCGGCAGGGTTTGGTTTTCTCTGGTCTGTGGTTATTCAGCTTATCTGCAAAGGAAGCTTTAGCTGTTGGAGCCCACTGTTGCTCTGGAAGGAATGGGAGCAGGTAGTCTGCAACTGGCCACTGTGGAAGAGAGCCCAGACCTAGGATCTTACCCTTTTGTCCATGCCTCAGGTCATAGAGGCAGCTTGGTTTTATAGTATACTCAGAACTTCACCTGTGGGTTATTTATGAAGGCTGGCTCATTAGGTCCAGCTATCAGGGCTATTTTAGTGCAGAAATACATCAGGCTACTCATAAACGGATGAAGACTTGCCAAACTTATTGCATGTTGGACCCAGACAAACCAAAGGTTTGTATAGCTCTTCTGTTGCAACCAGCATTAATGAGTAAAGTTCTAGGACTGATTAATAAAAACTTGAGAAACTCATGTTGCCAAAGTGGTTAGCTTTAAAAGAACATTTAAAAGGTTTTGGTTATTAAGAAAAATGTTAAACAGATGTGGAACAAGTTAAAACCAGGTTGGAAATACATGCTCAAACTGTTCATTCAAAAACTTAGCAGAAGATGCCCAAAGGTTTGTGTATACATGTTGCTCATAACTGTGACATTTGCTTTCATGTCTCACTGTAAGAGACTTGAACACACAAAATCATAAATTTGCATATAGAAAAGAAATTTAAAAATCCAATTCAAATTGATCAAAAAATACTAGTAATTTTTCCAGTCACATCATCAGGCTTTGACTGAGTTGCCATATAATCTTTCTTCTACTGGATATCCAATGGAGAGTGGGAAAAAAAAGAAAAAAAAAAGTTTTCAGTTAATGTCTGCAATGTCCTGTTGCATTACAAGGCTCTGAAATAAGAGCTCTCTGAAATGGTGTCCCAGGAACATCAATAGTATGACCTCCCTTGAACTGTATGATTCCCTAATCACCAGATAACACCATTGTTATAACACGTGTCTGGCATGTGCCAGTGACCTGCCACTTTGTGGCACAGCTCTGGGGGACCAGAAAACAAACAAATAAATTAATCATATCATTTATGCAGCCAAGCCATCTTCCATGGAGTAAAAGCTAATCAACTTCATAATAACATGCAGTGCCCATGCGCAATCAAACTGTTAAGTCCTTCATGAATTATTCAGTGAGTCCTCCTGGCAGTTGGGGTAAGTTGTTTGTTCGCCTGGCTGCTGTTTCTCTTCTGCAGCGGCCCCCCCTCGCTGTCCAGATTCAACATTTCACGTTGTTTCCACAGGCTCAGCGAGTTATGGACAGGCTGCACTATCCTTGTGGCCAAGCAATGTTCTGCCAATTGATTTCTTTAAATGCAAACCTTTTAATCTACTGCAGATTTTGTTTTCCTCTCTCTCCTTCTCTCAACTCCCTTCTGCTAATTTGCACTTTGTTCTTCTCCCATTTTCCTAATGACACAGCAGTTCAGACAGGAACTGTTTATTGATGTTGCTGCATTAACAGGCAGAGCCTATAATACCTTCTTGTCACCGTTGTTCAGGAGAACAACTGTGTTTTCTTCCTTTTCCATGTTCCCATAAAAACAGCAGAAAAACTCAATACAAGATCAATAGCCAAAAAGCCAATTCCTTTAAAAATGTTTCCTTTCTTACTTTCTAACATTCTTGTCTGCAAAGTTTCCCCTATCTAACTTCTTAAATTTAGAATGCCAGCACCGCATTTCCTCTATGAAAGCTTCAGAGGTGTAATCCATCAATAGAAGTGGACTTTCTTTTAAACACATTGCATATTTATTCATAAACTGATCGGATTTGAAACAGTGACTCATTCTTAATCAAGTCTGAGTAATGTGACTCTTAGAGCTAATGTTTATTCAAAGCTCAGTTGTAAGACCAGGCAAAGATGACACCTTTCTGCAGCACTGAGAAAAATTAGTTAATATCAAACCTACTTTAAACACAGAAATTGTTGTACTTTCCTTATTTCCAATAATTTTTATCAAAGAGCTTGGACATGAGCATGAACCTAAATGCCACTTATAAAGACATTCTTGAGGCATGCAATTGTAGATCTTATTTTTTGATACTGTGCAAGGATCGATTTATCTTTATTTCGAGAATTCTACATGAGTCAGTGAAACCCATTCTCAGAGCAGACAAAAATTTGGAATTTCAGATGCTCTGCAAAAATGAGAAAGGCCATGACAACTTCTGTGGAAAACTAAGTCCTTTCTCAGGACAAAAAGACTCAGAGAAATGACAAGAAACTCCCAGATAAAATGCCTGGTGTTTGCCTGTAACACTTCCCCTGGTCAGATGGAACAAGAAGTTCATAATCAGAAAGAAAATACATTTAAATGGTCATCAAGCAGTCAGGATGGTGTGAGGACTTAGTGGAGGATCTCCAGTAGTGCTAAGAATCACCTGCTCAGTTGAATTTGGAGAGCAGAGAACAGAACTGATAGAGCCAAACATCCCCATCTTTTCTCCTTTCCTCTCTAGCTGACTTCTGTAACTCTTCCTCTCTCATGAAAATTCATCTCTGTACTGGCACATGGCATGGTGGTTGGACTGAGGAGGGGACAACTTTCATTCCTTTGATCTGAGGACTATTAGGTGCACACGTAATTTTGGCACTCCTGCCCCCTAAGCTCCGTGAGTCTCCCAGAACTTCACTGGGATGCTCAGAAAAGTCTTGTCCAGCCCATCCCAACCACTGATGGAAGACAACTTCCACCATGAGGAAACCTACTGTGTCTCCAGACACCTCTTTTTCCGTGAGACTGCTGCTTAAAATGCCTGTAAGGCAAAAATACATTAAGTCCAAGTTCCACTGAAGGTGGCTTTTACCTGTTTCTAAAAGTAGTCAAGATTTTTGGATTATCTGCTTGCTTGCTACTTGAACTTCAGGACTACCTTATGCTGTATATAAGCTGAAGTGTCACACACCATTGGTCACTGGGATTCAGTGGACATACAGCGACTTTGCTTTGTGTCTTAGTCCTGTAAAGCAAAATGCTTGAGGTGTTTTCCAAAACAATGTCCATCTTTGACCTTTCTCTTCTGGCCTGTGCAGAAATACCAGTAAGGAACTAAGGACAGAAACAACTCAAGAGGCAAAACTACACATGTTGGACACAGTTCTTCACCTTAAAAATTCCTTTTGAAAAGTGTGACATCAGTTTCATCCAACTGCATTTACTATTTGAGTATTTCTATAAGGCTGAATTAGAGAGTCTTTTCTTTCACTTAACTTGATTTTAAAACTAACTTTGCCCGAGGTAAGACAATATAAACAGAGTAGGGATTTTCAAATTTGACCTAGAATGTTGAACTATTAGCTGACCTTTGAACTGCTCCTAGATTACCTGGAGTTTACAACCATCCTATGTTTCACTGGAAGGGTCATTTCCTGTAGGACTTACACCAAGTCATCTGACTGGTGACCTCTTGCATTATATTTATGACCTTGCAAGGTCAGTCTTTAACTCCTTCTAGACAGCTAAATTGTGGAGGACATTGTATGTCATTAGAAAAGCAGTTTTCTCCAGTATGGTAATAAGGTTTTGGGACTGACCTTTAATTCCAGCATCACAAGACACTACTGATTTCCAAAAAATATGAAGACTTTGTAGTTATCCCTACATTTAGAAATAAGTATATATATGCACTGAAGATACCAAAAGCTTTGCCAGTATTTGGAAACTTGGCAAGCAGAATATAGTCTTCATGTTGTCATGGTTTAGCGTCAGGGTGGCCCCTTAGACCTATAACAGATGCTCCCTCCCCAAAGAAGGTATTTGAACAAAAGAGAGACTTGATTTTCAGCCATGCTAAGTATTAACAATTTCAGCTGATCTCAACAGGAGCAGCAGAAACTCAACACCCCTCAAAATTATATGAGTAATGCAAAACTACAAAACTACAGAAATACATCTTTCTTTATGTTTGCAAGTGTAATCAGTGTCTGTAATTTGTTGGGCAAGAATCATCTCTTTTCTTAATGTGCCTACAGCGTATAGGAAGGTTTGACTTAACTTTCTGGTAACAATGAAGATAAGTGCATTGAATAGATTCAGTCCTCAGATACAAAGAAAGTAAGAAAACACAAGATTTCTGTGGTTAAACATAAAATTCCATAGACTGATACACCAGCATTTTCACCAGAAATCAAAGTTAAGCACCATAAGCATGAGTTTTCTAAAGACCTCAGTTTCAAACGCAAGGACTATTTAGGATTTATCGAGAAACTCCTTCCAAACTTAGCATGAAAAGGTAAAGTAGCTCTCCTTCTAAGGAGTCCTCTTGCATATCAGTCCCCAGATGAGGACTACAAACACTTGCATGGTCACCTGTGTTACAGCCTGAGAACTATTTGAGAAATTTTACTTGGTTATGTTTCTTTTGCCTGTGTTTCAGATCCCATGAGGCTACGAGCCTTTCGCTGTAATGGCCGCTCTTGCAACCCTCCAGTGGGAAACCTTGCAACAGGGAGGACACCAGTCACTGGCACCACGTGTGGCCAGAACAGTACAGAATTGTACTGCTTCTACCCAGACCAAAATCTACTGCATCAGGTCTCCCATGGCTGTGGGCAGCCTCGCTGCACCAAATGCAATGCCAACCAGCCTGATAACTCTCATCTCCCTGCTGACATGACAGATGATTTCTTTGCAAACCCCATCTCCTGGTGGCAGTCTGCCCAAGGGGTACACAGGGAAGAAATCAGACTGGACTTTGAAACGGAATTCTACCTGACCCATGTCATTGCTGTGTTCAAGTCACCTCGCCCGGCTGCAATGGTGTTGGAAAGATCCCAGGACTATGGGCAGACTTGGAGGCCCTACAAGTATTTCTCTGTCAACTGCACAGCGACTTTTGGGCTCCAAGATGATCTCATTGAGGAGGGCTCCATGTGCACTTCCAGGTATTCAGATGCAGTGCCCTGCACCAGAGGAGAGGTAAGCAATAACTGATGTCTGGACTAAGTTCAATGTCAAACATCTAACGATTGCCTGAAAATCAGAGACCATGTGCTCAAAGAGATACTGTGCATATAAATTAAGAAAGGTAGCCCCTACCCAGAAAGGCTTTGTGTTAAGAAAATAAAGGGGAAGAAGAAGAGAAATTGTTTATCAATGAATATTAATGGAAATGCTTTAACAAATTTCTTTTATGAGAGTTGCACAGGGTAAGATTAATATTGCCTAATTTGGCATTGCAGGCGATAATAACTGAACGAGAATTAAAAAAAAAATGTAGACATAGGGAAATATTCATTTATAGAGTTTGATTTGTCCAAATTGTTTTCCTACTTTAGGATGACATGAACTGCACAGTCTTTCTTTTTCTTCTCCTATAAGAAGTCCTAGATGATTGGATAACTTTTAAATACAGCCTTCCCCTAAGTTTAATGTAACTCTTCTTGCTGGGGCTGACAGCACTGATTGTATCAAGCCATAGGTTCCAAAATGAAACTGTTTAGAAACTGGAAGTGGATGTGAGCAGCTAGGTTTCATTATTCAACAGTGGGAAAAAGCCTTCCCTTGGTATAAATATTCTGATAAGCTATTAAATATATACAGAAGGGTATTTTTTAAAAGTAAATGCATAATTGCTCTATGAGGGAGATTATGAAACATTCCAATAGTCACAGTTGAGGCTGGAGCACTTTCACTTCCTCTCCTCTTCCTTAGACAAGTCGCAATCCTCTTGGTTTCCGTGTTGGGAAGTGATCATACAGGTTTGGCAATAATATTTTGCTGAAAATTAAGCTCAGAAGTGAGGTGAGTAGTCCCGATAGGCTTCAAAAACTGCAGTGGTTTCAGCAATGCACTTCAAAATGTAGTTGAGAAGAAAGAAACTAGTATCCTGTACCTGAGACAGGGAAACAACAGTAAGGACAGACTGAGTTCACCTCTGTGCAAAAGGCTGGGAAACATCTCTGCATATTAGAAATCTGGAGCACATCATCTGACCACTAAACCATCTTGTTCCTGGAGTAGTAATTTTGCTGGTCAGTTATCTTGATACATGTAAGTCAAATCCATCCAGATATCTTCTGTAGAGAGATTACAATTTTCCACGTCAATACAGAATCTAGGCAACTAATCTAATTTTCCACTCTTGTGTGCCTTCCAATCAAAAAGCTGGGAGTACTTTGCAAGATCCATTTAATGATCCTTCAGCACACATGCAAGAGTCCTGTTGCTGTTTCACAGATGGGTAAAGAGCAGTACAGAAAGGTGAAGTGTTTTGTAGTAATACAGGACAATTCAGGTTGAATAGGGAACAGAGCACAGGGTCTGAAGCAAATGCCATGGCTTTACCTGCAAAACAGCTCTTCCTTCTCTAGTACAGTATCCCCTGTTGCCTTGTACTGTGTTGGCTTTTTGTGCTTACTTAATCTTAGGGAATATCATTAAGACCATGTGTTGCTGCTACAACAAATCTGAGAAGTGGATGGCAGAATATCAAATAATAAAACATTCATCCAAAACAAGCCTTTGTGATTACAAGTGTCAAAATGATTCTGCCATCTTGGGCAACAGCTTCATTTCAGAATATGTGTATGCTTAATCAGTCTACACTGTGGTAGTAGAGGTTAGAAACCAACAGTAAGAACAGTCATACATTTACAGGTCATACCCCTGCAGATCCCAAATACTTTCACAAACTATTACATTAATTGAATACATACCGAGGTCACTTCCTCCATGGGACAGAGAGCTGAAGCTTTAAAGCAGCACACAGGAATATGGCAAATTAAACAAATACTGTTTCACAGAACATTAACCCAAAAGGATTCTGAAGTCCTAGACAGACTTAATCAATCCACTATGGCATGGATGCAAAAGCATCAGGCTTTTCAGGTCAGCAATATGACACAGAAGATTATTTTGTGAATTAAAATAAAGGAAGGCAGAGTGTAGTTATTTAAAGCAATACCTGATCCAGTTTGCCTGAGTGACACTGCTACTTTTACTATGTCTCAAAAGAGCTTTGCCCACACATCTCAGAACTGCAGTTTTACACCTTATTTTAAAAATGTAACAAATGTTACCAGGGCACCCCTTCAAGCACTGACTCACAACTGACTTGGAAGGGAGCTAACTGAATCTCCACCATTACCTTCTGCAGTGTTCTCTGCTTCGTTTTCACTTTCCCTCTGACCTATCCATTTACTGATTCTGGCCTGGACTGCTGAGGAGATCACATCACAAGCTGACAACATTTCTGAAATTATCAAAACTGTTCCAGCTTAAACACTAATTAATGATATGATACAAATGCCAGTTTTCTCTGCTGATGGACTTGATGTCATTTCCACTGCATGATACTCAGGTCTTTCTTGAGCATTGTCCTGTTCACTTGGAGAAGAGATACAAATCTCTTTTTAACAGGGCACAAAAGGAATAAAAATAAGAGATGGCTTACTGAGATCACTTGGGTTTAAAACCTATGTGGGACAAATCATGAAACAACATTTCAAGTGAACTGGCTTCCAGAAATGAGAATGTAGGTACAAAAGGAAAAGATGTTAGAGCTGCCGTAACTGACATGCGTCTGTAAACTGAGATGCTTCTCCCTTAGTCAGCACATTCTGGTGGTCCTCCAAGACCACTGAAAGAGCCTTTTCCCAGGACCATGACAGGAAACTTGACAGAAAAGAAACTTCTAGGAGACTAGCATGGAAGCAAAAGACATTTGAGTGAATGATGTGACAATGCCACAATAGAACAAAATGTATCACTAAATTAAGTTTATCCCTCGTCTCTTGCAGATTATCCCTTCTCTTCTGACAGGGCTGCACTTCTCCATTCTATCTTAGATAACGTACAGCTGAGACAGAAAGTGTCATACCTTAGGGAACAAGTCCTGTGGAAATGCAGGGAGATTACTTCCTAATGTCTCTTTTGCTGTTTTCTTTTACTCCAGCATTTAGTAAAACTCTTTTTTCTGTTCAGATCCCAAGTATTTCTGCATCTAAACACTATCTGAGATCTTAGGTCCCCCCACCTTAGTTATTCTAGCAATAAACTTTCTCTGTTGATTTCTGGTCTAGGAGGCAGAGCTGCCAACTGCCTGCACATCATTTGCTTCATATGAAGCACCTCAAAATCAACACCTAACTTTCTATGCTTATAATCACTTCTCAGTGAAAGTTCCCCACTAGCATGTCTTAAGTCCTGACTGACCTGTTAAGTACCCTCTTTTTTGCCTGTTGCCTTCTATCACTATAAGGAATTATATATTAAATGGGAAATGAGTGCTTCTGACCTTCATCCTGTTCTTAAGGGAGAACATTCTTAACTATTCTTAAGGGTGAATAGTTCATGCTATGCTCCATCAGCTTCAGTACACCAATCTCCACCATAACAACATTAACTAAGACCAGTCCAACCTTTTTAAGGTCTGTTTGTCTATTGTAAGTGCATTTACAGGCAATGATTGCATGGAGTCTTAGGCATCAACTGAGACCTTTTTTACCTAGTTGCCCATCCATCTGTTTTTCTAATTTAAAAACACTGCACTATGGAGCCTAAAATGAGCCTTCCTTCAGGTCAGCTAATGTAAATCAAAACTGACCCAAACAAAAAAAGAAATTACCACAATGTTGCATCAGACATTAGTGTGACTTACAGTTCAAACATCATATGGGGGAAATAGGGAGCAAAACGTTTTAGCCTGCATTCTGACAGCACGTAAACTCAAAGGATCTGAGAGATAAAGAGCACATTTTTAATAAACTGGAATATTGGGAAATGAAAGCAAATGTTCTCCTCCATCGAAGATGATGTTTGCATGAAAGGAAGACATTAGCATGCAAAGTGGAGTAGAACACTGACTGTCAGGTCCAAAAAGAGACCCTTCCCCTCTTGGGTCTAGGTAGTGGAAGGGAGTTTTGAATCAAAAGTTGGTTCATTTATGTGAGTGTCTGTGTGACAGATGACACCAATGAAGTGTGATATAATAAACCCATTACTGGAATCCACTGGGGGCTGGAAGAATTGTGTATGCCTGAATTAAGTAACTGGTTTCTATGGCAACATGTTAAGTGTGCCTTGTGCAGAAGACCTGTTCATTTTCCGTTTTGTATCCTGTGGTGACCTCTTTAGGGACAGAAGTCCCCAGCAGTGCCTTTTGTCAAAGATGAGTGGACTCGCTTTGTAGCTAAAAGACTTTTAATCACTCTTCTAAACACACTCTGTGAATGCCAGATCAAGACATGTTGCAATGGGCTGCAGTTCTGTCTGCTTCAAAAGCCACCGGGTTGTTCCTACAGAAGCCCCAGTCAACCCTATAGAGGCCTTTTTCTTTGCACTGAAACTGAGGACCTCTGCTGCCTTTCTCCAGCTGCAGGGACCCCATGAGCAACAGTTATACCAGAGGGGGACCACTTGTACACAGACACCAAACCAGACTAGGGACAGGGTTCTCTGTGGAATGTATATGATTGTGTTCTAAGGACCAACATTTTTGCTGTCTTTTCTCAGGCTTCTCTTTTACTGTATTCATGCCAAACCTTTTAATAAACAAAGGAGGATCCCCTGCACACACACACATACCTCATTAAGTGACAACATCAATAATTCAGGAGGTCACCACTGAGGCTTCATTGGCTTCTTAAGGGCCTGATCTCATATGGCAGTGGGGTCACTGAAAAGAAACATGCTCAGCACATCACAAAGTTGAATTCCTAGTAGCTAAGATGCAAGGGCAGGGTCTTGCACTTCAGTGAATTATCCAGCAGTCACCAGGACCGGCCCCTCAAAGTTGCATGATGCTCAGGTTATTCTAACTTCCAGACAGAAAGGATTCCAGGGGGGATTAGTCCCTAGTGAAGGTAAGAGCTTAAATGTTATGACTAGGGCCGTCTGTTCAGCATTTCATTTAACTTGAACTGTAGAGGAGATAGAAGACAGAGGCAAGTTGAGAGGAAGCAGTTAACACCAGCAGTGTAAACAAGCAGATAGCACTGCCAGGCCTTGCTTCCCTGGAGGAAGAATTAAGGGGCTTGAGGATTTGTCTCTGAAGGGAATGTGAACTGACAAGACCAGTCCAGCATTCCCATCCCTGGCAAGTGAACTTCAGGAGGGCACCAAGTGTCCTACTCTGACCTAGTTTGCAATGAATCATTTCAGAGACATTCAGAACCTTACAAACCAGCCAGAAAGACACAGTAGGGTTCTTTTTTTGAGTGTCGCTTCTGCATTTCCTGAACATACAAGGTAGCAGATATTAAATTATTTTTTCTTCTCATCTTGTTCTATAAAACATTAGTGAAGCTGCAGCCATGACTTCTTTTTCGAGTCTCAGCTGTGGCAAAATTCTTGTGTAAAATGCTATGAATCTTAGAGATTCATTGTTGCAATCTTCCAGCTCTGGGCAGAAGAACACTTAACCGTGTGCTCTATGGTTGTCTAGACATCACTGTCATGGTGAGACTGTACACCTAGCTAAATCTGTTCATGGGTAAGATTTCAGCCAAGACCTAGAGGTATAGGTGGCTTCACTTACTAGAAATGGGTGCTCTCCCATGAGAAAACATCTTGGTTGACATTGTTTGACAGTGACAGTGATGGGTTGTTTTAACTTCCCCTGACAATTCAGCAGAATGAAATGAGTCTCCTCGTTCTCAGTCCAGTTTCCAGTCAGACCACCCGCATCCCACTACTCCTTGTGCCGCCCTTTGTTATTTCAGAGCAAGTACCATTCCTCATACTGAAAAAGGACACTGCACTTTGTGGGAGCCTGGAAATGTTCTCATATCCCCATGTAAGGTGGTACTATGTAGATTAGAAGTAATTTCATCCTTTCCCTGCATACAGATTGCAAGCTGAAGTGTTTTGTGCCCAATAGCTCAGATTTTGTACTCCAACTGTATTACCTGTCTTGATAGAAGGTGCTGCTTCTCCCTACAAACTTTGCCTTTCTACACAGATGTAGAGATGTATATCTGAGGATAACCTGAACCTACAGAATATATTTTGCTTGAGGAGAAATGTCTGCACAGCTCTTCCAATTTGCCTGCCTTTAACTTCAGCTGTGCAGTCTTTTGCCATCACCGTTTTGTCAGAAAGGCCTAAATATTAATATTAATGCCACACTGAGTGGATTATTGGAATAACCTCAAAGCAAATGCAAATTTAAGGGACACTGATCCCTTCCATTTTGGAAAACACGGAATGAATTCAAGACTCCACTGTCTTGTTAGTAGCTGAGTTTATCCAGATCAGAGAAATTTAAAAAATCAGGCACAAAATTATTTCTTAAACAAAATGACATCTTCTACACTGGCTTCTAAGTTTTATTCTCTGGAAGGATGGAAAAACCACGAATATTGACTAAAAATCACTATTTCGTGAATCGTCAGAATGTTCTTCATTAGAATAGCCAGACTTTCTGCTAGACTTTGTGTCCTGAACAGTATTTCAAAACAGGAAAAAGACTACTTCTTAGTAAAGACCACTGTACCACAAGATAGAAGAATTAATTGTAGTCAAGGGGCTCCATCAAGTATGTCAGTGGATATTTGCCACTGAGTAGGAAAGCTTCTGAGACAATTGTTTACTATTCCTTTAACAATAAAATCAACTCACATAAAAATCTCTTAATGAAGAGGATTTAGGACTGATGAGAGTTTTCATTGCAGCTTCCTTCTGATGGGCCTAGTATAAGCACACAGACATTTCTGATCTCATTAACTGATTCTGTGCAACATGATCAACACAGCTTAAGGATGATTTATAATATCAAATTCTTGTTCTGCACAAGGATCTTCTTTTGTAGGAGGCCATGCATTGGCACTGCCCTCCATTTATGACTCATATTCCTTGACCTTAGGCTATGAGCTTGCAAGGGGGAACCTTTGTTGTGTCCACATCTTTTCTGACTAATACTGGCTGGAAGATCAAGTTAAGAAAACAGAATTATCTGCATCAAGAATGGAGAAGCAAAACATGTGGCAAGAAATCAAAAATCTGAGACACTGTCTCCGGAATGAAGATGATCTTGTGATTGGTGATAAAACATCACCCCATGTGAAACTGTGCCAACTTCTGTACAGCCTCTAACACTGGTTACCTTTTTTAGCTTTGCACACTTACAGCGTTCTCCAACCACCCTTGCTACTAGAAAGGTCAGGAGAGGACAGGGTGGTAGTCATCTTTTTGAGGCATAGCTGATGGACTTTTGAAAATGAGAATGACAAATATGCGCTTGATAGCAGATATGCAGATAAGCGTGAATGTCCTACTCAGCATTCAGCTCCAGTGTCAGCTCCTGATTATGAGGGAAACTCACGATCTAGGATGTATTTCCACAAAGGGCTGAGACCATAGAAGTGCTGAATACCCTCAACTTCCACTCTGTTCAGTGGAAGTGGAAGAATTTCTGGAGTGTCCCTTAGCAGATTTTATCACCATCAGATTTTCTTCTGCAGCTGTGCAAGTGCTACTTTTCTGAAAGCTGCACACTAATGTTTAGAGAAATGACTGGGAGATTTCAGAGCAGTCTGTTACAGCAAAAAAACGAACAAAGCTTCCAAAAAGCCTGATACCAGATAGAGATTTAATCAGATGAGAAATAGCTTTACAGTGAACATCATGGGAAGGTCTTTTCAGAGCTTGCATCTTAATTATAAGAACACACTCTTTTTCATTCCACTCTCTTCATGTATTTTACATGAAGATAATGGAAAACTGAAAATTTGCATGGTATCTCTGGGAAAGGAAAAATGAATCATATTTCTGCCTGTCAGCAAAAGGCAGAAGTCAAATGTGTATCTGTATAGGAGGAATTTGCTTCATAGGCTTCAGAAACACAAACCTTGTAAACTAATAGAAGAACAAATACCACAGTGTAAAGATGAAGTGTCTCTTCCCACAGTTTATGACTCTAGGAGTTTACTAATGCTTCGATCCATTTCTCATCTAATCTTGAAAACATTTATGCAGAAATGGTTGAGACAGCCCAACTCTTAACTTGTATGTATTGTTATTAAAATTGCATGGATTGAACATCCATCTTTAGGGATTCTTAGAGAATTTGACAGGTATAAATTTAGTAATTTTCTTCCCATTCCATGAAGTACTTGAATATCTGTATCCAATTTTTAAAAAAAGTAAGAAGGACATACAATAGACTTCTCCTATTCCTGCTGAATTCACTGGCAATCCAGAAGAGCATAAGGCTGAAGTTACTTGCTGAACATTATATTGAACAAATGTGATGAGGTTCCAAACAAACAGGCACATTCTCAACTCTGTATTTTGGTCATAGTGACATCTCTTTGTCTTTTACAGAAATAAAATTCTTACTGCTACTGTATAAAATTACCAACCCATATATACAACTACTACCAATCTGTCTCATAATTCAGGATTATATTTTTTTCATAGGGAACCATAAATCAAATACATTAATTTAAAATATAATTGTGTATTTTTATACAGAAAAAAAGTTCAGTGGTTAGGTTTTGATTTTTTTATAATTTAAATTATTCATTTATGGAAAAATTCAGGGCATGTAAGGTGAGATACCAGATCTGTTTTAAAAATTCTATGATTCTATGAATCAATAAACATAGTAGACTAATAAGTATAACTTACGGTTTGTAACCTATTGCTCTTGGCAGTAGGGCAACACATATGTTAAGGAAGATCTAATGACTGGCACTTTAATGTCAGAATATACCTCCAATCAAATATTAAAATGAGCCTAGAAATGTTGATTACATTATACATATACATTATATACATATAAATTCTCCAGTTTTATGCATATATGAAATAATGCTGCTAAACTAAATTAAATATGAAATTAAACTGTGGTACCTCTGTGCAAAATGCAGTGCACCTAAACCTATTTACACTGGCAGAACATACCTGCTCTGACTCTGGTGATACAAAATATCTTTGTTTAAGTAAGTCCTCAGTATCTTTGATTTTACAAAGTTAGGGAATATTATTCCTTAGTGGTAGTTAAATCCAGAAAGAACATGTAAACGCCACTCCCAAAAGACTTCACTTGAGTTATGTCACTCAAATCAGATCTTTAACACATAACAAGTCTTGGGAGAGATAAGGACAAACAAATCCAGTCTCACCGCTGAGCTTATTCCAGACAGAAATGTGTCATGAATTAATCATACAAGCAAGCTCTTTTACCTCAACTGGAATGGAATACTGTTTTTTCTTAAAAGGATGCCACAATCCCTATGGGACATCCAAGCTATTAACATCTCGACTCACAAATAATGTTCAGAGTTCTAAGGGGATATGGAAAATGCCAAAGCAACTCCCCTCAAGAGATGCAAGGCCAAAAATGAAAATAGTTGAAAAATAATAAACCCACAGGGAACTCAACCTTTTTCCAAGCTGTCATGCAAAGAAACAAAAACCAATACAGCTTTGTGAAAGCAAATGGCCCTATGCTGAGAGAATAGTATCCAACAGCTGTTCTTTTGCCTAAAGAACTCAGTGTTATCTGGATGCCAATTAAGATGTGGGGAGGATGGATAATTGACTGGAGATCCCAAAACATGAATCCATTCATAAAACTGGTTTCCAGTAAAAAGATCAGACCATCCTGGATTAGGGGAACTGGACAGAGGAGATTTGGTCTTTGTCCTGTGAATCCATCAATAAGGGGAATGCTGGGCATCTGGACAAAACAGAACAGGACATTTGCTTATGGTTCCACTGACCAGGGGAATGTAGACTGGAAAGGCCTGGGCTATTTTGTCATGGCTTCATTGGTCGGGGGAATGTAGGCACCTGCATTGCACAGCCTGGGCAATCTGCCCATAGCTGCCTTGAACTAGGAAATACAGACACTTCACCAAAGAGTGCTGTTTGCAGCTTTTTACATAACTGATAGTGTAAGAGAAGGGAATTAAAAGAAAAAAGAACAGAGTTAACGAAACAGGAAATGCTGCAGACAGGTGGGAAATGTACCACTGCCTTTGCTGTGCACTGCCAGGTGTAGCTCTCTGAGAAGCCTGGAAGATGACTAATAGTTTAAGAGGGTTTATCTCCCTGTGTGCCATCAACATACAAGAGAATTATCTTCCAGGCATGTACAAGCTCTTTTCTGTCTCCTGCAAGCAAAAAGGAGAAAAAGTACTTTACACGCTGCAAGTTTTTAAGTTGGTTGGTTCACTAGAAAGAAAGAAAAAAAGAACAACAAACAAAACAAAACACAGAGTGAGAGGGAGAAAGAGGGAACCCCTGTGGAAACAAAGCTTTCACTCTGCTAACGGAGTTAGTCAGACAGACACTGTCACCACTCATAAAGCAGGGCCAAAGAACCCCGAGGGCAAGTCCCTCTGCTATGATGGAAAAGCTCAACCAGAGGAGAAAACAGCTCTCAAATTGGAGTTAGCATATCCATAGAGGACATCTAAGCCTGGGAACGAATGCAATGAGCTTTCTAGTTCACTGGCACTGACTGTGGTGCAGTTCTCTGTTGTCAGCCTCTTCCCAAAAGCAACAGAAACACATCCTGAGTGATACAGAATGGTAGAGCAGTGCATGAGCTAAAACACAACGTGTCCCTGTATTCACTGTTAAACATCAAACCAGAACTGTGATACTCAAAAGCAAACTGTTGATGCTCTGGAGAACTATTAAACAGCAGAGAAGCTGTGACAAAAGAGTAACGATGCACGGACAGCCAGTAGGCACAAAGTGCCTTTGGCCCTATGAGCCCACTGCAGTGTAGCTACTCTTCCTAATGAATAAACTGCCTGGCTTTGTTTGACTGGATTCTCTCAATGCTTACTCACCCTAAGCCAAGCTCTGTTTCCTAGCACATAGTTCAAGTGATCAAGCCAAAAGTCTGATCACAGTTTCCACTTCTTTCACAGAACCCCTTAGTGCCTTAGTTTAACTGACTCTAGAATTCATGCTAAAGCCATGCTCCTAAAATGCTTTGAGAAATTTGGATGGCATTAATACTGCATTTATGCCAATAAATCTTGGATTTCTCTAAGTGACACTGTTGTTACTTAGCTTAGAAATAGAAGGAAGTAACCAGCACTTGACAAGTTACCATATATTGTCTGATACACATTCTTGGATGTGTATCTTGTGTCTTTCAGGTTATTTATCGTGCCTTAAGCCCAGCTAACAAGATTGAAGACCCCTATAGTCCTGAGGCTCAAGATCTCCTGAAACTCACCAACCTCCGCCTCCTTTTGTTAAAAAGACAGGAATGTCCATGCCATGGTTCGGAACTGGTAGAGAAACCTCAGAGATTTGCCCACTATGCTATTTATGACCTGATCATCCGGGGAAGCTGCTTTTGCAATGGGCATGCGGAGGAATGTGAGCTTGCCAACAGGACAGGAATCATGGAGAACACGGTAAGTTCCAGACATTCACTAACTTCCTGGACCTGTTACCTGCTTGTGCTTTCTCCGCCTTAACTGCACATTTTGTCTATGATTCTGCCCAAGACTCCCTAGCCTATATAAAAAGGGCAGCATTGTCAGTACACATTAGTGATACCTGAAACACGACGGAAAAGATTTCCTACACACACACCTGCAGTTCCATGTGTATTAATTGCACTGCTAGACATGGGTATTCAGGTATTTTTAAAACTCTCGACCTCAAAAACCCTCTAAATTGTGAACGGGCTTTGTGATTGGAACAGAGACCTAATCCCAAATAGAGTGAATGAAATCTCCTACCTATATGCCTGCACAGAACTGAACTCTTTGATGCAAAGTCTGCCTTGATCAGATTTTCAGGATCAGATCTCAAATCTCAGATTTTCTGAGTTTGTGAGATATGGGCAATTCTGTCATACTTTGGGCTTCAGCCTTTACTTTCAGGTTTCCAGCTTTCTGGGGTCTTGTTTCTTTTACTACATAGACAGCAGTGTTCCGAACATAAAAACAATTTCCACTTCCCCCCCTTCTTGCCCATTCAGCTTAAAATCAATTAGAATATTGTTTTTTAAAAAGCCAAACTTGTAGGAAGATTATTCTACAGTAGTATAACTAGCCCCTCCCCATTCAGTCTTTTTCCTACATTTGACCCTGGATGTGCAGAAGATGTGAGTTGTGTTTGCATACTCAGAAGCCGTGATCAAGGGGGAATGACTGTTGCCTCCTTTTTGATTTAGCTGCAAGTTTTATATAGAAGAATTGCAATAACAGTCACAGGGAAATGATGCTAACCAAATATCCAGGTACATCTAAGCGCATCACAGACAGAATTCAAGCTGCTTTAAACTAGCCAATGGCTCCACTGGTTCCAAAAGGCAGTCTGTCTCTGTGAAGGGTTTTGCAAACCAAAATAACCCTTAGAACTTTAGTCCCTGGTGCATTCTGACGTAATAGACTCAAGAAATACATCCTTAGCTGATTTCAGTCCCTTTAGATATATGGTTCACTTGACATTTTGGTTTATTTTCTTCTGAAATGTGTATTCACTGCTTTCCTTTCAACTTTTCTAGGTTCAGAGGTAGATACTGTAAGTTAATTAGGACTGTATGAGTTTCACAATATTTGCAAAATAATTTTTGAATCAGTTCCATCTGTGGTATAAATCTAAGATTCAGCTACAGTATTCTAGCACTAGGTGATATTATCAGATTCAGTTAACTATAAACATAGACTCAATATGTAACTGTGTGGAGGAAAGCAATTTAATGAGTGCATCCTCCCTATTGCAAACTGTTAAATATAGTGAAACCAAATAGATGAATAACACACTAAATGAATACACCTGGTAGAAGGATAAATGCTCTGACCATGAGAAAAGGAAAACACAATATTGTGGATATTACTGGCATAACCGTTGTAAACTATGACTGGATTTTTTTCTCCACTTGTCACAAGGGAAGAAAATCTTTTTTGTGCCATTAGTGACTTCATGGGGCAGAAGATGAAATAGTTTTGATGAAATGCACTTCATGAGTGACTCATGTCTCAGGAGACAAGAGGGTGGATACATCACATCATTCACATAGGCACAGATAGTAGCAAGTCTTTGCCTAAACCCTTTGCAGGGATAAAAATGCAGCAATGAGAAAGTAAGAAGTCTTTCAGAGCTCAATTCCCCTCTAGAATCCTAGATGAGGGATGGGAAAGACCCTAAGTGAACTTGTCTCAGCAAGGGCCAAGGACTCACATAAAGTTATGATCGAACATACCTTTTCATATTTTGAAAGCTCTTCTTTAGTGCCTGTCTAATTAGTCCCTCTGCTGCAAATTAAGGTGACTCTTTCTTGTCCTCTGGCCCCCAGTGATCATGGAGAGCTGTTGATCCTCATTCTGCTGGTATGATTTGAGGGTTTACTGCACCCTTCCTTAGTTTTTGGGGTTTTGTACTAACCAGAGAAACCTTAGGGGGTCAAAATTTAAATTTCTACTCCCAGGTCATACAAGTCTAGAGTAAAAATGCTCATGGTATTTTGGTTCTCTTTTCTGTCCTGTATCCTTTAACATTTTATCTAATACTTTCCAATGATGATATTGTAGTGGTGAGGGGAAAGTTCACATAAGTACAGATCTCAGGATTTGGTTTATATAAGTGTATAACTTTACATCTTACAGTATGGTCATCTCCTTGCCTACATGCAGAAGGAAAAGACCTTTGCTGCTGAGTGATGATACATTTTCATGTGAGCCAAACTACACTGCAACGAAAATCGTTGCCATCTTGCAATTTCTTGGCAGAGACGGGGAAGGTGCTCTACTTTCAGTCAGATAGTGACTAAAACAGGACAGGGAAAAGAGATGTTAGAAACAAACACTGCACGTCCAAAAATAATCTGATTCATTCCACTGGCCGCATCTAATGTTTAATCAACACATGGGCGGAGCAAGTCTCAAGACACACAGCTCTTAGTGTGGCTAGCCTGGGTGATATCACAGCATGAAAGCAGGACAGCATCAGGTTTCCTGGGCTGGTGTCAAGTATGTAAATAAAAAGCTGGAAAAATACAGACCTCCACAGAAAATAATAGGAGTCCAGAGTCATCCTACAATGTATTTATTTTCTGTAGTTAACAAAAACAAAAGCAAGGCCGCGTAGAAAACAAATGTAATTGTCTGCCGTGGGATAGGCCTAAAACTGAGATCATTCTGCACTTAGCTTTTGGAAGAGACATAACTGTGCTAACTTGGAAGTCTACTCTTCTTACTTGTGAAATAAATCAGTTCTGTTTTTAATACTTCTAACACTGCTAGACTGATACTATGTGGAGGCTAAAGCAAATTTCTTGACAAAATTTTTTGAACCAAAACTTTGCAACACCATTTTAGAGGTACTAGCTGATCTATGACTCCTAGATGATCTGCCCACCTGAATACATCTAGTTTTCTTCAACCACTGGATGCAGTGGAATGTAATCCTGTCCCAGGTATTCATATATCCTGTTGCAGGATATATGAAGTTATGTGCTGCTCTACAGCATAATCTTTATTTATTAAGCTCCCACAAAGCTAGTAAGAGCTGTCAGGTTTAGGATCTGCTTTGATGACACATTTTAGCTGAGTCCAGGAGTGCTTCCAGAACAAAGTTTTACAAAACAGAAAGTGGACAGAACACAGAATTTAGACCAAAGTCCTTTCTGTTTGCCAAACATTTCACAATTCTCTTTCTAGTTGATGAGAAGTAAGTATGGACAGATGAAAGCAAATGTGGATTAAAATGTTCTTCTATAAAGCATTAGGTATTTTTCCTTGTTAATTATTGGTACCTACACTGCCAGGAATTTCTTACAAGTTGCCTCGAATGTTTCTTTTGCTTCTTTATCCTGTTTACAGAGACAAAACTAGACTCCCTGTGGGTCTGATCCTCCACAATGAAGCAAATGGAAAGTTTTCCACTTAGTTCAAAGGGAGCAGGATCTGGTCCTAAGTAAGAATCCTTGTTTGGCATAATGGAGGTTACATAAGGTAAAACCTGGTTTTCTACAGCAATTTTCTAGGTGACTTGGCTATCATATCCCTCCCAAATATTACCTCCTCTTCAAATACCTCGTGCAGTTCTCCTGATAATCCCCAGCTAAGTTTTCACATTATTTGCTCCAAGTTGTGCTTGCCTGTATGATGATCAGTACTCAGAGATGCAGGAGGTGCTCTCTGTTGTGCTTCTACTCTCTTCTGGTTATAATCAGTGTATTTAACTTGATATCCATGCCGGTTTTCCATCTGAAGTTCTCCTGTTTAAGCTCCATGCAATATATACTATTCTGTCTCTCTAAATTGAATTTGACACAGTCACCAGGACTAGGAAGTTTCTGTGATGTGACAGTCATAGGAGTTTGGCCTCATACATTAAGTCCTTGTATTTTTAAGCTCCCTTGGGACTGAATAGACTGCTATGTTGTTTCTGTCCTCAGATCACCTACATGTTACTAGAACAAAAGTTTTCAGTCCTTTACCAAGGCTTTCAGCCAGTTCACTCATCCCCAGTAAATCTCCCCATAATTTAAGCAAATCTTTTCTAGAGTTTTATGTTGTGAGTACATAGAGTTTGCATTTTAATGCTTTGGCAGCGGGTGCACACAAAATACGGATAAATTTTGCAAAGGATTATAAACAAATTCCATAATACTCTGAGCAAAAGAAACCCAACTAAGTTAGCCAGACTTACTACAAAGTAAAAGACAGAATTATTATTCACGTGTTGAATGAACATGTCATGTCCCAACCTCTCTGAACTGCCCACAGTGTGCTAGCCCATTATGCATGACCTGGAAATCCACAAATCCCTGTCCCCACATCAGAATCTAGAGCTTCTGCCATTTCCCCCTCCCTTGAAAGCTTTTCAGAAAAACTGTTTTCCTACAGCAAAGGTTGGCAATCAGGCCAGACTATTCAGTGGCATCAGAACAAAGCCTTGAACAAGACCAAACTCACTTGTGCCATTCACTTTCAGGAGATATGAATGGTGGTATTTACTTGTTATGCTGTGATTTAGGCATTCACTTATTAAAATACTGAGCCTTGCTCCCCTTTCTGCTCCCTCTGTTCTTAAGACACTCACCAAGAGCTGGTGACATGCTGTAACTCAGGGGCTGCATTTCAGTGTGACCACTGTTACTTGTATGCAGTTTGTAACAGATTTATAATGGAGTAATTGGCACTGCAGGTAAAAATAAGAAGACAGACAGCTTAGTCCCAAAATGAGTAAAAATCAAGCTAGCATTCTGAAAGAAAACAGTAAGAATGCAGAACGAAATGTGGGCTAAGGCACAGCCAGGTGTGTGTGTAAAGACTGATGGAGGTGAATTCAGGCAGAGGATGGAGTTCTGTCTTGATACTGTCACAGGCTGAGTTATATTCCCACATACAAAGCAGAAATTTTGTACCTCTTCCGGTCTATTCTGGTATTTTGTTACTGTTTAAAAAGGTCTTAGTGATGCCAGTCTGAATATTCAACCAAACACTATCACTGAATTTCCTCACTGTTACCTATCCAGTAAAGCTGGAACCAGCAGAAGCTTATTCACTTACTGCTGTGGAGATCAAAACTTGTATGGGCTCAGGTGGCCTTGCCACGAGTGTCCCAGCTCTGCTTACCCCTGCCAAGTTCCCTGACTTAATTTACCAAAGTGACCAAGTATGAGCCAGAAATTCAGTTCTCTTAAAAAAAACCTTATGTGTACTAGTTTTTAGACACATACACCTATTAGACCTTTTTCCCAGAAACCAGCAAGTGATGTAGGAAAATAACAGCTTTTCTTCATTCCTGACAAGAGCAGGAATTTGAACTGTCAATCTCCCCACAGCAGGCACTGTAATCTGGGACTTATTTCCAAGACAAACATATTGTTCAGTCTTTGTAAATTTGAAAAAGGTGAAGGAAATTTTTAATCTGGCCTCTTAAATTCCTGCGTGTTCTCCTCAGGACCTGATATTGGAGGATTTATTATAAATCTGCAAGGATACATCCCTTCATTTGGAGAGACATCAGAGCCCATTTGAAGTGTAAGAGAAACAAAGTAGAATAGCAGACACTGGTTTGTATTTAATCACTCAGAATGACCCAGGAAGAGTTGTTTTACTAAAAGCAGGTAAGGGACTAGCCTCTGATGTCATCACAAACTGCTGTATCCAAAATTTCTCTGGCGACATTACAAAGTGAATGCAGAGCCCAAAGACAAACATTTTCTCCGAATCAGCAACAGTTGCTCTGTTCTGGAAGGCTTCCAAATTTATCCTTCATTCATTAGGAAAAAAAAAGCCCCAAAATAGACTGAGAATAGCCCAGGAGAAAGAGCAACAACCACAACATGTACTCAAAGGACAAAAGGTAAAAGAAGCTAAAGAAGCAGAGAGAAAGCAAGAGGCTTCAGGTATTATACAAAGCTGAACAGAGTTTAAAATTTTTTTTTAAAAAAGGAGGACAAACAAATGGAAAATTTCCACTTGCTTTCTCAGCCGTGGATCAGAATTCAGGTGAAGTAACAGCACCACTGGAACCATTGTATGAAAGCAGGATATTGTTCTACACTATTTGCTATAAAGCAATCAGAAGTCACTGAGCTCCATGGAAGAGCTGTGGGATGAAATTCACAGCTTAGTATAGCACATCAGGCTAAATGATTCGAACTGATCATTCTGGCATTAAAAGCCATGAAGCTGTAACCTCCTCTATGTCCTAATTCAAAGCTGCTCAGGTGGTAGATGTACAAATCTAAGTCTTTGGCAGCAGTACCAGATTTATAACAGCATAACTGTACTGTGAAATAGATGAGGGAATTAATCCAGATTAAAAATACTAGTGCCAAGGAAAAATAGCAGTTTTAATTTTCTTTTTAACATTGTTTAGTTTCACAGACCAATTTACATGTGACTCAGGGCATGATGCAGAATGCGATGGCATAGAACGAAGTAGTAAGGAAAGCAGAAATGTCTCAAATGAATATTGCCCCAAAAGACTTTTCACAGCTTGAGAAAATAGCTGCTGTACCCAAACACAAAAGCACAGGTTGCTTTGAAGAGGCCTTTAAAGCCAGTATGATGGTGATAGAAAGTATAGCATAACATTTTTTTTACTGTCCTGGATAATAATATCTTCCAACTGCAAGAGTGTCAGCCTCTAAACTACCATTTGCAAAAGCTGGTTAGAAAACTGGAAGCTTGATGCGTATCAGTATTTAAAGTAACAGTTTTCATCTTTCAAAGCTGATAGGATGCATTAGTGACATGAGTAACCCTGGCTGAGAGTACTTGGAAAGCAAGACTGCAAGAATACAGACTGTTACAGGTTATGCACATAGTACTTCAGACTGGACTTATGAAATGGGGAGGTTTATGTGTGTGCACAGCCTACCTGCCTGCCAGTGCATCTACTTCTCTGATCCATTCCCCACAATAACTATGGAGGCAACATCCAATTTAAAAAGAAAAAAAATAAAATTGTTAGAGCAGCTGAACTATCAATATAATGATGCTTCAATGAATAGGAAAGATCCTTGGAGAAAACGAGAGTTATCACAGTAATGAGGAGAAATAGATGAAGGGAGGTGTCATAAAAATAAATTCTGCAATATTTCAAATGAGCACCATGAAAAAGCCCATACAAGCCTAATTACTTTCTTATCTAAGGCTCTGCCTATGTCAAGTGATGCAGCATCATAGTGAAAGTGAAAGATGAAAGATATGAGACAGAAATCTCCTGGATATCAATCTCAATCTTTCTCCTGCTATTTATATTTATATACACTTATATAAATACATTTAAATATATTCATATAAATCCATGTCATAAACTAACGGAGCCTTAGCTAAAAACTGTCCAGGTTTCCTAATTGATGGCATGAATCTCGTGCAGGCCTCCGTTCTTCACACCTTGCTTTCAAGCTCCCTCCACCTGAGCTGCTAGCTCAAAATCTAGAAAGCTGATGTATTTTTCCTTTCCTCAGATGCCTCCTAGTAGTCAGATATCCTACAGCTTCCAATTACATTAATCAAGTGGCAAAACACTCTTATCAGGGTCCTGAGGGCACTATAAGGACTTCAACAGCCCTGATTCACCTGGGACTCCAACCCATGCTCTCTCTTCATTGGCCTGGGGTCTCCATTTAAGCTGAGCTCTGGGCTGTCAATCTCTGTTTGAGTTATGCTGTAGATGTGTCTGTCTTCATCCATGCCTCTGGCCTGCCTGCTGGATGCACCTTGGGTCTATGCAGTAGGTAGCTTTCCTCCTGGTGGACCCCCTCACATGTGTTGTAGCTTGTATCTCTATTTTTGCCTCCTGGATGGACTTTGAACCCACGTTGTGAGCTTGTTTCTGGGCCTGTCTTTTGCTGTTCTCAAATTGCACCTGGTCCACCCTTTGCTGCATCTGGGGCTGTCAACGGACTCTGGTACCAGCTCCCTACTCTGCACACTGTGCTCAGGATGCTGCCCCCTCAATAAGGAGGTGCTGTAGTAATCCTCAGCTTATAGCTCTTCAGACTTTAAAGAGCAACTGGTCCTTGCTGCTCCCTGGCAATCAACTCCTTAATTGTCATTTTCTCATTGTATCTCTGTCCCTGCCTTCTAGGGCATAGAAAAATATTAGTGTAGTTCCCCTGAATCTGTCCTTCTCTGACTGTTTTCTCTACCTTGGCATGATCATTTTCATGTTCCAGTGAGATCCAGTGCATCCTGAGGTGCATTTGGTAGAGAGCATAACCTTCTAGTTTTTTGGACCCACTTTTGTGAGAGAGAGGTGGACTTACTTCAGCAGTGAACAACATATTAGGGACATGCCTATTCTCTTTGTGGAGGTGTTAAGGGTGGCTCTCACATTCTTCCTTCCATAAGCAGATATCCCATTTCCCATTTTATCTGACAGGTTCCTGTATTTCATTCTTGTTCTTTTGTGGACTTTGGTATCTGTTGGCCTCTCCTATCTCTTCCTCACTAACAGTATAAATTGTCTCGCTACTTGCAGCCACCTCACCTGCCTTCATTTCACCTCATGCTTAACTGTAGCAGGTGTCTTCCACAGCTCAGTTTCTCCTGCATTGACCAGTCTTTCAGCAATGGATACTTTACATCATGAATCGCCTTTCTTGTGTGTGTTCTATTTGAGTTGTCTTTGGTCCCTTTTCCTATCTAACTCTGTTCTGTACTTCACTGTCACCTCATGTTGCACTCTTCTCCTTAGCTAGTTCAACCAATGAATGCTGTCTATGAGATTTCTCTCCA
Organism: Chloroceryle aenea; assembly: GCA_013399075.1. Classification (NCBI taxonomy): domain Eukaryota; kingdom Metazoa; phylum Chordata; class Aves; order Coraciiformes; family Cerylidae; genus Chloroceryle; species Chloroceryle aenea. The sequence continues at coordinate 524,547 of VWZY01004179.1, forward strand.
CGGAAAAAAAAATCTTCCATGAGCTACTCACCTACAGCTAACACATGTTGGACTTGCTCTCTTCCATTATCCTGTGACCTTTGCCCCAATACCCATCAATTCTCTTGTTCTTACACACACACACACACACACACAAAAAAATAAAAGGTTAGTCCTCAGATCTAATACTTTCTAAAAAAAAGTTTCATGCAAGCTCCACTGTTTACTTCTGCCTGCTCAGTGGCTCTCCTGGCTCCTTGGCTTTTCGACCCTTTTGTTGAAGACAGCCATCCTTCCACGTGTATCAGGTAAACTGCTCAACAGCAGGGACCGCAGGCAGGCAGGCAGGTTGTCCTACTCACAACATGTCACTCCCAGACAGCCTCCACAAACTAGTTTGCAACAAACCGGAGGGCAATGAGCAAGCTAACATATCTACTTACCTCCAAAGAAGAACCAGACTCTTTTCTCTACTGAATTTTCCTGTTTACTTTCTGAATAATTGTTCATGAGTGTTCACACCATCTGTGCTGTGTACTGTAAGCACAGGGTCCTGTGGAATAATGAATATTTGATCATGTTATTCAAGGCTAAACCAAGACTGCATGGATTAATTCTGCTATTTCCCAACTGGACAATCTCAGCATTTCTTTAATGTATTTTTTTTATCTATAGTGAATGAACAATTTGTGTATATATTGCTAAAAAACCCCATGGGCCAACTTACAGATTCTGCATTGAAATACAGTGGCATTTTCCTAAGAAGTGACCGGATCCAAGATTCTGTTTCTAATCTATTTTGGAATGAGCTGTAAAGTTCAGATTGATCCTGAAGTTTGGGGACTTTAAAAGTGGTTCTAGGTCAGGCTCTTTTTAACTTTTCTCACTTCTGGTCCTTTTCTCTGCCCTGCGGCTTTTGAAAAACAGTCCTTGTGTCCACAGAGGTGAATTTATAAACCTGAAGAGACAAATCCAAATAGGGAGAAGCCCACCACTGCTGCCTATTAGTATTTTTGTCTTTGTCTCTGTAATTTGTCATCCTATTTAGCGCTTTGAATGCAGATAACTTTCTTGTACAAAGGTCTGGAGAGGCATCACATAATGTGCTACATGCTGTATCCTCCTGAGGTTTACTGGTGCTGAGCTCTGACAGAAATGCATACCCTGAAGTCTGTGCTCAGTCTTCCGTGAGGAGGCAGCCAACCGCTCTGTGCAGCAACAAATCTGCCAGCTGGCCATAGAGGGGCGATGGCATCAGCTGCAGCCTATCCCCTTTGCTAGCTACACGACATATCTGGTCTGGGAGGATTAGAAACCAGGGGACCGGAGAGCAAATTGCTGCAGGGAGATGAGTTTGGGGGCAGGGGAGCTCTTTTGAACATTTCTCTCTTGATCCCAAGCTACCTGCTAAGTGAGATGGGGGAAGGGAGGACAGCAAAGGGCGAGTCTGACTTTCGGGAAAGACTACAGAGAAACGTAACTGACATTGGTGGTGAGATTAAAGGATTACATTCAATGCACACCCCGGTCAAAATGAAAATTCAGCTTCTGTTTTTTTCTGTAACGTGCAGCGGGCCAGAGCTGTGACAGTGGTTACAGGGCTTTGTGTCCTCAACAGCGCACGGAGGGAGAGGGGTCTGAGCCCTGACTTCTGTGCATTTCCTCCTCTAGTACAACTGTCCCCTTGCATGTGAAATACAAATAATGGAGAGCTTCTCTTGTGATGAGTGTAGAACATGACCTATGGTTCCACCTTTCTCTTTTCCCACTCCCTGTGCTGGGTACTTCCTGAAATAATTTCTCTGGCAAATCCTTTCTTTGAGGCATTACAAATTTATAACGGAATCCTATTTCTTAATTAAAGCCAAAACAAAGCCCACAACATAAAAACCCCACCAAAAAGCACTTTTGGGATGTGGATTGATATTACAGAATCTTGTGCACTACATCACAGTCTGTAGTATAATTGGCCATTACATTCCTGGTGTGTGAAATAACTGGAGAACAGAACCAGTTTCAATAGTAACTTTCTGTTTGAAAGCTGGACTAGCTCAGTTTCAAGGTCAGGTCTCTGATGTGAATACCTGGTTCAAAACTGGCATACATTAGAATATTTCCATGATTAAAAATCATTACTATGTTCCAATGGAGGCAGATAAGCACAGAGGAAGCAAGTTCTTTTTAAAGTAATTTTTAAAGTAATTTTTCATGTAAATAGTCACAGAGAAGACTCTACTATCAACTAGCTTTAGTCAAGACTTTTTGCACTACTTCCCCCCCTCCCCCCAGTATGTTGTAAACTGTTGTTTAGGTGGCTTTATATGCGTAGTGCTTGTAGATCAGCCCCAATCAGCATTTTCCAATTTTTCATTTATCTGGTAATAAGATATTCAAAACTGAACACAGCACTGCAGGTACAATTTACTATCCACTTGGAGTTACACGGCTCTTAGTTAGGCCAAAATTTTACTGGGCCTTTTCTGCTAACACATTATATATATTCACATAGAAGTTGGTAGGTTGGTGCTTACTGTACCTAAGCCTCTTCAAACATCAGTGCTTTCCTCTCAAGGATAGTGTGGTTTGGATTGTTTCTCTGTGTGTATAACTGATCGGTGTTTTTCCAGGTTTAATATTTTTGCTACATTTTTAACTGTACTACAGAGTCCAGGATTAGTTGATGATTTGTCTAACAATTAATAATTTAATAATTCCCAGTGATTTCATTGCCCTGTATTTACTCTCTCTTCCACACCACTGTTAATGCCAAATAAGAAAGGGTCCGGTATCCTCTGCGAGACTGTGCTCTCCTGTTACTCAGCTCTGCTGGCCAAGAGCGTATTTGACACTGCCTGCTCAGGCTCTTTGCATGCTCTTGCATGGACTTGTAAATCAAAATAAGTTGTGTTAGCTTACCCAATTCAAACAATCTGGAGGCTGTTCATCAATGTAATAGCAAAACAGCCAAATTAAGAATTAAAACTAAATTGTTGCCACATGCATTTAAAATACAAGACAGAGGAAAAACCTACATCTTTACTGACTGTGCAAAGAGAGAAAGCTCTGTGGGCTTCCTAAGAAAGCCAGGCAACTGGGTGGGAGTCGTGCAGGCAAGGCCCACCTCTTCATGAGGCTGTTGGGCACTACACCATGTTCTTGCTTGTAGCTACTGGAATGTATTCTCTTTCCCTTGACAGGTCCACGGGAAGTGTGTGTGTAGACACAACACAGCAGGGGACCACTGTGAGAAATGTGCACCACTATACAATGATCAGCCTTGGAAGCCAGGAGATGGAAAAACAGGGGCGCCAAATGAATGCAGAAGTAAGTGGAAGGGGTTTAATGATCCAGGCTTTCAGACTGAGCACTCACGGTGTCAGCAGGCAATGTTGTGACAAAGACTCCTGTCAATTTACACTAATGGCGCCATTACAGAAATGGGGGATAAGTTGCTGGTGATTGATTGAAAACTTCAGTGTGCATGTTGTTTTACTGCAGCTGACCCATTTGGGCTATTGGGAAGGGGAATTTACAAGGCAGAAGTCTGTTCTTTCTGCATCTATATCCCCTTGTGTTTTAGCATTCCAGGGTTTTGTGCAGGGCCTTGAATACCACCAGATTGGTTTGTCTTCCTGTAAGAATACCACATGGCTCACAACCACCCAAGCTTCTCAGACCCTGCTGCGACTCTCACTCTGTGTTGCAGTTTCTAGTTTTCATGAAAATGACTTTCCTTTCATGAAAAGGATTGCAGGCAGATGAAATGTGTTACATTCAGATATTTCCTCCATGCTCACAGTAAGAAAACACTGCCATTTGAATAGTATTGCTGTGTCTGTTATATAAGCCTGAAATATATTCTCCTGTTTCCCACCAGAGTGTCGCTGCCACAACCATGCTGACAGCTGCCATTTTGATCTGAGCATTTGGCTGGCATCGGGAAAGCGCAGCGGTGGTGTCTGTGACAACTGCAAGCATAACACAGAGGGACATCGGTGTCAAAGGTGTAAACCGGGGTATTACCGAGACAGAGGGAAACCCATGTCTTCTACAGAGGTCTGCAAACGTAAGTCTGACTATTGTTATGTGTGGTGAAGATAACTGAATGGTGGAAGAATCATGAACAGAATGATTAAAAGAAAGAAATCAGTAACTCCTATAGAATAAATAACTCCTATAGAAGTATCAATAACTCCTATAGAAGTAACTCATGAGTATTACTGTCTTTTCTTTGTATTATTTTCCTAAAGTACAGTTTTTTGATCATTATTTCTCCTGCTGGAATGACTTTTTTTTTTTTTTNGCATTCTGGGGAAATGTCCATCCTTCTTGTTCTTACATTAAAAATAATATGGTTTCTTTATCCTTTCTTTATCCATCTGTGCACATAAATATATATAATAATGGTTGCAAGAGGTATAGGAAGCAGGAGACCGTGCATAGGCACTTGGGAACAAATAGATCAGAGTTCACTCAGACTTATTTCTGGATTCTATAGATGTATTATGGGGTGCTCTGTGTAAAATAATTCCTTATTAACACTTCATCAGGATGTGTTAGGAAGTAACTCAGGCATAGAGGCACTAATGGTTGTACACAGAGGGTGTACAACCTCTGGAGCAAGGTAGTTTGCACCCAGCCAATCTGGAACACAGCCCACATCTCCCTTACTTAATGTAAACATTTCCTGAGTATTCTGCCAGGCTTCACACATCCAATTCCACCTGACACCTCTTTGGGAGGTTGCTATTTCTAATGATATACATAATTTAATTTCTCTCTTAGGATAGTTTTCCTTCCCCATAGCTCAGAAATAAGTTACCAGCACAGAGAACTTCATCCTCTGTCATCTGTACTCATGCCCACTGGTGTCATATGCTTTTGAAGCTTTCCTGACCCTTTGATCTTTTCAATCAAGATTCCTCTTAAACACTCAGGCTACAAACACTCTTCTCCCTAAGACTGTATGGCCTGTGATATTGCTTAAACTTTCTGTGCACAAGACATCTTATGTTTCTGCTCTTTTGTATTAATTCCACTGGGTCTTAGTGCACAGACTGCTTCCACGTGACCCCTGCTTTTCAATTTCGCAATGTTCGTCACAGAACAATGATCAGTAGACAGGGTTGAGGGTAAGCTTATCTAACTCATCCTGTATCCCAAAGTGTTCTGTTGTGGACCCTTTCTAGTCCTGTTTCTACTCTGAGCAGATTTGCTACAGGGAAATATTGTAATAAGAATAAATAGTTGTGCCAGAAGATTAGTTTTCAATCTCATATTACCTGAAAGAATCTGTGTATGAACCCTTGTATTTAACAGCAAGGTGATCGTGTAGTAACCAACGTCACGTGCAATATTAGATAACTGCTGAAGTCAAGGAGCACTGGAGAGCAGTGAAGAGGAAAAAACATTGTTTGAAAATACAGCCTATCTGTGTGGAAACCCTAGAATAGTCTGCCTGGATGAAATCAGACCTTGACTCTACCTCTTTTGTCTGGTCCAGTTACAGGTCTCTCAGTACCTCCTGCCAATGCTCTGCATAGCAAAAGAAAAACTGTTCAGAAATGTACCTCTTGTTGAAAGAGCTTTATTCCTATCGTGCCATTCAAGTACAATGATGTTCTTTTCACTTGGGAACATGCTGCTGCCAGCAGAAGGCCCCCGCATGTGGTTGTTTCCACTCTGACTTTACGCTCCGGCCTAGATAAGCTGCCATCCAGCTTTAGCCATCTGAAAGTCTTTTATAGGTTCCCTGTACAGTCAGTGGAGAAAGAGTGGGACCTCTAGGGAATGACTGATTGCAGTCTAATGTAGATGCCTAAGATAGATGAGTTGAAATGCTCTCTAGAGGCTATCTATTTATCTTCCTTGACTTAAGAGGTATTCTGGATTGCAAGCCTCCACTAGAGCTTCTGTTGGTTGAGGTGAATCAAATGGGTTTGATTCAGCGTTGTTGTGAATAGGTAAGCATGACCCTATCTGTGCATGATTCAAGTCAATGACACTTTTCACAGGCATGTAAAGGCATGCATGAACGCTTGCCATATCAAGATAGAAGTGAAGGGTATTGCAGTTCACTCTAGAGAGCCTCAGCTTTTACAGCAGGTTGATGTGGGCATGGGGCTTGTACCTGTGTGGAAATAGAAGGGACACTGAAGATATAACTACAGTTAAGAGAAACCTGGGAGATGGGTGGTTAGTCTGTGCCTTTTTTATTTAGGTTGGGGTGAAGTCCCACGATGACATTTGACAAATTACTTTATCAGGGTAGCGTTCTGTATGATGAAAGAACCAACCTCTCAACACTTCCCCAGGTGGCTCACAGGCAGTGTATAAATGTCTACTTCATTTTACGTTGCATCTCTGCAGAGAGTTTTCATGGAATGTTTCGCTCCTTTGCTTATTATCAGTTGTAGTAAAACCAGAAACACCAGTGCAGACAGGCAGAGTTGTTTTGGTTAGAACAGACTTAGTTTGATAAAGATTTCACCTCCAGAACCATCATCACCTCCTTATGCTTAGAGTTGATATTAAACTGAAAGGCCTCATGCAGGACGTAAGATAGGGACACTCTTCTCCATCCTTTAGGTTCAAAACTTGCATGGCTATTAAACTTAATCTGGTGTGGTCTGAGTAAATTTTTCAGCTTGTGTGACACTAAAACCAACTTTGGTTACTCAGTAAAAAACAGTTACTGCTTTGAGCATTGCTAATTGGTAAGAAATTAGACAATTAGACCAGGTACATTTCTGTCATATGTTAGCGTGCCGTTCGCAGACTGAAGAGCTGCCACTTCTGGACTAGCATGTTTGTGAGCATTTAAATGTACCAATTCCAAGGCACCATCTCACTTTGAGAAAACCACAGAAACAATGCCAGACTAACAAAATTAAATGAAACACTGACCCACTGGCCTAGTGCTGAAAAGCAGTAATAAACTGCTTTTAAGGGGATCAAATGGATAATTTTGGTGAGAGCAATCTAGTCCTCAGCTTTCCATTTTGAACTCAGAATAAAAAAAAACTCAATGGGAGATCAAAACTTGACCCTTGTGTACAGTAGATACTGAGCTGGGAAAGGAAATCTGATGAAAAAGCTGAATGAAATGCTGTGTTAATCCCTTTGAGAAAGCACGCTTGAAGAGTGCTCTGCCATCCAGAGCAAAGTCTAGGTTCAGCTGTGACATCCCCCTCAGGCTCACAGAAAGTTAACAGGACACTGCTCAGGCCCAGAAAGAGTCTTTAAGCATTAGTCATAATAATGAACAGCATTCTCTCTTAATCACTGCTAGGAAAAAAAAGTTGTATAACAATTGGATGTCCTGGCACTATCCAAACCACCTTTTGCTGACACTCCAATGTGAGACTGCAAAGACATTCCCTTGGAAAAAAAAAATAAAAAATCTGTTGAAATTTGACATGTAAGTGTGAATCTGCTATTCCTTTTTGTCTGCAGAGGTAGCCTGCCTCTGATCCCTTTGCTTCTCCTGTTCCTAGCAGCTAGGGATGAATGAGAGCCAGGTCATGTGCAGAGCCTTGTTTTGACACTGCTTAGATCTATATTAAAAAAAAAGGGAAGGCATGAAAAGAGCCCCAGAGCAAGGGACACACCTGCCTGTTATTGGGGGTGACAACACAGGATTAAGTAGTTTGGATATAGACTTGTATGGGAGCTTTGACTCGGAAGCCTAATCGTTTCCTAACCAATGGTTAGAAAAGCTGCTGTATCCTTGGCTCTTTCCTGTGGCTTATTTGGAGGCTTAAGGGATCCTTCTGAAATGGCACCATCTTTTGTACTCACCCTTTGCTTAGCTTAAAAAGTAATGCAGGCATGTAGACCATTAAAAAGGATCTCCATGAAAACAAGCTTCTTTACTCTAAGCACAGGGGTTGAAAATTAAAATGTGCCCAGATGCACATGCACACACACTGTGAAAAGCTCTGCTTCTCATCCTTTCACTTCTGAGCAGAGGGAGTGAGCTTTTAATTGTAATATCACAAAGGCCTGATCACATCTTGGTTCAAAGTCTGTCTTAATCAGCCTGACCACACACAGAGCTGTCTATCTTATTTCCTTCATTTATGAAACATCATTGGCCGAGTGAATCCCCAAGTCTGACATGCTTTAGAAATTGACCTCGTTTGGTAATACGCTCCAAACATGCACATGGAAATATTTCCGATTCAAAAGGCTTTGCTTGATTTTTCATGTTGCCTGCTTTTCATCAAATAGCCAGTCTGCTCATAGCTGTATCTTATGCAGTGTTATTAGGCAGAGGTTTAAGGCAAGATACCTCAAAGACCACTGAGTTACTTGGAGCACTTGCTATTTCCCCGCAACTTGGAACTGTATTGTTACAACCAATATTCTATTTTTCGTCTGTGTCCAATTACATGAGAAAGACAGCTGTGCTGAGGGCAGGCAGGTTTATTGAGGACTTGAGTGGAGAATGCTGTATGAATTATTCATTTTTCATTATTCCTTGTCTCATCCTTTTTACAGTAGTTTCTGACAAAGCAAACTTAGCATAGGAGTAAGACTAAAAGGCAAGAGGATGTTTTGTGATACTTCACGACTGATAGCCAATTCGAAAATACAGTGATGAAATTTTTCTCCACACTGCTGTCAAGGGGAGAACCCAAATAAACCAGCCATCACTGAGCCACAACTGTCTGCACACCGTCCCTAACATAATTGATGATGCCTTTGACAAACAAGGCCATTGTCATGTTGGCTGGTGTTTTGTTAGACAGGGAGGCGGATGGAGAGAAAACTAGGGTTTGCCAAGAGAAAAGAAGCAAAAATCAGCAGGGAAAGATGCTGTGTTGTCAAATATTGGGAAATGTAAAAGGGTGAGGTTTTGGAAACTTGCTTTTATGTTTCTTTAAATGTGAGTTTTATCTGCAAATCTGTGGTACTATTAAAAAGATAAAACCCAGTCATCAACAGCTGCCCCTTCAGCATGTGACATGTGGGCTCTTATTTTGGGAGTTACCTTAGATGCACAACTGGGATTTTGGCCATAATACTCTGGAAGCCAGACAATGTACACATCCAAGCTGAAATGCTAAATAAACACAGACTGAGTAAAGCGTTCGCAAGCCACTTGTATAACTCATCTGAAAGTGTTGTACATTTATTTATTCAGCTTGCTTTCTGACCCACCAGAAACCGTCCCAGTTTCTAACTGGGTAATATGCCTCTCAGTTCATTTGGGAACAATATTTTTCCTGAACTGTAGCCCCAAAATTAAAAGAAAAAAACACACTTTTTTTCCTACCTCCTTATCAGCTTGTGCCAATGCTGTCAGTCACTGTCCTGTAATATTTTTGCTTAGGGTTAGAATGGAAGAAGGTGTCATCTTCCTGAATCAGGATCAAGTCTCAGTTGGTGATAGTTAGTCTAATGACGTTAATGATTTACCATCTGTTCTGTGACTCCAACTGGTAAAACCTAAAAAGAGAAATAAGGTGGGAATAAAGTTGCAGAGATATAAGAAATTTAAGGTGACAACTCCACAGGTAGATCCTACATAGAGATGCTACAGTGAAATCAGAAAACTGAATTCAAGCCAAACCAGATGCTGGCAACTTCTTTCTTACTTCTTGTGGCTCAGACCTGTCTGCAGTAAAGGAAGCATGTGTTTCCCCTCCTTAGCATCAAACTACGACATTCACATTTTTCATGATGGATGGAACTGTCTCCTCTTTTAGGCTGATGTAATCAGCCCTGCAAAAATCTGGGGAAAAATAATTCAAATTGAGCAGCAACAAATCCGAACTTGCCTTTGAATCTGTCAGTGCTAATGAGCACTTCATTGTTACACCTGCTCTCCAGAACTGACAGCAAAATCCCTGGGTTTGCTCCCAAAGTCAAGACTGCTTTGTGGCAAACAGGCGAGCCTGCTGCCATCCGCCAACCAGCTCATTGTGTTGAGTACATTGCCCATGACAGCACGCTTATTTTCTGTCCTTAGGCTATTGTGCTAGCATCCCTTGAAAACAACGGCCTGAGATCTGTCTACAGCAGAGTGTAATAATATTATTAAAAATATTGGCATAAAGAACACAGGGCATGGTGAAAAAAATAACTATGTAGTAAGAAGATCATAAAAGAAATGCCCTTTAAACAAAATTGCTCATCCTTTTTCTTGTACTATTTTCAAAAGATATTTTCTTTTCTTGAGCATCAAATATGACGTTGCAGATGAGAGTGAATCTGTCCCTGCTACACTCCACACTCTTTGTAGTCATATACTTGTCCCTTCCCCTTGGAAAATGGTGTGTGGAATCAGAGTGTTCATCTGGTCTCTTATCTGTGAGCTCATGAAGAAAACTAGTTTGATTAGAAGCAATGATGGACAAACTTCAAAAGCTTTGGAGATCATGTTTAGTTCAGATAAGCATCCAAAAGGCTGGCCCCTGATCCAAGCTGTCTAAACACCTTGGGTGTCCAACACTCTCTGTTAAAAAAAAATCTCTGTTAAAGCGGGTCTTAGCCACAATATTTTTATTTCTGCCCTCTTCCAGATAGGCAAAGTAGTGATGCATTTTCTTTTCAGTCTCTGGTACAAGCAAAAGCCAGGGCACGCTGCTTTTTCAATACAAAACAAAGAGCTGAAAGATGAAGACCTGAAGTTCATCTCAGTTCTCATTTTAATTAAACTTGTTTGAATATCAGAAATGAATGGCTATGTTTATTGCTTGTATTTTACTTCTACAGAGATGAGGGTAAAGGCCTGACCATCTCAGCTAGCCTCTGCCCTGATGGAGTCAACACTGTTGGCTTTACACCACAATCTGTATATTACTTTCCACCTTACTCCCTGATGCTGTCACACTGGGGATGGTGGTGTGGGATTATGACAATTTTATGAAGGCAGTCACCCCCAGGAACTGTAACTATTTGTTCTACTGCCAAGTTGCCTTGAGTTGCCACACTGGTGTCAAACTGCAGTAGCATTAGAAAGATCTGGCTTTTTTTCTCCTATTAGCTCATCTCCAGCTACATGTAAAATACATCTAGTGAGTTTAGAGACCTTCTCTTATTCTATGTCTTATTTATAACAGACCTGCTCATGTATTTGTACAAAAAAATGCCAGCAACTTCCTTACGTATGTAGAGTACTGCATGGTGAGATGTGTCCCTTAGAACTTGCACTGAGAGCAATTTGTGGACTCTTTGGAGGCAGAAAGGGAAAAAATGTTTCAGGTCATCTCAACCACCTGCATAAACCACATTGAGCCCCAGATGAAAGAGTATTTTTGTGATCTCTGTTCACAGGAAAGACAACATAGGCAACAGCTATGATTTTTTACCTCGTGCATGCTACTGAAACTTTTTGCAAAACACTTTAAAAGTGAATTGCCTGCAAGCTGCTTTAAAAATAAACATGTAGTGGAGGCTTCCAGTTACTGTTTCCAAACCCTGTATGGTCATGATTTGTGTAGTAGGGAGGAACTGACTTTCACATCTAAATGGGTCCCAGTTGCACTTGTTTTGCTGTGCTTAATGAGTTACAAAGAAACAAATGTAATATTGCAAATGCAGGCTGACTATGCAATGTTTACCAGTTCTGACATAACACTACTGAGCATAAGGAAGAGGGCATGAGTTTATCAGCCTTGCAAAAATGTCAGTTAACCAGATGACCCCTGGGCACATAATCTCAGTCACCTCTTACCGTATCTCCATAGCTTGCACCTGCCAGCCAATGGGTTCAGCCAACGCAACTTTCAGCAGAAGCTGGCGATGCCACCCCAAGACGGGATTCTGCTACTGCAAGCCAGGTGTGGCGGGCCCCAACTGCGATAGATGTCTCATGGGCTACTGGGGCTTTGGAGAAAATGGCTGTCGCCCTTGTGACTGTGCCAGAGACTGCGACCAACATACTGGAAACTGTTTCAATGGGTAAAGAAGCCCTCCTTTGGGTTCACTTTGAGATGGGATTCTGTGAAATGAAACAAAGATTAACTGAAATAATGACAGTGATTGGAGGATGCTGGATCATTTGAAAACGGTGCTTTAAATCATAAAAGGTTTCTTAGATTCCATTTGGTGGCTGGCACACTTTTAAGTCCATAGTATTATCCAAGGCAATCCTGAAATGATGACTTTTTGCAGTAATAATAGGCAATTCCACAACCCCATGGAAATACGTACAGAAGCTTTAAATACATCTATTTGCCTTGGAAATGGATGGAAGAGAAATGGAGAGCTTTCCTCTCATCTGTGCCCAGGGTAAAATTACAAGGTCTCCCTCTTTTTTCTAGAGGGCAGGCATGTGTATCCCAAACATGTAATCGGTCCAGAAATCCTATGATTTGCTGAGTGACTGCAGTTTTACAGGTCCTGCAGATGTCCTCAGTTCCTGGTGACATCAAGTGGTCACTAACTTTGAGTTATTTAATTCAGTACAAACAAGCAACCAAAAGCAAAAATACAAGGCCCAATATGCAGTTACTTTAAAAAAAATGTTAAGTCAGCAGTGGCAAGGCCTAAAGAGAAGCCTAGATTTTGTGATCTCTCTATATGGCATGAAATCCTGCTCTTATTGCACTCCCAACCTGAAGAAAGGAAGTTCATCTGTCTGGATACAGCTACGTGCTACAAATACCTGCTCCCCACCCATCTCATGCCCTAACCAAGTCTCCTGTTTCCTGTGTCCCCCCAGCTACAACAATGAGCCATTCTTTAACATCCCTATTGGGGGACGAATCCCTGACCTTGTGCAAACACCAACCAACGAGAGTGAAGAGGAGTGGAAATGGAATGACCATGAGCAGGGATTTTCTGCACTGAGGCACCCAGGTACAGCCCAGACTTTGGTTAACATTTAGTAACTTCATTCAGTTCTTTCTTCCTTCCACCCTGACTTAAAGTCCTCCACTCACCTCTAGCTTGTCTGTCCCACATCTGCTGGCAACATCTGCTAATCTGAACTATATAGGTTATCTTTACACTGATATTCTCCAAACCAAACTGTACTATCCAACTTCAGTTTTAGAAATAGGTAAGTCATGAATAAAATTGTGTGTAAAAAATCCTCTCCTTTTGTTGTCACAATTATAGTCATAATACTTATGATTTTAGAGAAGCTCCTTCTCAAGCATTCAGTTGCCAATCACAATTTGAAATGCTATTTGTAGAAAGATCCTGTCAGCCATCGCCGAAATGCACCACCTCGGGTGGAACGCAAGTGACTTTAAGAGCAAGATATTCTGCATGGCACAACAGCTGAGGAGAGAAAGTAAAGTACACGGTATCCAGCTAAAGCTGGAAGTAAGCAGGCCTCTCGAATGAGGTGGAGCCTTTAATACTTGGTCCCAGTTTTGCTTCCCATGTATGAAGGCCAGTGCTTACAGCATCAATGGCTTTGTAAGACCCAGAGGTAATTGTGCCACCTCTTGCACTTTTCTGAGGGCTGTTACCATCAGCAAGGATCAGCATTTCTTAGTTTAGGGGATTGAACAAGGATATTATCACTTACATGACTTACACCTGGATCTGATTCTTACAAATCTCTTTATTACTACTTTTATTAACATTTCACTTGAAACAGTTATTGGATCATCTAACAAAAAACAGATTTGCAAATAACCGAGCTCACTCAAACTACTCTGAAGGTCCATCCAGATTATGGGAGCTATATAAATAGAACTCTATAACTGAGAATAATTTGCTTCTTTTCTCTCACATCGTGGCTGTTCTCCAACCCTTTGTGTTCTATGGTTCACCTGCTAGAAAAGTGTGTGTGCAAAGAAAAGGTGCTGGGAAGCGTTGCTGACTTCTGCCAAATGAAATATGCTTATGGTAAGTGGGTAACAAGTCCTCAAGGTATGATCATTTCACAATGTTCTCTCTACGCATGTGATTAGGTGATAGCTATGAAAAATTACAGGACTGGCTAAGGAATGAAATAAGAAGTAGGATTATCTTTTTTGTCTAGTGATATGTCCAACTTCTGATCAGAACTGGAGTACTTCTCATTCAATGGCTCTGTGGTGTCTCCTTTCCTCCCAGTTAGCTTTCCTCTTTACAGCAGCAGTGCAAGTTGTAACCCAGTGGAACAAATGATAAAAACCTTGCATCTGAATGGCCACTGTTTTTGCACTCATTATGCAGGTTCAGTTGGCCATGCTCGTTTACCAAGAATATACTTAATACTGTCATTTAGGAATACCTGGTGCAGACCATCAAATGAAGCAAGCAAGGAAAACTCTGGAATCCAGAATTTGACGTGCTTGTGTCATAACACAACAAAGCCTGTTTGTGGCTGTTAGATGAGACTAACCTGCCAGAAAGTTATGGCATCCTATTAAATTAAAGGAACAGAAATTTATCTTGGCAAACAGATGTTAGACTGCAAAAAACAACTTTTTTTTTTTCTGTTTTGCTGTTCAGTAATGGAATTCTAGCCACATGACGTGACTAGAGTCTGATGGGAAACTTCCTGACCTCCTTCTTGTAGAGAAGACATCCCTTCCCACAGGACAGCTTTGAGAGGCCAGTGTTAAGTTCAGCACAAGTTTTCAAAATGCAAAATATATAGCCTAGAATCAATGCACTTTAAATGAGACTGTTAGCTGCGGAGCTGGTTTTTCCACCTTTCCTATGGATACATACAAGGGCTTTCCCATGATTTCCAAGCATTTGAAATCAGCCCATTAAAAAGTAGTTCCTAAGTAACATGGTAAAAGGATCAGTTAAGCACTTCAGTAGAAAAATCTAGTTTTTCTTCTCCAAATTTATTTAGAAGAACCATGACTGAGATGGACAAGCATTGTAATGCACTTTCTGTACAACTGCAGTGTCTTCTTTCAAGGCATTAAAATTGTCCATTTTAGCAACACAAACCAAAATTCATTTGGAAATTGATTGTTGGTCTCTAACATCATGTGTTTTCTGGCAGTGATAAAAGCAAGAATCCTATCAGCTCATGACAAAGGGACCCATGCAGAAGTTGTTGTGAAAGTCAAGAAGGTGCTGAAATCAGGCAAAGTGAAAATTGCACGGAGCAACAGAAGCATTTATCCAGAATCCTGGACCAACAGGGGCTGTACATGTCCCATTCTCAATCCTGGTAGGACAAAATGCTTATCAGGTATTTTTCTTCCCCTGTAAACAGTGGTGACAATTCATTACAGTCATTAGCTACAGCTACTCCACACTTCCCATCAGTCTTTCCAGGGCAGAGTGCTTTGATTCATCCACACCAAAGAGGGAGTCAATCAATAGCTTGCAGTAAAAAACATTTTATCAGAGCACAGTTTTACCAAAAGGCCCTAATCTTCTTGAAATCTTTTACTTTCAGTGACTTTATTTGATCTTCCAGAAATTTCTAACTAGAAGAATGTTTGTGAGAAAAAAAATCAAACACAATCCCTGTACTTTTATGCCCAAAGATTTTTCTTCCCCACTCTGTATTCTCACATCATGCTTTACTTCTTTTTGAAAAAAAAAAAAGAAATTATGCTGAAAATTTTGGGAAGTGGAGGTAATTAACTTCTTCTATGCCTTTGTAATGGTTTTCAATAATGAAAACTAAGCCCCCATTCTACTGTAAATTCTTGTGCATTAAATGAGTTGTTCCATCAAAGCCAAAAGCTGACAACCTGCAGCATATTGGAAATTAATCAGACCTCTTTTTTGAGGCCCTGCTACCTGTACCTTAAGGTTATAATCTAGGAAGTCTGGCTTACTATTTACATATATAATATCAGCTTCCACATGTGTCCAGATCAAATCCTGCTACTCATCATACCTACAGAAGCCAGGAGTAATGCCACTGAAGAACATGCAGTTACAATGGCTTAAAACAAAGGTCAGACACCACAGGTGCAAGCCTGGTCACCTGCACACAGAGGCAGTGAATTGGTAAGCAGTTAGGCAAATAGAACTAAATCAATTTTCAGTTGTAATTCCTAAGCATATTCATATGACAACATTGGACCTGCGTGCCCAGGAGTAAGCACTGACAGGATGCACATAAAAGTACCTGTACACATAAGATGGCACATGCATAAACTGGATGAAGCTGGGTAAGATGCTACATGCCAGATCCTTATGAAATAGAGAAACTCTGCATTTAGTTCTCTTTCTTCTATTTACTGACTGAAGATTTGTTTGTTTTGTTTTAAACTAGGTACTGACTATCTTATAGCAGGCCAAGAGGACTCTAGGACCAGCAAACTCCTGGTGAACATGAACAGCCTGGTGAAACCCTGGAAAGCATATTTGGGAAAACAAGTATCAGATATTCTTCGAACTGGGTGTAAATAATTCCTGCTTCAGAAGTTAAAGTGCTGAACTTTGCCTTTTAGTAACACTGCAGTGAAAGGTGTAGTTACTTCACGCATTTCCAATCGACATGCTCCTAGCCGAAGTGATGAAAGCAGACTTACCATCCTTTCTCCTTTCACATGCCTAGACAGGAAACTTGAGACATGACTATTTTATTTTTTCAAAAAAATACACAGCCTTATCATACAAAATTACCTAGTGTATCATACGTAGGTTACAAGTCAGTTCTTAATTTGAGCCTGATTCCACACACCCAGAGAAGCATTTTACAAGGCAAAACTAAAGATATGGATTAATGACTCCATACTTCAGGTCAATGTCTGATATTAATATGTGTAAGCTGCTTAAATAATGCATTCATTATTTGGGTGTAGTATTAAGTGACCACTAACAGGCAACAATTCCTTTCAGCTTTACAAGAGGCATAATACTAAACAAGAATATCAAATAATACACATTTAAAAGAGCTCATATTGATTTAACATCAGACTGCAATTATGCCAATATAATGGGCTGCTTTCCAGTGAAGGCAATATTATCCCATTGCTGAACAGAAACAGGCTGATATGTGACTTCTCTCGGGACAAGGTCCTTTATAGATGTACATTGCTACCATTGATGCTTAGTAAGAGGTCTGATGAAGAAACCACCTTGGCTCAAATTCCAGATCCAACCCTTGCTCTCTAATGTCATTTTCCTCTTTGCTGTAGTACTTTAGTCTGTAACACCACAAAGGTTTCACAGCGATACCGCTAAAAAGCTTTAATGCTAGGAAAGAGCCAAAACACGTGAGGAACTGGCAGCTGCTCTAATGCTGAGATTGTAACACTACAAAAGCTACAAGGCAGAAGCAGGAGGAGGTAAATGGATTGGCTGGACTGTGAATTAAGTGTGGTAGCTGTAGTTGCTGCAAGAGCAACTTGGCTATTTGAACTGTGCTCAAGACCACTAGTATTTGACTGCACTTACCACTCTCATTCTGCTTTACTTCTCTTGGTCTCACTTGAGGTTAACATCCTGAAGCCTGGCTTCCTTCCCAATGTGCCTGAGGATTATTTTTCCCTCCACAGAAGTATAGGAGTGGTAACAACTGCACTCTAGGTAAAAATAATTCTGTTCTGCAAAAGCATTCTTTCTAATTCAATTTTACTGTACCCTACAGTATTAAGAGGTAGTTACTTTAATCATTCCCTAACACGGTATTTTGAAGAAGTTGTAGTCAAAGACCTGTCTCCCCTGTTTAGAGAGTGACCATCAAATGAAGCTGGGAGGAGCATGGTCCTCTTCAGGTAAAACAGAAATTCTAATGAGTCACTCTATTCTTTCAGGAGGTTATGGAGAAAAAGCATGCACACATGCTCCTTTTCCCTTATTTCCATTCCATGTATATAATTTTTTAATGCTCTCAGGAAAGAGGAGCTCTCTTCATTCACTGCTGTCTGACCAGTACAGAGAGGATCTAGAAAAACCTAATACTCATGCAGAATGATGGAGGTCCCAGCCTACAACTTAGTTTGTTCTTTTTATCACTGGGAACCTGAAAACTCAGCTTCTTTCATTCTATTGGTTGCTGTTTTCCTTTTAACTTCATATGGGTTGAACAGCAGAAAAATTCTCATCTCATTTGGAAATGGATGACAGGTAGGTATTTACAAAATAAAACCCCACTTTTCTCTCAACAGTGTCTAAACAGTGTTTCTGCCTCTCCCCTCCTCCATTGCCATTGCTTTCCTTCTTTCACTTCATTATTTATTTGTTGTTACCTAAAGTGGTATCCAACAATGTGGCATCTCCAAGCCATTTAATTAATGCAATAAAACACTTTTTAACCAAAGAATTTGGCTTCATTTGACATGTCAGCTTACAGAAATTAATTAGCAACTGCTTTCTTTACTGTCTCCAGAAATCATCTCATGACAAAAAAGACTGACTAGTTCTCTTTCAAATATCAATAAAAATAAATGTGTACAGGAATTTATGTCTGTTCTCAAAGGGCCTCTCAGATTAAATGAGAATCAATTGTAGGCTTAGAACCAAGCTAAGGAATGTGCTTTTCAACAGAGGCCATTTTATCTGCAGGAAATCCTATTTAATGATGACCATATTCCTTTTTGGTTTATAGCCCGTATCATATTAAAGCAAACTCCCATCTCCCCCTTTTGGTGCCAGATTGGTGATTTTGAGGGGAGGACAAACATCTGCATAGTTCCTTTCTGCAGATGAAAGTTAAATTTAATGTGGCCACTTATAAGCATTTCCAGCTACTGGTAATAGAAATACTGTTTACAAGAATATTGATAGCCTGGTGTGTTCTCTTGGAGCCCACTATAATACAGTGATTAATGCAAACACTGTCATATGCAAATAAGAGAGTCATCAATATATCACACATTTCAAACATCTCAAAAGTAGGTGAGTTACACAAATTACAGAGAAGTGGAATGCAAGTGGAGTGGGGGAACCCAAAAGTATTCAGCTAATGTCTCTCCTACTCATGTCCCATTGTTTTTTAATCTCTGATTTACTTGCTGGTACCTGTATAGCTATAGCTACTTCATTCCCTCCATTTGTTAGAAATAACGCACATTTTGTTCCAACTACTAGCTCGTGATTAATGGTTTTGCTCTACAGAGTAGCAGGTAATTCATAAGCATGGAATTTAATTTGAAAGTGAAAAACGAAAGCACATTGGGGTGAGTCAACACTCAAGTTGATTTTTATTGGTATCACTCTTCTGCTAATCAGCTATGACTGAGTTCACAGAGAAGAAAAAGAAAAAAGTGCCAGCTCACACAGAGCTACCAGGTGCAATCTCTGTTTTCTGCAGTGCTACAATCCAGGCAGCTTGTCTGAACATAAATATCTAAATGGAAATGAAATGCCTAGGTAAGTTTGAATAGCTATTGATTAAAGAAGAGATGATAAAGTTAAAATTGATCACTATCAGACTTTGGAAAGGAAAAAAAGTTATCTTCTTGTGTACTGGTGCCTGAAACCAAGATGAGCATAAGACAGTGCAAGATGACAATTATCTTCCTAGTAGAAGCTGTTACATATTCCTCAGAACAAGTGAACAAGGTCATATATAGTAAACTGGAAGAACTACCATGGGAAGTATGGTGTTCCTGTATCAAAACCAAATTGTTGTGTAGGCCTGTGCACAGTATCACATACTTGTGATCGTCCTGTGACTGTGTGTCCTAGGTGGCACAGTAATGCAAAGAATACTAACATGGAAAAAAGGTCTATTTACCCAATACAGAAGTGGCTGGACAGCTTCTTTTACTACATCTAAAATGGGACTTGTCTTTCACATGAACTATACTACAGCATGCAAATGGACAATGTGTCTCCCAAGCAGTAGCAACCACATGCCAAACAGCAGCAAAGATGTATCACCTGGAAATCCTGTATAAGGATGAATTAAAAGCCTTTAGACACAAGAAAAGAAGTCTGGAAAGCTGGGAAAAATTTATAATAGGGCAGGTGATAGTTTGAAGCAGAAGCACTTGTCACTTTTCACAGATAGCAGCAAACTCAGGATTGCTGGAGGTGAAAGTAGCTCTGCTCGGCCTGTGTATCCATTAATACATGACCATTCCAGCAAGGTGGACCCTTCAGCATCAGAGCAGTTCATTAAATGGCCATACTGAGCGCTAAGCCCTAATTTCAATGTACCAACATACTGCTGCTACTCAAGCTTCTCCAGCTTTCTACTCTTGGCAAGCAGCTAAGAAGGAAAATGCACCTATGTACAACCTCTGTGCACTGCTCTTCTGAGAGTAGCTCACTGCTATAAAGAATGTTTTCTCTGTAGCATTTACCATGTCTCATAATTTTTCATTGCTGCTTGATGTAAGCTTTCTTTGAATTCATATAATTCACATGACGTGCTCCTTTGAGTCCCCCATACCTGGAAAAGTTACTGTGTTATTTGTTACGTATTGTAGCACTTTTTTTTTTGTACTTAAAAGTTCAATTAAAAATACTCAAACACTTATGTTGATGTGAGGTTTGGGATCTTTTTATAAAATTCTAAACCACGCAACCCTCAAAACACATGGACATTAATTCTTTTTAAGTTAATAAACCCCAAACATTCCAAACATCAGGTTCTTGCACCAATAGTCCTAGCAGAGAGTCAGGCAAATAGAGAAAAGCATTTAGCTATTAAGGTGACAATGGTATGTTATTTTTCTACTGAGCAACTTATCAAAAAAAGTACATTTGGTGTAAGAACCTGTACAGATTAGAAAAACAAACCAACTACAGTTAATTTATGTACATGGCATCTTCATTCAATAACTGATCAAAACCTAATCCTGCAACATATTACATTTAGGCACTTCCAGGTACTTAATTCCCATAATAAATATACACACAAATTTTACTCATTTGAGATCTAATGAGATGTAAAAAGTTATTTAACAGGTCCTAAAACTGCTCCTTTACACAGAGTTGATTTGTGAGATGCAAGGCACGTAAACAGAAATGCATGAAAGGTAGGTGGCTGATGCCCTACCTATTAAATGGTCAGAACTTAGGTAGATAGAAGTCTGCTCCTGTCAGCCTCCACACTTAAAATCAATCCAGTGTATTACAGAGACTTACCCTTGCAACTCTACATTATAGTTGCATTTACTGTTCAGGGTCTGGTAAAAGTTCTTACCTTAACTGTTTATTTCTATTGAGAAAACTGTTCCTCTGACACCCACGCATCATTCTTCACCCATTAATGAACAATAAACATTGCCATCATTCTTATGTCTTGCTACTTAGTGATGAACAATATTATAATGTACCACTTCCAAATGCACAGGTCTGAGTCTTAAAAGAGAATTTTGATTCAGAAGACTATCCCTGTATATTGGTACTAGACAGCAGTTTTATGTCAGGTGTAGTGATTTCATGACAAGTGACATAGGTCAACATGGGACAATGTACAAGTTCTGCTAGCTCAGATTCTCAAGCCCTTGGCTCTTCTGTGAAAAATCATGAGTCTTGCTGTGAAAATATTAACTCAAATTCATTTGTAACATGGCCTTCAGGAGAAAAATCACAAGCACTGAGGAGATTTCAATCTGGCAGTGATGGGTGCAAAACCCATTGCAAGCTTTTACTAATGCTATTAACCTGCTAGAAGCAGCAGTCTGAACTGCTCGTTGTGACTTAGACACACTGTAATGTAGTAACTCAAACAGTTACATACTATTTACTAACATTTCAGTATTTTATCAGTCTTTGACCTATTTCTTGGCCTTCACAGAATCAAGATGTATCTTGATACTTGAAGCTGCTTCTTTCAT
The DNA here is from genome assembly GCA_013399075.1 of Chloroceryle aenea. Classification (NCBI taxonomy): domain Eukaryota; kingdom Metazoa; phylum Chordata; class Aves; order Coraciiformes; family Cerylidae; genus Chloroceryle; species Chloroceryle aenea. Next base: position 546,134 of record VWZY01004179.1, read on the forward strand.
GCTTAGCTACAGATCCTTAAGTATTGAACTAGAATTCTAGTCCTAACCCTATGCAGCCAGAACTAGCCCACAGTGAAGAACACATACAAGAAAAAAGCCAAACATCTTAGTTTCAGACCTTGAGAACCTCTTGCTCTAGCTATGAATTCACCATAAAGTCACCTAGTTTGACATTTTAAATAACTTCATACTGATCCATGAATGATATTAGCTATTATCTTGCATTAGTGGAAAAAAATTATAACTTTGATGTTACAATCAGTGCTGCACTTCCCCACTCTTCCTCTGTTGGGTGGGCTTTCTCTCCAGTTCTCATTATCCCTAACAAAACATCCGCTCCAGAGGGGTTAAAAGCAGTTGAAAAACAACTACAGACAGGCTAGCGCTGTTCAACAAAATGAAAAGAGCTGATTAAGAATAAATGACAAACTGCTGGTAGCTTCTCTACAGTGTCCCACATTAATACTGCTACAATTGCAATGAAAAGTAAAACAAGAGTTTAAGAAGCATATAATATCTTTTTTTCCCCTCCATAGGAATAAGAAAGGAGCTTCTACCTATTTAGGTAACAACCTTCCTCAAAGAGTTTCATTGACGTGTGATCAGATAAGAGTCTTAGATGAACAGGAGACATCACTGGAAGGTTTAACAGGAACATTCTCAATAAGAACTGCACAGGATAGAGATCTCGTTTCCAACACAGCCTTGCCAGGTGCCCAGATCTAACAATTCTTAGAATAAACTGGAAGATAAACATCTCCCTCTAGACACCCTTGCATACCTCATTCCTGTTGCAGGAAAGAAGGAAAAAAAAAGGTCATTTTTGCACCTGAAGCAAGATTCTATCTCTAGGAAAGTTACTAAAACCAAGTTAAAGTTTTTTGTAAGGTAGGCTATACTTCAGAGACAAGCAGAAAAAAATCTGAAATTTCAGAAATATCTAATTTTAACCACTTCTCAGTAATTAACTAAATTCAAGAATATATTTTATGTTAAAACAATCACCTATAAGAGACACATTTTACAGACAATCTTTATCCATATCAGAAGTGACATGCTCCACTGATGTAAGTTTAAGCTGACTGCAGGAACAACCCCATCCTAACACCCAAGTTATCACAAGTTACATATTAATTTGTGGCCTGCCTCATGCAGGGGTTGCAGTCAGCTGGTAACAGTCCTACCCAGCCTTCAAAACCATGGCTTCTTTCACCACACCAGGACTACAAGGGTGCACAACAGCTGAAGAATGAATAAAAGTGGAAAACTGAAGGATTACATAGTGACATTGTACAAGGCAGCACTTGAGAAGCAATGATAAAAGTCTTTAGGACAAATACAATTAAAACTACCTCTTTTTATTCTCAAAACTAAATGGATAAAATCCAGCTGGAATTACACTCTAGCACACCTAGAAGTGCTTTGTGCCTTTTTAAGTGTTCCTTTTAGCTGAACTCAAATAATCACACTCAGCATGTCAATTTTTAGTTACCTTTGTCCGGTAAAAGGCATAGAATTAAATAAAGACCAATTTCATAATGAAAGCTTCATCCTCCCCACCAATGACTACTCCTGACTTGACACAGAAAAGCACCTGATACACCATGAATAAAATCATTGCAAAATGACTCCACACAAGCAATTTCTCAAAACATTTTCATCTACTGCTCCCACCCACCAAAAAATCAGTAGCTCACTGATGGCAGACAAAAACCCAATGATTTATTGATGCAGAAAATAAAGAAACACATTAGAACACAACAACAATATGCAGCTCTAACAAAAATGCAACTTCTTATCATCTGCTTATTTCACGAGCTTGCCACATATTGTCAGGGATCTTTTTACCAACTTTATTACATGCTGAACTAACCACTGACTGATTTTAGTTTGAAAACAGGAGCATGCAACTGTAAGAGGAAAATCATGCTAACAAAGTATTTCTGGGAAAGATACTAGAAACAAGGAGTTACATTATGTATACCTAGACAACTGCATTAGTTTACTTCGGAAAAAAAAGAAATTTCAGACAATTAATTTTTTCCCCATTCATCAAGAGTTGAAAACAAGCTTCCTACTAGGGATACTTTCATGGGATATATAATGGTCAAGAAAGACACAACTTGATGCCACAATACATCACCAAAAGCAGCTGCAGAGTCCACACTAAACAGCTTCTCTTTCTTTATTTTCACACGTTCAAGAAAGTGGTAATATGTTGATCTACCAATCTTTCACTGAAGTGCAAGCTGTACTACATGGTTGTCACCAAGCTGAAATCCAGAATGAAGTCTGACTGCATTTTACTTCTCTTAATGCAGCAAAATATAGATTCCATGGCATGAAATGTACTCAAAGAACTAAACTAGAAAACAGACAGGACTCTGTCTCTCAACATATTGCCCCAGTTCTTTGGCAATGAAGTCTTATTACTGTTGTAACTCTTTAATGGTGAAATAATGGTGAAAATGGTAAAAAAAAACACCAAAAAAAACCCACACAAAAATAGAACAGGCTACAGTCACAGCTGGAGCAGAAGGGGAAGTGGGTATAGAAAAAGCAGGTGAGGAAAAAAAATATTTTTTTAATTTTAAGGGATTATCCAGAATAAAAAAAAAATCAGTGAAGTGATGACAGTTATGCTACTTTCTAACAAGGATAGGAGGAAAAGAAAGCGATTACCTCCACAAAGACCTCTTTAGCATTAGAGCTATGACACCCTTTCCCAAAACACCTCAGACACAATACATAGTGTTCCTTACAGTTTCTGGTGTAAGGCCCTTACACATATTCCATCTCTGTAATGGATCTAGCACAACAGGTTACCAAGCCACAAGACAGTCTAAAAGAAACAACACAGCTTCAACTATGTTGGGTTATAGGTTGCAAGATCCCTCTGTCAGTATTAGATTCGGGTCCCTAACTACTCCAGGACCAGGATTCTTGCATTTTGTGTTTTGCACACAGATGCTATAAATACTGTTACAGAGGATAAACCCAAAACCCGAAGAGCACTGAGGCAACGTGGGAAAGAAAAGCACAGAGGAAAAAAAATAGGAGGCAAACCTTTCTTAGAACAGAGCAGCCCTTCACAAACAGCTCTTGCTGCTTCACAAATAACGCATTGGATTTCCATTTGAACAACCAAAGGCTTGGGTGCATGTGATTTTTTTTTTTTTTTTTATTTGGTGCCTGGTCTTTATCTGATTGCCTAAGATTTCATTTTCATGGTCCAATTGCTTAAGTGCCAAGGTTTATCACTACTGGTTTTGTGCCCGTTTACTCAGGTTAACTTGGCATTTGTCTTCCTGTGACTGAGTCACACTGAGAAGCTCTGTCACACTTTGTTTCTTTTAAAAGCTAAGAGATGCTGAGAGCAGCTGCTACCCATACCCTCAGACCTGAGTAGCTGTCAGCCATTTAATTGCCTATTGGAGGATCCAACAGCTGTACTGAAAAACACCTGAAACACTGTAAAATTTAACAGACATTCCCCTCAAACACCCAGATGCATCACCACTAACGATGAAATAACTTAAGCAAATAACAGGATACCAAAATGTTATACAGAAGCAATGTTGCTGAGCACTCAAAGACTGCTGCCCACAGGGACAGGCAAGTGTTAAAACATCACTAGACTTAACTGGGCTGTATTATTGCCACTACAACTACTTAAGCCTTAAGTTAACCAATATGTAAGGAGAGAAAAAAACAAACAACCCTGTAATGACAGTTACTGAAGCCACAGATACCATTTGTTTTGTAACAGAACTCTCACAGCATGCATTTTGCTAGGAAAGAAAAACAATGTACCATTCCCTTATCCACACTATTAAGCTACAGAGAATTGCTATTAAATTATTTGCACCTCTAAAGTAATTTTCAGTAGTTGTTCAGGTCCTCTGTAGTGCTGGTTCATGGTCTAGTTAACTATAGTTACTAAAAATGCTCTTTAGTTTTCATACCTTCCTACCTGGAGCTGGAGAGACAAGAATAAAAATCTGACAAGCTGGAGCAGCTGATCTTTGCTACCCACAAATTCAAAGTCTGTTTACGGCACAGAAGAGTTCTCTCAAATCCAAGCAGTGTTAATCAATATTTAATTAAACCACACCACAAAGACACAGGCGCTTTCAGTGAAGGTAAAAAGTGGTTTTAATATGCACTTAAGTCACAGTATCTGCTTTGAGTTCATTACACCAGGTAACATTTTCATTGTATTCTCAAAGTATTTTACAAGAGGCTGTCTATACACTGAAGGAGCCGGTACTAACTAAAGGAACACAAAGCCTGTGGTTTCAGAGCAAAACTAAAGCCAGTGACCAGCGTTCTTTCCATCCATCTTTATCAATGGTTGCACAACACGCAAAATTCAAAAATGCACAAGCTATTACAACAAGCAAATGAAACCAAAGGAGATAGCATTTCAACATCTTTCTGGAAGTCCTTACCTGATTTTGGTAATCAAATGCAACCATAATCTAGTAAGACCATTTGAAGTGATTTTGCAAATTCTAGATTTAGGCCATTTTCAATGTCCCATATTACTCTGGCAAAAAAAAAAAAAATCTCTAAGAAAAAAAAATCATTTAATGCAATTTCTATTAATAGAACAGAATACATAAAAAAAGAGCAGCTATTGATCAGAACATACTGAAATGAAGACAGACCTGGCGTGCTAGTGGAATTTTAGCTGAAAGCTGTATGTTTAAAGACATTATTCAAGTCAAAACTCAAGGAGAACTTGAGGGTAAAAACCAGCTGTTAAAGCATTAACTGCATCTGATGGCAGGTTACACAGTGCATACACATCCTCATCCCTTCTGCAGTATTTATTTGCAAGGCTGTAGTACTGAAATTTCTCCTTCAACAATAAATTATTTAATATGATACAGTGTATAGAACAATGGTGAAACATCTCTTGACGACTTAGAAGATAGACATACTGCAAAAGTCCATGTCTCTGATAATGAGAAATGGAGACAATAGCCTCCTTGCATATTCATTAGCTAGATCCCTTCTCCTCTTTGGCAGCAGAACCCTCCATAGGAGTAGCTTCCAAATCTTTGCTTGACTTCTCTTTTTCTTCATTTTCATCCTCTTGAGGGTAAAGATCTGGGTATTTCTGCATGCATTCCTGCATGGCACGGAACTGGTCCACACAGTCTGACCCCTTTATTTCTTCTGTGCTATAGTGGAAACATGAAAAGGCTGACTTGAACTGTTCCCCACAGGGACCACTAGCCATTCCACCCAAACATGGGCAATTCCAGTTGATATCTCCATTGGGCAGTATCAGTCCTGAACAAAAAAAAGAGAGAAGAAAAGTTAAGTGCTCCTTCCAAAAACTGATTTCATTCACAGGTTGCAGGTATAAGCTGAAGTATTAACATTGCCATATTTGTTCTGTAACTTCAGGGGTGCTAAGTACCTTTCACTTCCTGGCCAGTCTGCTTCTATCTCTGATCTGCATGATCCTTCACTGGGCACAAGTGAGATTAGTTCTGTATCCATGCCTGAATTAAGTCTTTCTCCCTGGACTACAGACAACTGAGAAGATGAAACTCCAAATGAAAATCCAAAACAGATCGAAGTCAAGTCATCCACAAGCTAATCCAGACTCTTTCAGGAGAACAAGCAAGCCTTAAAATCACGTCATACAAGCTGTAACAATTTAATTCCAGTGTTAAGACCAAAATTCTTTTAAATCAGGTTGTATAGATGAATTTTTCTTCTTCTTTTATATGTACTCTGGAATACTGACTCACCATGTTCCCCCTTAAAATTTCAACTGGAAAACCAGAATTACAAAACCAAAAATCAGTTAAGTTTGTAACACTTAAGTCACATGCCACAGTATACAAGGAATAGGGAGAGCATACCAGCCTGCCTGCTTCCCAGAAACCAAATTGCACTTTAGATCACAACTGAGGTTTCATTTTAGACCCTAAACTGGAACAGTTAAAGTCATCACAGTGGTATAAAACGTTTTCAACAGTCAAGTATAAAAACACACTCTACCAGACTTGGTTGGGCTTCTAGAGGCTCTATTACTCTAAAGCAATACAGCTACATCTCCTCTCTACTCTGCATGAACATACATGTAGTTTTGTTCCTCTATGAAGAACAAGAAAAATGCAGTGCTGTGATCCATGCTGGTTTCTTCTGCACTTTAACAGTTTGCTCTTCTCCTCTCTAGTAGACTTCCCTAGCTTCATCTTCAGGTTGAGTTCCTGCAGAAGCTAACTGCACGTGCAGAAACCTGAAGTTTAAGTACTCTCCTTTTAGAGGCAGGTATGAAAATATTGTCAGAGAATAAAGTTACATCAATTCTGATCCAAACATGAAATTATATTTATGTCCTGATGTAACTCATGTTACCTAAAAAACTCCCACATAATTCAGTAAGTCTGCTTATTGTCTTTGTCCTGTGGAATCATTAAGTTCCAGGTGTATGCTTCACTCCCACTAGCAACTCCTGCTGTGAATCTTATATACCAGATGTAAAAGCAGCTCAATCATATTTATTGCTCTATTAAAAGGAATGAAGAGAAAATTTTACTCTGATTTGCAATTCATCAACAATGTGCTCTCAGTCAATGCAGTTCAGCAGAAAATGACACTGAGTCTGTCAAATCTCAGTGTTGATCAGTCTCCTTTTTATCACAGAAGGTAACAAGCACAATTTAGTCAATTACAGTAGTACTGCCATTTTTCAAAGAACATGCTTTATTTGGCAACATAGTTTTGTAAAATATCTGTAATAACCACTGTATTGAGAAGATAGGCTTAGTAGAGGGCATCATGGCATCTCTGGCTGCCCGAGGAAAAGCAGAAATTTTGAGATAAGGAAATGGATGGCTGGTGCCAGATTCCTTATTGCCAAGGATGACATAAAGCAGAAAGATGTTGACCATACAATACAGAAGAAATATGGCTTTCTTTATAAACTAGTTTTTCAAGTCACTAACACCAACCAGTCATTTTAAACAGTCATTTTTTTCTAATACTTCAAAAGTTCTAAGATGTTCCTGAAGACACCACAGCAATAAAATTACCTGTAAAATAATTACCTTAAAATAAATTGTTCCTTTTAGAACCAGAACTGCCTTGCAAGCATGCAAATTTTAACAACCACGTAGAAGTTATCCCTTAAATAAAATATTCTCCTATATCACATAAGCATTGATTTGCACCTATTAATCACTGAAATAGCATCCGTTTTGGATCTAATATGCACAGAAAGGATGCTTTAAAAATACCCAAACAAATAAGGCAAGCATTTCCTCCCCGATAATTACAGCAGAATGAGCACTTGAGTGAATCAGTGTATCAGCTACCTTAGCACACAATTAAAATGGAAACAGATTTCATTTATCACTCTCCCTGAATTACAAGTCTGCAATATATGGGATTATTATTTCTAATTAAAACTGAATTAAAACTTCTTTTAAATGTAGCCTGAACCGCACTGATCCATGGGTCATAATCTCCTTGAGCCTGTGCTTGGCGATGAAAAACCATCCCTGTTAACATCATTGCAGATCAAGGCTTGCATTGGCAATTAACCACTGACATCACACAACCTAATCTCTCTTAGCTCATGGGATCTGTTAATATCGTGGATGAAGGCAGGCCCAGCTGCATTTATGTCAACACATTTCTTTGTACTTGTAATGAAGTCCCACTGTTGTTCTGAGAAGTTTCTTCCCTGGTATATGACAAACATTCCAGTAAGTTTATCTACTAATGATTGACTGATTAATATGACAGACACATAGGAAGCAGGATTGAAAGGGACATCATCAGTCATAAAACCAGTCCTGTATATCTGACCACTCATCAAGTTCTTTGTTAAAATAATTAGGGGTTTTGTTTCATCAGTCCTCTGTGGAAATCATTTCAAAATTGTCTCTAAGTAAGAATAGAGGAACAAGTCTGAAAAACAGAGAAGGGAGAGGACAGCAACGACCTGTGTTTGAGATGTGATTCCATAAACAGTTATAGCCAACTCTCCAATGACAGCTGTAATGCCAATAAAAATTACTTTTCGTGCATAAAACTCACCAGTGCCTTCTTCATATAAGCCTAATACAACAAGAAATTACCCTGGTGGAAGCAAACATCTCAATGAAAACTAGAGATCCTTCACATTTAAATTCTCCATCTGCAACATGTAAGAGCAGAAATAAGCTTCACAGTGAGAATGCTATTTCATCTGCTGCAAATTAATTCTTGATTTGTTCCCATCAGCCACAGCTGTTAGAGGGCACATACAGTGAACACTGACACAAGCTGCAATATGAAATGCTAACTTGTACTTATGCTGGTTTGCCTGCTTTCCCATTTCACATGCCTTCATTTCTTTCAGTGGTTTTGGCTTAAAGTGAGCAATTAACATTTTGCCTACCAAGAGCTCCTAGGTGACAGAACCATAAGAATAAATCAATAATAAAAAGAATACTAACCAACTTTATTTTCTCCCAAGGGAAATAAAACACAAGTTTTCCTCAGTGATTGACTGACCCGACTGCTCAATTGATGTCTGATAATGCTTGAAGCAAAATAAGAACTATCCAAAAATGTTTATCTTGAGTATGAAAAAGGCCCCCCCCCAAAAAAAAACCCTCAAATAAAAGTTTCATCTGTGTTAGAAAGCAATACAGATTATGGCACATCTATGTAATAAATCAGCTCTTCCCTAGATACGAGTGTCCAGTGTACAGCACAGCAGAAAAGAATAAAATAGCCATTCTACATAATTATGCCACAGTTGATCCCTGGAAATCAAGTCTTCTATCCAAAGAAGAAACTAAATTAGAAAAGTCTGTATGTTACTTTATGTACCGCAAAGCACTTTTCAATTTTCTTTTAAATAAAAACCACATGAGGCAGAGCCTCTGCATTTCAGCATATTCCGTAATATTTTGCCTACGTCTTTCCTGCCCACAAATTTCACTCCTATTAGATGAGGATACACTCGGTGATATGTCAATTGTTTCTCTGTTTTGATCTGATGTATGATAGCCCAAGATCACTCAAGTGAGGAGTTTTCCAAGAACCCTTAAAACATGGTAGTAACGTATTGCATGGTAAGGGAAAAAACAACACCACAACACACAAAATTTCCCCCCCCCAACAAACAAGCAAACAACAACCAAACACAAACCAACCCTTAAACAGCATTTACAGAGATTTTCATTTTGAATAACCCAGTCACACATTCTCACTGTAAGATGTCCCTAACATACGTAGCTTCTGGCTTTCTCTGTTTTCTTGCCTGCTCTGCAGTTCAGAAAGCAAGTCATCTAACCAGCTGTAAATACGGGAGTGCTAGGGAAAAAAACACACCACCTCTCTTCCAGCAAAATGCATGTAAGAGGAACCAATGAATATGGCATTTACACAAGGAGCAACAAGCTCTCTTAATATTGGCTAGTTTTATTACCCTAATACATGGCTCAAAACTAGATACCCTTGTAGTATACATACAACTGGAAAAAGATTAATATGGGGAGAAGAGTGGGATGTGACACAGAAGGAAGACAATCCTCTCTTTAGAGATACCAAGAACATTATGTTCACACTCCAAGCCTGTGTGTCTTCATCATGCTAGATCGGAGACAGGCACCCTTCCCACTCCTCTTCAAAGCCAGTGTCACAAACAGATGCTGAGTTCTAGAGTAAATTCGCATCCACATGCTGTTGCTAGACAGACACCTTTTCCTAACAGACTATTTAACTATCACCAAAGACCATGAATGATTATAAGGGGAAATGATTATAAGGTGACCTTTAAATAACCACAATTAACATCAACTGCATCCATGAATTGACTTAGCTAAATGGCAAGGCACTTTGCTTAGCTGCACACTACACAAAGTGACTCACCAGTTCAGTGAATGATAAAGTCTCCGAGTGTTTGTATGTTCTCCAGATGTGATATATAAGAAAAAAGTATCGTTTGACTCATTTTGTAAGTAGTCCGGTTTTTCAGAGGAAACAGCTACAGGCCACAGGAAAGGAATGGGGAACTTAAATCCACCATCTCATCACTAGAGGCTGTTAACTCTTCACTTAACTGACCAATAGGGATTTTAAATTTGCTTAAGACAGAAGTTAAAAGCTCTGATTTTGTTTCACTTTTACACAGCATACTATCAAGAATAAATGCTCTTAAAAATGAACTCTCCTCAGACACTGTTTTCCACCTAAGGATGAATGACTTCACTTGAGTTATCTGTAGGTTCCACCTTCCATCCCTGTCAAGGCAGTAACGGATATAAATGCCATGTAGTTTTTATTGCCTGAAGGGGTGTCTATTTGAAATCTTTAGGGGCTGAAGCACCATTCCATGGTGTAGATGACAACAAATCCCAAATCACAGATTATTTTCACCACATAGACAGTTTGGGTATTGGCCAGCAAAACAGCCTACCTGAAAATACAAAGTATCTGTCAGGAATTCTTCATTCCTGACAGATACTTCATTCAAATTCTTCATTCCTGACAGACACCAAACTGCAGTTTTTAAAGACCTTTCTGAAACTGAATTTCACTTACTGTTCTCATATGGGTCGTTATATACCTGAACAGATTCATCGCTGCTGGAAAGTAAAATTTTTAGATTTATCTGTTGACTACATACAGTTGTAATGAAGCCAAGATAAGCAGCTAACATTTCATTTCAACACAAACCTATGTATGAAAAAAAAATATTTTAATGACATATGAAGACAGGATCAAATTAAACTACATAGCATATCAGATAACCAAGCCACCCTGGATGCTCCAGCTACTAAACTGTGCTTAAATACTGCCCTCTAAAGGTCACAGAGCCATTTGCAGAACCCTCATTTTCTACAAAACTTCAAAGAGGGTGAAACATTCACTTGAATCTCAGCTCAGGTGAAAGCTATGAGATCACTTCACACAAAGTGAAAAGGCCAAAAGACCTGAAAGCATAAATGAAATGAGAAAATAAAATTAACCTAAATTCACACATGTTCATGACAATTTCTTAACCTAGAGCAAAATTTATTTAATCATCGTAATAGGATGATTATTTCATTTCTACACTAGAAACAACCTAAAATAAGCTCTGCGTAATCAGAATATTACAAGTCTTGATCTCAGAAATATACTGTTCTCGTCAATCTCCATTTGCTCATTACATCTACTTCATGTAAGAACTGTAATCTTCACTTAAATCTTTCCAAGGCACCTGCCATTGAAAGATATTACTACTAGTTATTATATTGCTACTAGTAAAATACAGGATTAGTCAGATAAAATTTATATTCAATCAGAAAGTCAGAGATCACCAAATTATGCAATTTCAGCTGCACACAGGCAGCTGAGAAATTCACATCAATGACAGTGGTATGTAACTCACTTCAGCTTCTCTAAAAATTGCACTTTGTCATTTAGAACAGTGAAAAAACCCACCCATAATTTTAACTGGTTAAGCTCTAACCTTGTTAATAAAAGAAAGGATGAAAAAAGTTTCTTTTCTGGATAGTCTGGCTATTAACCAGAACAATAAGCCATCAACTGATGTATTTCAACAGGTCCCTTTGAAAGATTATTAAAAGTGTAGGAAAAAACCCCAACACTGTATGGAAAGCATGTCCCTTGTGATGTCCTAATTCACAAGTTAAAACTGCTAAGATTTGGGCGCTGCCCTCAGTCTTCAAAGATGAATAGTTGTAATAAATATGTGAAAAATAGTAAAAACTACCTGTTTTCTGTTACACTTGTTCTTAAAGGCTGTTAGGTTATGATAGATGTGAGGTATCTCTCCTTACTTTAATTCTTCTGCTTACTACTGACCTTGTTCTTCGTAAGGGTCATCTGGGTCATCTGCAACCAGCTCAGCACTGCTTGGCGTCTCATGGTCCTCCTTGGTTGCAAATATAATTTTGTCTTTTCCTAACATACAGGAAGCAATAAGCAAAAGTTCAGAGAAAGCTGAGAGAAAAGAAGCCATTTTACAAAGCTGCTGAACAGCACGAGGTAATGAAATATTCAACATGATGCATTAAAGTCAGCAGTGACCGAATTCTGTTGTATTTATGCATCACCGTCAATTAGAACGGTGTTGGCTCAGAGGAACACGTGCACAACTGAAATGCTAAAGTTCCAATGTTCACAGCAACATACCGTAACGGCTGCAGATCGCAGTACAGTTCATTGAACTGGTAAGCCAAAAAGCTGTTTCAAAACAAGTGCAAACTACTCCACTACCAGGACTAATCCAGATGAAAGTGTTAAGACTTTCAAAAGCGAAAAAGGAAGAATAAAAGAAAAACTACTCTAAAATTACTCCACGTTGTACTCTAGCAACTTTTACAATATAGAATGCCCATTCATTTCTTATATAAAAGAAATTAGAAACAAATGAACTCTAACCCCTGTCACAGTAACTTTGCAGGGTGCTGTAAGACAACTTACAGATCTTGCAAAGATCCAAGATGCTGTTAAAATGAATTAAAAACATAAAGCAAAGAGGTCTGTGGATTATGAACTACCTCACCACAAGTTTATAAATGGCATTCAGTGTGCCAAAGTTTATAACATTAAAATGGTGTTTAGCACTACAGAACGGCTTCTTTCCTTTTGAGACTTTACATTTAGTCACTTTAAAATATTTACAGTGTGGGGGAGTATATCCCCCAGGTTATTAAGTGGCCGAGCCTCTTAAATACCACACCATGAACAACGTAATACCTTGTGCAGAAACATAAAACATCAAGGTCACGCTCTCCCCACTCCGACCATCTACCTCGCTTTCCTCAAAAAGGTAAAATCCCCGCGTCTGGCCACTTAAGCTTACCAGTAAAAAATTAACCCCTAAGGGAAGGCACCGTTCCGTGCCGCCCGCCCTCCCGCCTCAGCCACAGCANAGGTGCACACACGCTTCGCAGGGATGTTTCAACACCCAGCTGCAGGGCGGCACTTCCACGCCCGCAACTTCCCGCTGCCTGGACGCGCGTCCCGCATTCCGTCTCGCCTCGGGACGCTGCCGCAGCCGGGCAGGAGTGAACCCCCGGCCC
>VWZY01004179.1:559269-587069 GCA_013399075.1 Chloroceryle aenea
GGCGCGGCTGTGGGCGGCTGTCGGTGCGCGGCGCTTGTGGCAACTCTTGCGGCCTCTCCGGGGTGGTACCTGACGGGGGTAAGAAGCTCAAGATGTCGAGGAATGTAAGTGCTGCTGTGGTCGGTTCTGCCGTTGCTCGGTGCTGCGTGTGGCGGTCCCCCGGGACGGCCCGTTCCCGCTCCTGGTGCTCCCCCGGGGTGGCCTGCCTGGGGCGAGGGGCCCTGTGCAGCGGCTGGTGCTGCAGAGGGGCCGCTGGCCGATCCCGCCTGGCATCTCCAGATGAGCAAAGGAGAAGCCTCATCTCCTCTTTTGGCTACGTGTGGTAATCTGAAGTTACTCCTGGGTTTTCCCTCCGCCAGCGCACCCCTGGGCTTCAGTGCTTTAATGTGGTACTGGCTAAGACAGCAGCAATAGTTTTGTTTGAAGCGATCTCTTTTTGTTGTTCTGGTTGCAGCTATTTTAAAGTATGCAGGCACTTCTCCACTGGTGAGGTAAAATGTAACTTGTTATTTATAGCTATGTTTTAGTTGGTCTGGAATTCAGGAGTATTACTCAATTTGTCGTGGCCTGAATGCAGGGCGTGGACACCAAATAGGGAACCTGGAAGTAGGCTGAGGAAACCTATGGTTTCCTAATGGTGGATCATTTTAATAGCAATTATTTTTCTCTTGAAACATATTTATTGTATTTCTGGTATCAAAAGCATGATGAGGCACTCACATGCTCACTCACACTCACAAGTGTGAGAAAGTTTTGGCCCAAGGCAAGAGGTGCTGCTCCATAGAGCATTACTATTAACAAAGCTAAAAGATTTCTTTTGAAAATGCCTTCCTTTTTCACACCAATATTGCTTTTTTTTTCGTTTATCTCCAACAGTTCTCTGACACGGGCAGCAGAAAAGAACATGTTAAAATCACAAGTGACTCCAAACCAGGGTTCCTGGAGAGGCTCAGTGAAACTTCTGGAGGCATGTTGATGGGACTTGTAACATTTCTTCTGTCTTTCTACATTCTTTTTACCAATGAAGTAAGTGTAATATTGTCAGTGGTTTTCCACAACTTTAAAATGTCACAGCTTAGGTGACATTCAACTAGTTTTTTATTTATAGACTGACTAAAACAGTCAAACTTAAGCTTTATTCCTTTATCCACGAGAAGACGACATTATGTTTGGAGAGCCTGGTGCTTATGCATAGGATATAGCAGAAGAGTGAAATCACAGGGCCACAGATAGTGTTTCTGTAGAAATGAGTAGTAGAGACAGTGGCAGTGCATGATGAGAGATAGGATCCAAAACCTGTAAGCTGATGTAGAAATGGGCTGTAATATTATTGAAAGAGGATTGTATGAGCCAGCTATGTTCCAGTCTTCTCTCTTTTCTTGGGATAGCACAGGATCCTCACTTCTTGTGTTGTTTTAATTGCATTAAAGGAATTCACGCTCCATGTTGCAAAATTGAATGTGTTATTTATTCTGTGTTATTTTATGTCTTGGTTTTATTTGAAAAAAAATAATAAGTAAGCAGGGAATCCTAACACCCTACTGTTGCAAAGATACACGCTTTTCGCAGTTTTGGAGTGGGGGAGCAGACTTTTGTGAATTTTTACCTAAGACTTCTTTTTATGCCTATAGAAGGAGAAAGAAAATTACTCCCAGTTTCAGTGACTTTACAGGAAAAAGCACACTGTGACATGATGGTAAGGTAATGAAGGCTTCTGCTAAGTAGTTGTATGGGTCTATGGAAAAAGGACCATAACTGGTATAATGCTTGCAGTTATTCATGAGTAATGAACAAGATAAGAGGTGAAGAGCACTAGTTTTAGATGCTTGTAGGAATAATTAGTGTGTTTGAGAAGCTTAGTTCATGGCCATGCACCATGTGTAAGAAGTACTCCTCCAAACTTGGTCAGACAGAGAAAGAGAGTGCAGAAGTACAAGAGAGTTTTGAGAATGTGACTTGAGATTGAAGATAGAAGTGCTCCTTGTGGTATTCAGACCGCTTGTCTGCTAACTTTTTTTCACAAGATACTGTTGTGCCATTGATTCTCCACAACTTGATTTTGCTTTTCTTTATTGCAGGGACGTGCTTTAAGGACAGCCAAATCTCTTGATGAGGGACTTTCTCTTGTGATCCCTCTCGATAGCATCTACAGTGTGTCTCAGCAGAATGAAGGGAGATTGGTGCACTTAGCTGGCTCTCTGAGTACATCTAAGGTAAATAAAAGAATATCTTGAAGATACAAGTATTTCAGGCTTGGAGAAAAGGATCAGGGGGATTCTGTACAGCCTTGGTATCCCTACTCCCAAGTTATCACTAGCTGTGTTTACCCTCCTGCTGCCTTTGGTGGATATTTTCAATTCCCCTTTGCACAGGGAACCTGCTGCATATTCATGATATTATAAACTTTCCGGCTCTTGCAGTCCAGAGGCTCTGCAAAATCCTGACTTTTCAGCAGCAGTGTCATTTTCCATGATCAGCCTGTCCTGCAGAAGGGTAGCTTCCAGCAATATAAAATCTCCACCAGGTTTAAACACTTAAGCCTGTGTACTGTTAGCCAGCACTTCTGGTTTTATTCTTCACTATGACAATAATTTTTTTATGGTGATTCTTTAGGTCAGATTTATCAGTGTTATAAAAAGATGCTCCTTTGTCATTTGTAACATCCTGGTTTTTATCTGTAATATAGTATTAACTATGTACAGTGTAGCATGTAAATCATTTTGATAATAAAAGGACAGTGCTTGGGTTTGTGAGGTACAGCATTTATATTAACTTATATTTTCTTTACTTTTTAAATAGCCTTTGTTTGATCCCAGCTATGGACTCTCCATCCATGCTGTCAAACTTAAGCGTAATGTGGAAATGTACCAATGGGTTGAATATGAAGATTCCAGGTGTGTGAAAAAAAAATCTTTAAAAGTTGTTTGTAAAACTGTTGTATTAACAGAATTACATCAATTTCTTTTTTTTTTTTTCTCACTTTATTCTAAAATTAAAAAATAAACTACCACCAACAAGTCTTTTAAAGCAGAAGAATTCTAGAACTCTTGGGTTTTTTAGGGAATCACTTGAATTTCTTTGGAGATGTCAGGTCTTGTAGATGGTCAATGCTGCAGAATTTGCATCTCATAAAATCTGGATAATAACCAAGGCCTTTTATCAAATGTTTCTACTTCCTGATTTGTATGAGATTTCTTGGCCTCCATGCTGCAGATGGTTGGGTTTTTTTGTTTTTGTTACTGTTGTCTGCTGCTGGGACACTTTAGAGCCCATTGACCTATTTGCTGTCATACATGTCAACACAGTTCAAAGATCTTTACCAATTTATTCAAAAGGGGGGAAAAAAAATGAAAGGAAGCGTTCATGTTTTTCTCAAACTCAGTTGATTTCTATCCTTTCTCCTGTTCCTAAAGTTTCTTTTATTTTTTTTTTTACATACTTTCGGCCCACCAGGATTTCTGTAATTCCACCCCCATGATACTCCCTACTTCCTAGTTGATTATCAGAATCAAAAACATTGTCCCAACATACTTGGTCCTGAATCTTTTTCAAAAGAATCTTCATCATTTTCTCTTTCCTTGCATCGGCTACATCTTTCCTGGTGCCATTCTCTAAAACTTGATCACAGACTCTCAAGCCAATTTTTTTTTTCTCTGTCATCAAAGGAAATACAAAAAGATTTTTGCTGAATCCAGAAACTTAATCCCTTGGCTATTGCCTTTTTTTCCACAGTGACAGTGATTTACTTGTTTTTTTTTCTGGGTGGTGGGTCATTGTGGGTTTGGTTTTGCTGATTTTGGTGCTTTAAAAAAAAAATAAAAAATCCCAAAGGTGTCTTAATTTCTGTTAGAAAAGTGAGTCAAACAATTTCAGTTATGAGTTCCAGGATAAACTCTGATAAACCTGTTGACCCTAAAACTGCCTGGCTGATGACACACAGCCTACCTGCTTGAGAGACATTTGGATCAGTTTGTAACAGGCAATACTGCAGTCAGGGTACCTTTTGAAGGGGATTTGCAACAGTGTGATGAGGTGTTAGCTACTCTGCTAATAGTTACAAGCAGAAGGGGAAAAACTTTTATTAATAGTAATTTCACTGACAATAGTATAAAAGTTACCAGCTGTTATGTAGGTCTGACTTCATGGAACTCACATTCCAAATATCTTCCGTGTCATCCGAAAAAAAGAATATGTCAGAAGTTGTGAAAGTGTGAAAAATAACTTCTCAGTTTTAACACGCTTATGGTACAGCATCTGTAAATGCCTTGCTGATTTAGGTCAGCTTGTCTCACTGTCTTTAATACTCGCATTGATCTAGTCAACAGCTCCTTGTTGGCAACATGAGAACAGAAGAGTTGTGACAGAACAGCATTTTTGTGTAGTTTTCTCCTTGTACAAGAGAATCTGCCTTCAGAATAGGTAGTTCAGAGAAGGGTTAGTTCACTTGTAAAGGTAAGGTCCTGTTGCCAGTGAGCGGTCTGTGCAGTTAATTTGCAAAGTGTATTCTGCCCTGAGCAGGGGTGTGTGTGCACTGTTTTGGTTCTCATCCCACGTCTTTTCTCTGCAGGGAATATGAAGAGAATGGTGAGATTAAGAAAGAGACAAAGTATTCGTACAGTAAGTTGATCAACAGAAACTCTTTTTTTTTTTTTTTTTCTATGCCTGTAACTTCAGACCTTTGTGTGCATGTGTTTTGGGTTTGATGTTTGTTGTTGTTGTAAACCTTGTATATTCTTGTTGGGAAAGAAAGGAGAGGAATGTGAAGAAATAAGAAAAAAAATCTGTTTCCTAAACAAATGACAGAACCTCCTTTTCTTGAAGTAACTGAGGTGGAAGGAGGTGTGCTGTTAGCAAGCAACCACTACAGAAAGTCTTACCTTGGAATTCCTAGAGATTCAGAGTAGCATCCAGGGATCGGGTGCTCCGGAGATAGGGCCCTTAATATCCTCAGTGTCATGAGATGGGTAGAGGTGGGAGTGTGTTGAAAACTGTGCCTCAGTTTACTCTTCAGAAGTGAAGTAATGGGGCATGTATCAGGTGTGAGCAGAACAGAATAGGGAAGACCAGTGTAGCTCCAGCCTGCGAGACAGCCTGTTGAGAGTCTGTTTAGGTGTTGGTATCAGCTAAAGAAAATCACCAGCACCTTCTGATGTGTGCTGTGGCTTTTGACAAATGCTATTTTGGCAGGAGCAGAGCTGCAAGCATTATTTTAATCTACCCAGTGGCAGAAAAATACTCTTAAGTCATCGTATACCTGGAGATTGGTCTCTGTGCTTCATTTATCTCTGATGAAAGCACATGGGTGTGTCATGTGGGTGTGCAGTAGTTTTTGGTGTGGACATAGAATTACCACAGATCAGTAAAGCATAAGACCCAGCAGCATGGAGCAAAGCTAGTGGTTGTAAGCTGTGAAAAACAGCTTTACAATGTCAAGGACAAAAATAAATGCCATTTAATAACATGACACACACAAAAAAGAAAAGCTGGGATTTTTGTCCAGTAGAAGTCTGTATGTTATTAGATGTGGTGGGTTAGCCTTGGCTGCCCACGAAGGGCCCACACAGCTCCTTTCTTACTCTCCCTCTCCTTAGCAGGACTGGGGAAGAGATTGGAAAGAACAGGAATGAGAGAGTTTGTGGGTTGAAATAAAGATAGGAGGATTGCTTACCAGCATGGGCAAAACAGACTCCACTTGAGGAAAATTAATATATTGTAAATTAAAATAAATCTTTAATTACTGTTTAGGGTGTTGCCAAAACACATTTGCTCTCACCCTTTCCTGGGCTCAACTTCACTCCAGACCTCTCTCCCCTTGCCCTCTGTTATTCCTACAGGTTATGCTCAGCCCTTTAGTGGGGCAGGGAGCGGTGCAAAGGCTGGGAGGAGGTTGATAGTCAGCACGTAATGGGGTTTTTTGACCACTTTTTCCTTTTCATGCTTTTTCCATGCTCCATCATGGACTCTCCCCATGCTGCAGTGATTATCTGTTCTGCTGTGCAGCACCTCTTCCTTCTCCTCTGACTTTGGTGTTCACACTGCTGTTTCTTACTCCTTTTTGTTCCCTTTTGGTGTTTTCTGCCCTTTCCTAAAAATGCTTTCACCAAAGTGCCCTGAGGGGCTCAACTCTGGCCTGCAGTGGGTTCGATGTAGACCTGTGTCCAGCAAAGGGCAGACTCTGACCTCTTCCCACAGAGACCATCCCTGCAGCACCTCCACACTACCAAAATCTTGCCATGTACCCAGTACACCAGAACATCCCTTAAAATGATTGCTACTCCACCATTTAACCAGACTCCCTTCTCTTCCTCTATACATCTTCATGGAATTAGAGCAAGCTGTATTTATCATGGAAGCTGTTCGAAAAAGGGACTCTATAATTTTGTAGCAGCCGTAAGGAACCTACTGGAGTCTGTTCTGGGGATGTGGGATGGCTGTTGTGGCCTGACCAAAAGCAGCATTATGCGTTTTTGGCAGTGGTAATTACAGGTACCATCTCTATCTATTACTTACCTGCACTGAGATTTGCTAGTTTCAGCAGAGCTTGCAGCCTTTCCTCAAGAAACCAGATTATTCCCAAAGAGTAGAGCCAGTAGTCAAAGCCTGATTATGGACGATGCCAAGAGCAGAGCTCCCACTGTACAAAGTCAAGTTACAATTTTATCCCTGAAATTCCTTGGTTTTCCTTAAATCTTGCCACTTCTTCTTAATAGGCTAGAAGGATAGATTTAAAGTATCAGTACATTCTGTCACATACATACCTTGATGTAAACAGTATTACTAGAAGTGTAACTTAGAACCGACTGAGAGGTGTCTTCAGTAACTAACATCTGATTGTCAATTCCTCCTGTCTTTTCCTCAACCCTTCATATATTTTTCTGTAGATACTGAGTGGAAATCAGAAGTTGTGAACAGCAGAAACTTTGATCGAGAGATCGGACACAAAAACCCTAGGTAACACCACCTGGTACAGACCACCTAGATTCTGTCATTGCATCTGATCAAAGCTGAGAGCTAAATGATGGATCCCTGACACAGTGAAACAGATGGAAAATGTTGATCTTTTGGTAGTTGGGATAACTAAAGCATAAATTAGGGAGCAGGTCAGGGTTGCCTAGTGGAACCAGAATTAAAGTAGCCATTAGTAATGGCTGGATATTGGGCTATTAATATATTACCTCTGGACTGTGTGATCTCCATATAGGAGAACTTAGCAGGTTCCTTTCTGACTTTTATTCTCTGTTAGTGCAGTCTGTTACTAATGTGTTATTACAAGTAGAGGTGTAGATTAGCAGACATCTCATGAGCTTGTCACACTACTTGCATGCTGCTTTTTCTGTGTCTGAGCTCACAGGCTTATTTATGGCAATCACTTATATATAATTTGCTTCATAAATCTCTCAGCCACAGCATTTTAGTTACACTACAATGTGCCATTTTTAATGCTGAGTTTCATCTTGCTTGTCATTCTCACAGCACCTCCTTGGTTCCTTAGAATGTAGGATGCCATCTGGCAAGAAACAGCATGTGTGAGTGAAAAATACAGCTGGAGAGATGCTGTAGGACCAGCATTTCAGTAAAAGTTGTAACTTTACAAAATCTCCAGAACTTGGATTTTGTTCTGTGGGCTCATCCAAATACGCTGCCATTTATTTGGAAGTACTCATTAAGGAAGCAAATCAATGATCTCCGTGTTTTTCCATCCCACCTAGCACACTTGCTTAGATGAGAGGATGGAAAAAAGGATGCACTGATGACATTTCTGCTTTGTCTCTCCTCCCCATGCACACTTTTTTTGTTAATGAAAATTCTCCAAGGCTTCTCCAAAAAATGCAAATCTCCAGTTGAGAGTGAAAAGCACTTGTGCTGTAGTGCTATTGCTGTTCAGAATTCAAAAAGTGCTGCAGCTGACATTGAGTCGGAACATATCAGTACAAACCAAGGAGACTGGCCATAACGGTGATGGATTCTTGCATGAGACAGCACAGTCTATGCAGGCATGCTTGAACTTTACAATTCATGCCTAGCATTAATGAGACTCTATTTTAAGTATGTACTGTGTGTCTTCTTCCTTCCATCCATCCATCTTAACTTTTAATGCAACATAGACATTTCTGAAAATAAAATCTGTTGTTTACTGCCAAAGAGATTCTAGTAGTACTACTTATGAGAATGAACTCGAGTCTATAAGTAAAGGATTTCCATGCTTGGAATTTAATTAACTTGGTCATGATGCACATTTATATGGGGAAGATTTATAAACTAGGCTTCTTAATTTAGCAGGTAAGATCTAGCAGTTGACAGCAGAAGCTAAATAAATTCAGACCAGAAATAAAGTGCATTTATATCTGTATTAAATGTTGCAGGAATTAATCTAGGAACATGATTAATTCATTGTCACTCAAAATCTGTGTCACCCCTGAACAGCTTCCTAAGAGCTGAACTCCATTTCAGCCAATAATAGGTTCAGTACAGAAAAAACTAGTTGAATCCTGTGGTGTGAATGGAAAGTCAGAACAGGAGATGAGGCATGTATCTTGTCTTAGCTTATTTTAAAGACTCACAACACTACACAGTCTGGACACAGTTTCTTGATGGATTTGTTTTCACAGCATGTCAGCAGTTTAGTTCTTTGAGTTTCTCCTGATGTTTGATATAGTACCTTTTATGTGCTGTGTATTACGTACTGCAAATCAAGGGTTTGATCATAATTCTAGGACTAATCGGGGATTCTCTCTCTTCCTCAGTGCCATGGCTGTGGAGTCTTTTACTGCTGTTTCTCCCAATGTCCAGGTTGGCAGCTTTGTTCTTTCCAAGGGTAAGCATTTTTTGTACTGTCACTGTGTCTGCTGTTGTATCAGCAGTGGACTTTGGTTCTTTCCACAGTGGCGGTTATTGCATGGATAATCGGGAAGCCAGCCAGCAAATTGGTTGTTCCAAGTTAGACACCAGACCTGCTTTTGATTCTTTATTCTGCTTAGGTCTTGTGGATAAAATTGATAACTTCAAGCAGCTGAGCTTGTCAAACCTTGAGGATCCACATGCTGATGTTACCCGAGGAGGAGATTACTTTTACCACAGCGAGAACCCCAGGCGTCCAGAAGTAAGATAAGAAGGACAAACCAAAGCAGTGATTACTGCTATTTGCGAAAGAAAGTTGAGATGTATCCCATTTCTACTTATATATGTAAAAATTGTAGTGTAGACCATCACATAGGATGACACCCTTAGTATAGTCCTTCAATGTGAGTGCTTCTCTTGCAGGAAGCTTCTGATCCTGCTGCTTTGTCTTCTGTGTTCTTGACTCTGCCATCCTTTTAAATGGAAGGAGATGGGATGGTCCTGGGAGGTGGATTTTACCTCTGCCTTGCTGTACTAAATGATGTAGAACAAAATAGCTTGTTGACATCTCGTGCTGCCTGCCCTTCTCTGCCAAAAGAGGAAATAAGAAGGGATGAACATAGTACCTCACTGGTGTTAATGTGCTCCCGCAGCTGAATCAGAGCGGGTATTGCACAACAGCATTTGAGCTATCCTGTTTTGATTATCAGCTAGGCCTGAACAAAGTCCAGCTTGGAAATCATTCTGGGTATCCTCTGGATTGACATAAATGTGTAGAAAAAATGTTGATCTATAAATGGTGCACAGAGTTGCCTTTCCTGCGATTCTTCTTTGTAAAGAAATTCTTTTTGAATTCCAGTATTCTCTTTTTGTAGGTAGGAGACCTTCGTGTCTCATTCTTCTATGCAGGTCTGAGTGGAGATGACCCCCATTTGGGCTCTGCTGATAAGGTGAGTGTGAGTGTTCCCTGGTTTAGTATTTTGCAATCCATATTCCCAACTCGGCAACCAGTAAATATTTTTGCCTTTCCTCAAAGGTGACTGTGATTGCTCGCCAGCGAGGCGATCAACTGGTTCCATATCATACCAAGTCTGGAGATGTCCTGCAGATTCTCTACCCCGGGGATCTCTCTGTGGAGGTGAGATACCACAACTGCACTACTGAAGGGTTGAAATTGGAGATGGTAGTGGAGAAGCAGCAGGGGAATAAGCTCTTATTCTCATTCAGACCTGCACTAGAGAAGGAGATACACTGGATTTTCTCTCTCCTTTTTCTAGGACAGTGTGTTTGTTGTATCCTGTGTTTGTCTTCCAGGTTTCTGCATGTTCTTTGTACTTCAGCAAAACGCTTTGCTTTGCCCACTAGCAGTCCATGATTTGGCTATAGTTATTCCTGATGGTTTTTTTAATTTTAAAAAGGAACCGTGGCTAAAGTAGCTATGTTTTTGTTTGTTCTTTGGTTTGTTGTTTCATTTCTTCTTAAATCCTCTTAGGTGCTGCTGAACATCCTTTGCTTTAAAGGCTGTTTCTGTGTCTTCTCATTTTGCTTTATTTGCTCTTTGGTAGTTACCCACTTACATAGGCAAACACGTGCTTTTGGAAAGGTCGTATGTAAAAAGAGTAGAAGTCAGGCTTTAATTAAATGAACTGTAGGAGCTATCCTCTCTCCAGCTTCTAATAACAGGAGTTCAGGCTTGTTTGAAATGTTTATTGCTGTTCTGGCTGAGAAAGAACCTTCAGGCAGAGCATTATGCTCCAATAAATCCTGCATGGTCCAGCAATTTGGTGATTCATTTACTTCCTTTAGTAGGTTTGTTTTCATTAATGATTATTTCATGCCCAGCTGCAAAAATCCCAGATGTCAAGAATTTACAGGAGTTCCCAAAAGCTGTTAAAGGCTTTTCTTTTGAGTTGAAAGAGTAGCGTCAGCTCTCTGCTGGGAGCTCTAAATCTTCATTAAATAGAATTTTAGTTCACTGGAAATTAATTCACTACAAATGAATAATTTGCAGAGTACTTGTATGCACAAGTAATCAGTCGTACGTGTCTTCTCCCATTAAGTGCTTTATGGCTTGGCCATCTTCATGTGTACACTTTAAAAGAGCAGGCACACAACTCATTTTGAAAAACTCTTACTCAAAATTCCTGCACAGATGCTTTTCTTTGCCTGATAAAATCTATACATCCACCTTACCATTTTCTTCTTTGCATATTGCTTGCTTTCGTATGCCTTTCCCTGAGCCATCAGTAGATACTGCTGCCTTTTCTTTCTTCCTCCAAACATAAAGGAGGAATGATTGGATTTCACTATTCCATTTACTTCTTAGTGTTTTATTTTCCATCGCAGTGTTGAACGTAGCCATTTGCAGCAAAAACTGTGTGCTTCCTGCCTATGGTTATAGTGTCAAATGTTCAGTTGTCTTAACTGAGAAAAATGCTGGTTTCCCTTGCACTGTGCTTTGAAATCTATCGCAGTGTGCTGCAATATGCACAAAAAGACCCGGCAGAGCGAGCTGCAATGTATCTTCCGTGAGAGAATTTGTACTCCTAACGTGCTGTTGGTTGTGATTTGCTCACTGGAATCAAGAGGATCTCAAATGAAATGAGAAACAGGCTGCATGTAATGATGATGTTTGCTTTCAGGAAGTGTTTCAGAAAGAGCATGAGAGTAACACCATGAAGACCTGGGCTCTCCGTGCAGCAGGCTGGATGGCCATGTTTGTAGGCATCAGCCTAATGATCAGAATCTTTTACACTTTAGGTAAGCTTTTTTTTTACAGAAAGGCAAAATGATTTCAAAATAGGCTCGTAATCCCTGGAGAGTCTTCTCTTGCTCACATACACAATTAATTTGGAGGTCAGAACGAATCTGGTTTGAACTCAGATTGGATTTGTTCTAAAAGTCTCTGTAGGCAATTGCAGGTAAACAGGATCCCCGAACTGGATGGTTGCTTTGTGAACATGAGGAGAAGCTAAAAAAAAAAAAACAAAACAGGCAAGTATCTCTTGCTCATCTCAGACGATCCAAGCACAGAGCTACCAAAATCAAAAAGCACATGTTGGGCTGGTTCTTTCACATCAAACCCACTGTGCTGCAATCCAGTTCCTCTCTACATTCGTACACAAGTGGTCCCCCCAACAGGTCTTTAATTAGTAGTTGTATAGTAACAGCTCTCTGTGTTTGGTTATTCTATAGTACTGTGAGCAAACACCAATGGTTTTTGTTTATCCTTTTAATGCTGGAATAAAAACTTACAGAAAAGCAGGACCGTGCTTCAGACTTGTATAAAATTCAGACATCAAAGCTATGATTTGCTTTGTAGCTGTGAACTTTTTTCTTATTTATTCATACACATGCTACTGCAATATTTATTATTGCCAGAAATTAATTTTTGTGCCAGCATATTCTGTTCAGTTACCCTAGACTTGTTCCATAGCTGCAAGGCTATCAGTCTGCTCTGCCTTGGACAAGTCTTCAGACTGAATTTTGGATTACTACCTATCTGAAGAGATGAGGATTCCATTGCTTTATATATTTAGCTTAATTATCTAATGCCTTAAAGATACTCTGCTGAAATCCAATGCTCTTGATAAAAGATTTAAGTCTGTCTTTTGATCATGTGCAAACTGTAGGCATGAATAAGAGCCTAAAACTATCTAAAATGTCATCTTGTCAACATTATTCCTCGTTTCTTTCTGCAGTGGACTGGTTTCCTGTTGTGAGAGAGATGGTTAACATTGGATTAAAAGCATTTGCCTTCTGCGTAGCCAGTTCACTGTCGCTCCTGACCATCTCCATTGGCTGGCTCTTCTACCGCCCTCTCTGGGCGTTGCTGATCGGGTTGCTCTCCCTCGTTCCGATTGTGGTTGCAAAGTCTCGCATTCCACCCAAGAAGCAGCAGTGAGACGGAGGTGGTCGGGTTTTGTGCCAAATCCTGGTTAGAAACTTTACAAGTGCATTTCTATCCCGGTTCCTGCAGCACGCTTACAGCATATCACAGTCCGGCAGTGCGCGCCAGGCTGGGCGAGGGGCTCGCGTGTCGTTCATACACATTATCCAGGAAAAATATGACTATAAAATGCTGTTTGGAGGAAGTCAAATGACATCAACTTTGGGGAAAAAAGCATTTTGGAGTGTCTGTATTGATTATGTTAGTGAAAAAGCGTATTTGTATCACCATTTAATGACTCCCCTCAGTTTAAGAAACTGGCAGGTCCTTGCTGACAAGCAGGGGGGACACACACATTGTGTGTTATGGAGAAAGTGACAGATTCATCACGTGGACTGGCAGTGGATATCCTCAGGATATACCTATGTCTAATGGTCTCCAGCACACCCTCCCTCTGCTGCCTTTTCTTACATGCACAGCCACATGTGCTTCTTTGGCTGATGCATTTGGGAGCGTTATGTGTTCAAAGGAGAAACAACTTGGTCAAATCTCACACAACACTTGGGTAAAACATATGCTTTTGGACTGAGGATTTTCCATATAACTTGCAATAATGAGTGGCCAGGTTAGCAGTGCTCTGAGGTAAGGCAGATTTGTCAGAAAGCATTGATTTCCCCTAACTTTTTTAAGTCTTTGAATTTGTTCTTGGCTGAGCATCCAGAACAGTAGTGTGGACTAGGATTGCCTGACTATTTCAAAAATTTAACTTCAAATTGCACTTAAGAGGATCCTCAGAGGTCACTAACCTTTAAAAATAAAACCTGCTGCCTTGAAACAAAATTGATTTTTATAATTGAATGTATGTTCTTTATTTGGGTTTGTCGGTTGGGTTTTTTTTTGTGCATATAGTTTCTTGAATTTCACTAAGGACAATCAACATACTTCATGAAACTAAATAATGAAAACATTTTTTTGCCCACTTAAATTTCACAGACATTAGTAGCTTACTTTTTGAGCTTAGCCTAGAGGAATGGCTTCTTGTAGTGATGTGATGGCTGATGTTTACATATTTCTGCTGTAAGCAGTACTTGATATTAGAGACTAGTGGTGTTCTAGTCTGGTCTGGCTTCCAGATGTGCCCTCCTTACACTACAGTGTGTGGGTTTTTCTGAGACTTCAGTACAAAAATAATGTCTTAATTTATGAAATCCAGTTATGACCATCAGGACAAACATGTTCCCTGTACTAAAATAACTTAAATGTACACAGAAGCAAATGTTTGCTATAAATGGTACTGAGATCTGAGTTATGTTTTGAGAATAAGTAGTTACTTTATTAGCCTTAATTCTTTTTATTCTTTGGGTATTTGAATGATGTTAAGTTTATTTTGATGGCTCAGTTCTGCTGGTAAAAGCTGTAGTAATGTTGAGCTTTTGTATATTTAATAAAATACGATTTTCAAAAGGTTGGTCTGTAGGCTTTTTTATTAATTATTGCACTTTTCATGTTCACAAGCAGTGTCCAGGTACATGGAGAATTAGTTTGTAGGTTCCACCTGAACTAGTTTTCTATTGTTGTTTGAGATAAACTTAGCAGTGATGATTTGTTTGTCCCCAGCTTGGGAAGTGAGGTCCTAGTAACAGCACAGCTGCTGTCTGGTCTGTGTACTTCTAGGTGATGCAAGGCTGACTCCAGCCTATTGTGATTTTACTCCCCATTACTGACTACTTAAGTAATAGTAAACTTCCTTGCCTCCGTAAGATCATTTGAAAAGTATGATGGTTCAACCTCACTGAATACAACATCTTCTATTTTGAAAGGACTGTGTGTTTACCTGGGCATTCAGTAGCTTCAGCTAATTATAAAAGTAAGACTCTTTTCACAGACAAGAACTTCTGTGTTTTCCCAGGCCAGGTGTGCTGCTGGAGCCAAGCCTCACTTACATTGCACATACACAAACATTTCTATAGAAACAATTGAAGCAGTATTTCTCCTGCTTCCTTATCAAAATCTGACAAAACACGTACCTGATCTGCCACTCATCTTCCTGTTTGGGTGGCCCTTAAAGTAGATTTCTTCTCATCTTTTGCATGCCTATGGACCTGAGCACTAGGATGCTGCCCTGAGGATGCTAATGTCTCTTTCCCCTCTCGTCACTGGACTCTGTCTCTGTGCTGAGTCTCCCAAGTTAGGCAGGAAGTCACTTTGGTACAGCTGGTACCAGCTCCCTTTTTAAACAGATGAAATATCACTGGTACAAGCAGGAGCTGGACAGGGGCCCTCACCTTTAAAGTGCTCATCTGAAGGTCTATCCTGCATATCAGCACAATGACTAAGATAGAAGAACTCTTCTGTGCCCTCTGCAGTTTTATCAATTCAGGCAAGATTGAGACTTTTTCTTGAAGCCTTCTATAGAGCTCATACCTACTCCCCAGCCTCCTATTTGGGTTACTTTCTAGAAGACATTTATTCAGAAGCAGCCAGCTCTGGGATACCCTGGGATCAAAACTGTGACTTCTGCAAATACTACAGCGTGCTCTTACCCTTGTGTGAGAACTCTTGCAGGGAAAGAGCTGCTTACAGAAGAAGGAGCTGGCCAGAAGGGATGTGTAATAGACAACGTTACTTTTTTCCATACTTTATTTTCTTCTACAAATACAGTACAAAAATAGAGTTTTCTCTGAACATAATGAAATGTAATCAGTCTATTTTCTTGCATTTCAGTCTTTCCTCTGGGACAATGACCAGCAATGACTAGACTCTTCCAGACTCTTCCCCTCCATTTTTGAAAGGACAGTGTCAGTGTAATTTAGTTATAAAAATATTGCAGAAGATAGGTCAGCATTTCTATTCTCTCAACAGTTTCTAAATGCTTAGGTACTTGATAACATTTACGAGAAGTCTCTGGTTTTGGTGAATTTTGTTTGAGTATGACATGCAGCCAGTTTTATGTGTTTTCCTCCAGAATGTCCACATGGTCTTGATAAAACAAAACTGAAAATAAATATATATATCCAAATTAATAAAGAGGACTATTTAATCCTAAGTTTGAAATGAGTACAGGGCTTCTCCCTTCTAATGCACAAGATTTCTCAAAGTAAAGGTAACCTGTAGGCTGAAAAGCCAAAACTGAGTTGGAAATTTTTTAGAAAGTAAGTTTTCAGATTTAGAGGAATCTTGATTGCGCGTTTCTTTACACCTTAGTGGAAATTTTTCCCCTTCTGTGATGAGACAGTAAGACCAGAGCTACCTGGTATGTGATCTGGGTAAGGTAAGCATCAGAAAGGGTGTCAGGAGTTCTTTGGTGAGTTCACCCCAGACAAATAGCAGCTGTGTTAAGTTCTAAGCAAGCAGGAAAAAAACAGAAAGAAAAATGGGAAAAGAGAGTGCCAATGAAAGTAGTGCCTCAGAAAACATAATTATTGGAGCTGACTGATACAAAAGGGAGCAAAAAAACCCCAACAGTATGAAATGATCTTCTGAGAAAGTACAACTGCACATCTGCTTCTCCTAAGGCTAAGAATATAGTAGGATGAATCCAATTACTTGTGACAGCAAAGAAACTCCTGATACTCAGTTAGGTGGGTGCCCGATAGCTCAGAAACGCAAGTGCACAGGAAGACCTATGTCCTTAACTGGCAAAGGATACTCTGATTGCAGCTACTGCTCCTGCATCTGGAAACAGCAAAGAAATCCTTGTTCCCATCACATTTTCTCAAAAGGGAACAACTGTGCAGCTTCTTCTCTCTTTTCTCGCTTGCTCTTTCTTGTCGTCTCCTCTTCAATTTTCTTCTCTAACTGGCGATTTTGGGGCCAATAAATGGCTGCACTCCCTACTGCAGCCTCTGAACTCGGACCCTCTTCTTCATCAGATGAGAATCCTGCTCCTTTCTCTGTCTTGGGCACTGACGGCTCAGTCTGGAAAATAACAGGTGTGAAAATCAAAAAGCTGCTCTAGAGATCCCTTGTAACTTCCCCTTTCTAAAAGGGCTTGTCTTCCATCACAGTGACACTGAATGACATTACAAAAGTTAGATGCTCTGGTTTGGGCTTCTCATGCAAAGCAGTGTGTCGCTATTCATGGAAGTCAGGCATTCTTTCAACACAAGCAAAATATTTTTGATGACAGAAGAATAAAAATAAATCTGCTTTTAAACCTCTTCACCTTTCTCAATGGGGAAAAGATTAAGAACTATAGTATTTTGCCTTGTAACAAAAAGAGCCCACTCTCATCCTGTTAGCTACCTGCTTGACTTGGAGGAATAAACCTAGGGAGGAGATATGTCAAAATGTAAGATAATACCCAAACAAGGATGCTTTAGGAATTGCTAATCCCCTCTTAAACAATAATGAAACTTTCAGGGACCCAACCACATTGAATTTCTGGTGTATTTCTTTTTACTGGTTGCAGGTCACATGCTAACAACAGGAAAGATTTTTTTAAACAGCTACACTCTGGAAGTTCTGAACATCTGGAAATATAACACATTTGAAAGACTGAAAAGAAGTCTCTTGGTAGAGAAGTATCATCCTGAATAAGACATCACTAAGAGAAATGTGGAATACCTTGACGGAGTAACGCCGCTTTATTCTTTCTCTAATGAGAAGTCCTTTTGTCAGCAGCTTCCAATTCCCCAGAGCTCTTTTTTCACGCTTCTATGTGGGATTGTTATTGAAAAGAGAAAAAATTACTATTATGTCAATGTACTTATGTGCACAGAAGTTTGAAGATTTTAAACTGCCATCAAAAAAACCCATGACAACTTAAATGTGTCACATTGAAAGATTGCAGGCCAGTGAGATTCTTAAGAGTAAAATGTCCTGGTGTCCAATATCTAAATACAGGAATTAATGTCACTTTCTAATGTGCACTGACTGTAAATTACATCAGAACCACCTCCTAAACTTGAACCTCATATGCATATTCCTCATTTCTGTTTCCCAGCAGCCACAGAAAACTGTTCCAGCATATGCATTATTTCAGATATTGCACACCCTTTGGTATTGCATCCCACAGCAATCTCAACAGTAAGCCCAAAATGGGGCATTTGGGGGATGCAACTAGCCCCTCATGGTCAGAGGGCTCTGTGTCTGTGACTTACACAGCCCACCCTTCTTTGACTGTCCACATCTGCCATGAAATTTACTTAATAAATGTAACAATAATGAAGCTGCAAAAATTATTCTCACCTCCTTCTCCTTCTTTTCTATTTCTGCTTGTTCATTCTCCCAGGCAGCAATGAGGACCTCCTTATACTCCTCACAGACAACATATCCATCAGTACTAGGAAGGAGAACAGTAGCTCTGTCAGCTACTAGAAGAAAAAAGAAAGGGAGCAAAACGCCTGCTGACCCAGCCAAACTAAAAGCTACTCAATAGAACTGTTTGTCTCATAGGATTTAAGTGTGTAATTCATCACATGCTCATTCACACAGGGTGTATCACTTCCACAGGACATCAAAATTTGTTAGCTGCAACAAAGCAGCATTACTTACACTGGATGCGAGTAGCCACCATGAAAATCAAATCCAGTGATGGCCTGAGCACAGTCAATGTCCAGCTTCCGTGCTAATCTGTTTAGATTTGGGAGTCTCAGCTGCACACAACCAATGGGTAACATGGATGGCAGGAAGAGATACACATTTCCATATTCGTTCCGAGGAACCTGTTATTGCAAATTTAGAGAGAAATAGTAACACTCCAGCTCTTTGGAAAGAGGTGAAAATCCCTCCTGCAACTCAGGGACTCTCCCTTCTGTCTGACTTGCTCCATTCCACTCCAGTATTCAATTAATATTCACATGACAATGCACAAGCCTAGATTTTAACTGCATGGTTATCTCCTAGCTATGTTCTCTGCCCAGGTCTTGTCACTCAGGGTGTAATGCAGAGAATTAGCAAAACAAACATGGGCTAGGAAAATTAGATCAACAAAATTATGAAGTTAGCAGTCTGCACTGCTAGCACTCATCGCCTGTACTCAGTAAGAAAGGCCTCAGTGAAGTTTTGACCATTTCCTCCTGGGTACAGTTACCTCTGAACTCTTAATCCTGATGTTACTGGCTTATCTTACCTCAGAAACATGCAGCCTCTGGAAAAATAAAGCCCACAGCTCCATAATAAACACTTCCTTTAACACCAGCCCTCTGCCTTCCTAGCTACCTTTCCATCCACTGCTATAGGCGGCTGATACTCCTCTGTCTGCCAGCGACCATACAGTGCCAGGTCCTCTTTGTCCCGGTTTGCAGGCTCTGTGAGGCGCGCCTTCCTCGCCTGGTTGGAAAATCCTTTCACCATCTGTGCAAATACAATGATCAAGCCTCTAACACCACAACAGTAAGTTGCCAGTGATTTCAGACTTTCCTAAGACGTCAAAGGAGAAGGCTCTGGGAAAGAATAAATGCCTATTTCCTAGCTGCAGTGTCCATAGCCGTGTCCCACGGCCCCTGAACGCAACAGGGAGCCAGATCCCGCAGTGCATATAAAATGCTAGGATGCCTTTGAACAAGATGAAAATGGTGCTGTTCTGCTAGATAACCTTGGGGTGGGAAGAAGAGATAGCTGGGCTTTGGGTAGCATATAGGAGCTACAGACACAGTAGGTAGAGAGATTCACAAGGCAGCTGCCACAAGCCATGCAAGCAAGTGAGAAATCTACATCTGCTGACAGAGAGAAGGCAAAAACCAAAACAGAACTGAGCTTGAACTTTAGAGTGCAGATGTGCTGCATAGGAAGAAGTCAAATCTCTTACCTTGTAAGGCACTTCTCCAATCCTGACCACTCGTGCCTGCTTCAGCCACGTGTCCTTGGAGTGCAGCGTGTGTACACAGTCTCTAAAAGGCCAGAAGAAGCCACTGTGAGTTCTGAAGTCTCTCCATAAGAGACTTTCAAACTGTAAGTCACATGTTAGGAATAGTATAAAAGCTGTAGCTAAGTGACAGGCAAATGCTGTCTAAGCAGCTAAATTCCTCACCCTGTCTATGCACATGGCCTGAGACTACTGCTGTGGCCATCACGGTCTTCACACAAATTAGCTCTTAAATTTGTTACAAAGATCCCAATTGCACATGACAACAGGTGCACAGCTCACCTGGAGTAGACAGCCTCTCCCCTGCAGTACCCTAGGATAGCAGCTGACTCAGGATAGATCGCCTGGTATTTCAAGAGGTGCCTCTTCAGCGCGTAAAGAGGGTGGTTTTTGTACTCTCCAATTGCTGTTGGTAGTGGTTGATCTTGAAGCTTAACTTGAAACTGTAGGAATTATACAAGGAAGAATGATTTCACAACTCTCTTGCACTACCCTTTCTAAGAAAATAAAGACAATTATAGTATGGATCAAAGAAAAAAAACACCAGAATCTTAATCAGATGAGCCAACAGAACAAAGCATTCTTGTTGCAAACAGGTACTTGATGTGTACTCAGATCTAAGTATTTTAGAGACTGCCTCCAAAATGGGTAATGCTGAACTGTACAGAAACCACATTAGGAAGTTTCCACCATGGGCTGACCAGTACTTTTTGGTATGTAAATTTCTCTGAACAGCCTCCCTCTGTTACTATTTTGCTCAATCTGAACATTTCAAGCTCAAATACAAACTTCCTTTCTCATGGAATGATTCCTAACAATTTCTGACTGACTGAGAATCCAAGGACTAGAATCCTGGCACCAAATGACCTGAATAACCTATTGCCATTTACCTCATTTTCCTCCTTCTTGTCTCTTTCCACATAGGGACTTTTATATGGCTGCAGAGTGTCCTCCCACCACTCAGGATCCACACGACTTTTCCTTGTTGCAGTCATCCACAGTGGGTCATATCTTTGGGTCACATCCCTGACACTCCCATCATTGTCAAATCCCACAATGTAGGACAGTGGCTTTGTGGCATATGTGAAGCATAGCTGGGGCTGTCCAACGTTGCCATGAAAACAGTCTACGCACACCCACTTGTCCTCACGTTCAAGGAAAACCTCCAGCCACTGGTCTGTGCCCATTGTTTTCCTTATCTCCTGCTGTCCTTCATCTTCATCACTAGAAATTATTTTCTTTCTCTTTCTCTGTGCCTGAGGCACGGTGGAAGCTGCACTTTCTGCTGGCCTAGGCTCATGTCCACATGAATTTCTGGATAGTCTTGATTCTGAAGTCTCAGCCTTGGGGCTTTTTATAGCCGTTACCTTTGACTTCTGGGAGCCCGCTGAGCGGCTCCGCCTTTTAGAGTCAGTTTCAAAATCCTCATCGGAGAGATCATTCTCCTCCTCTGAAATCACAAAGTCCGAAACACTGCCCTCATCACTTCCACTCTCTTCTTTGTAACACACTTTTGGGGCCACTCGTCTCCGACGATCATTCTTGGGCTTGACTGGTACATCTTTTTCTGCTAAACTGCCCTCCTCATTACTAGATACCTTCTGTTCCTGGCTGCCTGTAGTCAACTTTGACTTGCATGTCCTTTTGGTCTGAACAGTTTTGGGTTTCTTTGGTTCATTGTCTTCTTCACTCTCTGAGGATTTCTCATTCTGCTTGGCTTTTTTGCAGGGGCATTTTTTTGCCACTTTGGGTGCTGTGGCAGAGCTCTCCTGCCCCTCAGAGGTACCGCTGAAAGACTGCCTTTTGGATGAGCTTTTCCCCTGCAACGAGACAGGCTAGGTCACTTCTATCACCATGGATAAGAATATGTTAAAAAAAACAGACTGGAATCAGCACAAGGTGCATGCAAACCAAAGGTAGGCAGGCATGGTCAATCTGCATGTCTTAGGGACTTGAAAACTTCAGGCAAATGGATGAAGAGAGCTGTACTCAAGCAGCAACTGTTTGCTGACTTAGTTTTTAAGAAATTTAAAACCACTGAAGCATAAGAAGTCTTTGCTGAAACACACAAAATGGGCAGATTTTTAAAGGAGAAACCTAAAAATTAAGGGTTTACATCTTCTGCACTACAGATAGAACATCGTCATCACCATGGTTCATGCAGTAAGTACAACATTCAAGCTGGAACAGTCAGAAAGCTTCTTCAATCCTACTCTCTAAACCTTTTCCTTATTCCAAATGCCCAACAAAAAGCTACCTTTGCTTTTGTATCCTTGAGAGGAATAGGCTGAAAAGACAGCACAAGGCGACACAGCAGCTGTAATGCTCGTAGAATAATCAAGAATATCTGCAAAAGAAAAAATAAAGCATGTTTAATCTTTTTTCAAGGTATATAAAAAAACCCTCTTGGAACTCTTTTTATAGCCTGAGTTCTGTCACAAATCATTTTCATACCTTTTACCCAGTGCAGTATACACCACCACAGATGTGTAGGTAGCTCGGCTGCTGTAGCATTAAAGCACTGCGGTCTTCTCTGGCTCTTACTTATGTTACTATGTGATAAGGGTACTGCTGTTAACTCACAGATGAGGAAACAGTATCCTAAAGTGGCTCAATGACCCATCCTGCTGGAGCAGACACAGTAAATCACCCAGATCCCATCTTCTACCCTACCAGTCAATCATTCTTGAGGAAAACTGAGCAAGATTACTCCAAATCCTGCCTCCCAAAGGTGGCTAAAGCCAACCACATCCCATCAGCTGAACCCAGCAGAAACACCAACTGTTCAGGGAATGTCATTAGTCACAACTGAGCAGCTAAGAGCTGTGAACTGGCAGCTGCTTTCCTGCATGGGACTCAACTGAAGCTGCCTAGGCAAGCCTTGCTTTGTCTTTTCCTCCTGTCCCACGAAGTGACATGTCTGCATTTCCACAGTAAGGCTGCAAAGCCACCAGAACTGCTTCCTGCTTTGCAGCTGAGAAGCTGCAACATCCGACTTTATCAGCAACAGGGCAGAGGTGCAAGCCATACATCTGCAAAGCAGGAGCTCAGTTCTGCTCTTTCAAATGTCCCGTCAATATGATCTGTGTTTCTCCCTCCCTCAGTTGTTTAACCAAAATATTTGTGTTACTTGAAGCAACTGACTCCAATTCTTCCCTTAACCCAGTTCCACCACAAAGTTACTGTAGAGCTGAAGCCTTGGCCTCAGGCTGCTCTAAATCAAAGCTTAATTCCTTTGTCCTTCAGGGGTGGCTCACAGTATAATAAACTACCAACTTTCAACTCAAAGATCTGTAAAGAGTTTCTCTGGCTGTAACGTAAGCCCAAGGATTTCCTCACTCAGATAAGTATTTCAGAAGAAATCTAGTAAGCTCTTTTTCTTAGACCTACACTGCTGAAGCAACATAAAGATGCCAAAGCATACTTAGGAACAAGTAGCTCTCTACACTATGCATAAAGCTATCCATAGCAAAACGCGGCATGCTCAGTGACACCAACCACAACTAGAGGCTTCAGTTAGACACAGTTCAAACAACAATTTAATCACAGAAGAATTTGGATGAAAACACATCAAAAAGAAAAAGTTATGGAATCACCTAAGTCACCAGTCTGTTTTCTCTAAATCCATCCCTCAAAAACCACTTTTGTGTATAACCTGACAGCACTACTGCACTGATCTAGCATCCAAACTCAGCAACCAAGACCACACTTCCCAGTCACTTACATGAACCAACTCTTCATCATCTCGTGCAGCATAGATAGCAAAGCGCCTCTCCAAGGTTGACTGAAGGGCCTCTCCTTTTTCAGTGGAAAGCTCATCATTGACAGTGAAGGTTCCAACAAACCTGAAGTATGAGACACCCACTTATGGTCTAGAGATTGTGACTGTATTCTTAAAACTTCACAGTCCATCCTTTCCCTCTGTAAAACAGATGGACTCTCACCCTTGTATTTAAAAATCAGAAAATCACTGAAAATTGGTATTTACTCATTTTATTTACTGACTGACAATCTACCCCTCTCCCTGAAGCCTGGCTCTACCTTCTGTTTGATAGCATGATTAGGAGAATTTACCATTTCACCAAGTTGGAAAGGAAGAGAAGGTCCATTTGACCTGCAGGCACTTTGGTGAAGTGAGTAGGGATGATGGAGAGACCAATGGCATGAAGATCTGGCTGGCTGCAGATCCTGTTTCTGTAGAAACCATTTGCTAATAAACACAAGAGGTGAACCTGAGAGAAAAAAGTTATCTATAGTGAGTTCTCGAGATTTTCTTTGCTGGAACTACTGCCCATGGTTTAGAGGAGGAAAGCTTTACTGCACCTTATAAGAAAGACAGGCAACAATGAAGCCTCCCAAGCATACACAAGGTGGACACGGGGCTGCCTTCAGACTACCATCTGAAGACAGTAAAGCATTTAAGTCACTTCAGTGTCTCCTGCTCTACATGACTGACAGTTTTAATTCCAAGAGAATGAGCAGATACACACTCAGTGGAGAAACATACACTCTATTCACATGTTTTGATTTAGAATTTTACTAGTCATTGATATTTCTAGCTTACAGTTTAGGAGAAGACTACAGCTTTTTTTTTTTTTTTCACTCCTAGCTATGGCCTCACATTATTTGACCAAAATTAGCTCCTCCTTCATTACAAATTTATGCTCATTTTTTTCCTCTGCCAGCTACTTTGTAAACAATACCTTATGTGTGTCCTCGCGAACCTCCTTGCTGAAACGTTTCACCATTCTCCGAAGATACAACTCAAACTCGGCTTTCCTTTTTTCTCTGCATAAGAAATGGATGTGGTGGGTTTTCTGTAGAATTGCCTTTCTAGATCCCTGAACTGGGTCAGTTCACAAAGTGAATCCATCCCAGAGAATATTCTGTGCACACTTAGTTTAGTTACTAGCTACATGAATAGGCATGCAGGCTGCATATGATCAATGAACCGTCAACTCCATGTACCTGACTACTGAGAGCCTGGGTATATTCGGACAGCCTAAATTATACCAAACTTCATGTGCCTACAGTTTCCTACCAGACAGCTTCAGACAGCTCTGTATTAAACTTATAATTCACCATCTGAATTGTTTGACTTCTAGATTATTGCTAGCATTCCGTTCAGGTTCCTGGACATTTCTGAAGACTTTAACTTAGAGGCAATAGATATTCTGGCTGCTTTGTTACAAAGAGCTGGCCTGGGACAGAGCCCGGCATGAGACATCATCAGGCCTCCAGCTGCCACACACAGAAAGCTTCCATTGGCATAATGCTCCGGGATGATGAGGGCATTCACTTGACCCACCAATTCACAGAGGCTCCCACCTCAGATGTTACAGTATTTACAGTAAAATAATGCCATTCACCCACAGCTCTCCTTGAAGAGAGCTACTGTTGTCCCTGGTTTGGAAATGTAGATATTAAAGCACAATGAAGTTACACACCTGTTTTTCAAGAAAGCTGAAAAACCTCCATTCCTACCAACTTCAACTGAAGATTTCTGATAAAACTATCAGTGTGCAAACTGTTCACTATCCCATCACCTCTCATTACGAGGATCTTCACGCAGAACAGAGGAAGTCAGTGACAGTCAAGACTCAGCATATTTTTAATTTCATTCTTTAATGGCCCTCCACTGCTTTCCCTGTTCTTACCTCCTCTCTCTTTTCTTCATCTGTTCTGGAGTTTCAATCTCTATCTCGACAGGTTTGCTTGGCAGCACCACTGCTGGAAGTACAGCTTCTTCTAGCTTATCTGTGGCAGGTTCCTGGAGTTCTGGAAAGACAAAATATTACTAAATGATAACTAAATGTGAAATTGATGCCCCAGGGATGCTTGACAATGAGATAAGAACATACCCGTTCCTTCTCATGTGTTCAAATGACCTACAAAGCAAACATCCTCAGTAATTACCAGCTCCTGGATCTTCCATAACAGTGTGTGCTCAGTTATTTCAAATAACTGTGGGATGCCAGTCACCTGCTGTTGAGGAATCAGCTCAGCACAGTCTAGTGGCAAGTGACTGTCACAGGCAGGCTCAATCAGGGGACCAGTGAAGTGGATATGACTTGAAGGTACTTATAAAGTAGCAAAGAAAAAAACTGACAGCTGTTCAGAAGGCATAAATCTATAGTGGCAAAATAGGAAGATTATGATCATTTGATTTTTATCAGTGTGTTGATGGCCACCTAACTGAACAGCTCAGTTGGTTTCATCTCCATTCTCCTTTACTAGGAAGTTGCAGTTTTGAATCTTCAAACTGACTCATTCAGTATTAGAGAACACAAACAGCTAAGAAAGTGCTTTGTATACAGCAGCATAACTTTAACGTAAGCCAACAAATAGTCACATTCAAGGCATTACCATCAAGTCAGTAGTTGTCAGGCTTTTTTCTGTTTTGGACCATTCTGAAAGCATCGTGGGATTCTGAGGTTTTAAAGACACAGATGTGAACCTGGAGCATATGTTAGGTATGCAGAGTAAACATATTTTTCTGAATCCAAATGAGAAATGGTTTAAAAAAAAAAAAGTGTATATTTATTCTTTTAAAATTAATAAACCTGCAATTGTTACCTTCCACATCCTCCCATTCATCTTCGCTTTCATCATCATTGTCAGTATTGTTTTCATCCATCCCTTTCTTAACAGGAGATTCTCTCTTCACCTTTACCTCCTTCTGAGGGGGCTTCAGGAAGTCACTGTTAAAATTATCAAAACAGCTTTAGCATCAGAAAATGTAGGTGCTTATTTTTCAAAATAAGAGAAAGACCACACTAAAATTAAGAGAAATAAATGAAGCATGACCCCTGCATCAGCAACAACAGATACCTTCATTATAAAACAAACAATCTTAACCATAAATAATCATGTGTTCAATGGAGCAACATTTTTTCCATGCAAACTTTGGTCCTGGTTCTGCAATGATATTTAGGAAGGAAAATACCTGAATCTACAAAAAGCCCCATCTTTTAGAACAGCATGTACAAATGAGTCCTTGGAGAAATGGTTCACTGAATCACTTGTTCTTACTGAACCTTCAAAGTGTACTGAAATTGGAACTGTTTCTGTGTCACTACACCAGTACCCAAGGCTCTGGCTGACCAGTGAAATTAAATCAATCAGTTTAATTTATTTTTATTATTTAATTTGCTATAGCAATCTACACAGGCAGACCATGTTCATATTATGTTTGGATTAAAAGAAAAAAACATGAGAGAATTATATGTTTAAAGACTTCTGGTCATCATTTGAAACCCAAATCTCAGGCCAACATTTCTATTTACACCGGATTCCAAAACACCTCCCTAGTCCCATGTAAAAACTGTAATAAATGAAATAAAGTTTTGTGCATAAATAATTGAATTGAAAAGGCTCACAATGAATAAGATGGTATTTCTGTTCAGCTGGGTGACACAAATATACTAAAGTGGACTGATAGACTAAAATAAACTGCTCATGTGCACATATGCTGCACTGGGACCTACACAAATGATGAAGAGAAAGCTCCTACAGACTTAAATGATAAGTAAACTTACTGGCCTGTTTCTTCTTTGTTATGAATCCCTTTATTTCTAGTAATTTCTTTGTTTTCTTTTATTAGTGAATTAGCCCTTTTTTGATTTGAAGGCTTATTTGCTGAGTTGGAAACTCCAGTATCACAATCTTCTTCCTTCTTCCCAGCTAGAGCTTTTGAGTTGTTCTTTTTACTGCGCTTTTTCTCTTCAAATTCATCTGCATGGTACAGAAGGAAGCTATGTTAAAGGATGAAGTTTCATCTCCATGGCAATCAGAAACAACACCCCCCCAGACTTCGTAGAGCTATCTGCAGAAGACAGTGAACACTCACAATGAGGAGAATGTCACTGTTTCTGAATAAATAGGTAAGAATTGAATAACACCACCTGTTTCAGGAAAATACACTTAATAATGCAATGCGCAAGAAGTACATAAAGGTTCCTACAGTCCTACCAACAGGATCGGTTGAAGCACAAGCATCGCGCTTGCTGCTCACAAGAAATTATTTTTCTGTTAAGCTGCTGTGGAGAACATTTTCCAGGGCACCTCTGGGACACGGACTCGCATGTCACAGCCGCCCGGGTGGTGGTCGCAGCCCTTCTGAGGGGAGACAAATCCTCACCGGGTCGCTCAGTGCCTGCTTTTCGGCCTTCGTTAGTGCTTCCAGACAGCGCCTGGGGCCCGTTTCAGACATGGATTTAAACCCCCGGTTTCCGTCTGCCACTCGATCCCCGCTCTGGCGCTGCC